>CM060832.1:35270000-35870000 GCA_030762175.1 Metallyticus violacea
TATATATATATATATATATATATATATATATAGTAATTAGAAAAGGATAAAACACTAAGAGAAAGTCACACTTATAATCGCTATATTTGGAACTACTAGAGTTCTTCTATGACAAGAAAACAAGTCAGATTTACCTGTGTTCTTGCCATAGAAGAACTGTAATAGTTCGAAACATAGCGATTACAAATGTGACTTTCTCTTAGTGTTTTATCCTTTTCTGCTTTTCTAATTACTGTTAATTTGTTACATTGTTAATAGTGTTACTTTATGTTTATTTTATATTATATGTATAAGGTTTTCCTTAGTCTTCGGTATTTTTGTTTGTGATTAACGGTGTAGTAGCAGATTTTGTTCCTAAAGAATATTTATATATTATATATATGTATATATATAAATATAAATAAATATATAAACTTTGGAAAATCCTTTGAAAATTTGCACCATAACTTGAATACTTTATCCTCTTGTTCTTCAGGATTTCATAAAAGAATTTACGTTTTTATTTCTTTGTTTAAAAGACCAGTCCTCCAACGCTTACACGGTTTACTGTATCTAGTTGATAAGCAACAGGCGCAGACAGATGGCACCAAGCTGGGAAACGCGAGAGGTGTCTCTGGGAGCGAGATGCTGTCGTAAACTTGGAAACGCTGACGTTCGTCTCGCTGGCAAGGTATTAACGCGAAGAATAGGACAGAAAGAGTGAGCTGCAGGGAAAAAAAATCGCATTTCCATTTTATTGCTCGCTATAATTCATCTTACCCTCCGAGCTTATATACATACACACACAGAGGGTAGGCAGACGTTCCCAGGTTGGCATAAGATATGCATATTTTTTTCTTACACAAAACCACATCTCTGTTTTATAATGCATAGCATTTGCAATCTCACCTAAATGTAATTTATCCCTGCTTAACTTTCTTGCCACTCTTATCCTATGTTTTTGAGTCAAATTGAGAGATTTATGAAAATCATACCTGTTATTTAGGATTAGATAGTAAGAAATAAAATAGCATTGTTTAAAAAAATACATCTACTTTTTACTGGGGTTCAAAAGGTAGAAACTCACCTGTTTTCCAGATTTCATTTTCCCCCCTAGGGTTGCTGCAACTAATTTCGTCCTCTTTGACATGGCTTCACTTCCACTATAACATGAATTATCCAAGACCAACTATACTAAAATGGCGGATAAAGTGGCCCTATTACTGACAATAGCAAATGCTGAACTTCTACGCAGTATTATGTTTACAGGATACCATTATTTATCGTTAGAAAATATTTCGATGATTTTAAAGAATCGGAAATTGTTTATAAACTACATCTCTCATGTGTAAACGCAATATAAAATAATAGAATTAAAACTTCTCCACGAGTAAGCGCAAATCTTTATAAAATATATGAAATGTCAAATAACTGAACACCTTAAAACTAATCGACATAGTTTGGACAGCATCATATTTATCATCGTCTATTTTAAGTAAAAGGACGTAGTCTTCCTTGGCAATAGTTATAAACGGGTGTACCTTTCTTACCTTAACGAAACTTGCAAAAGAGTAGAAGCATAATATCCTGCTCACACCATTCATTAAAAGTTCATCTCTCTCAAAACTCGCTTCATTCGTTTTTCTGGATCTTTCTTTTTCATTAACCCTCACTGTTACATAAGATAGTAGATTAAGGAAAATTACACAAAAAAGTATCTTCCTAACCACAAATTTTAGTAAGAAGTGTTTAATTGACACTTTCATCAATTACTTCAAAATTTGCACGGTTATACCATTTATCCACTCCTCCTTTAATTATTTTCATTTAGGAAATGTAATTGTTGTATTATGGAGTGCACTGCCACAATTAAGACACACAAGAGCAAACCCATGTGGTACTAACACGTTCTATTAAACAATTTCCCGGTGTGATTTTACTAAATCAACATTAACTTAATAAAAAACAAAGCAAAGCGTTACTGTTGATTTACTATAAACCACTGCAATAAACTAGATAACAGCAGATAAATAACCTGAAGCAATTAACACACGGACCACATATTCCACCATTTTATCTACTGTCAATATCTACCTTGGGATCTGGTAATTATAGTGATCGCAAACCCAATGGAACAATTGTTCTTTTCTTAGCATTGCCAAAAAGATTCATACAATAACTAAAATAATAAACTCATAACGTTTTCGATGCGGTTTTCTCTTATGGTCTAGTTATGCTAAGAAATAAGAATCAAAGACTTCAAGATTTTGCTGTGGGAGGACCCGAATGAAATCTGAGAATTAAACAACAATAGGCAATAAAATAAATTAGGCTTCCACCGATAGGAAGTTATATCACGTGACATTAGAAAGCCATGCTGAATATGTTTATAGCGCCTAGGCCGACGAAAGGGTGAATTAATAAAAGCAGTTGTAATGGACTATAGAATAGTTGCCAGTTGGGGCTGGAGTTGTTGGGAGTGTGTAAGAAAAAGGGAAAGAGCGGAATAGGAAGAGCCACAAGTTACACTGGCATGGGAATTTATCAGCTAGACAAGTTACATAAGTTATAGAAGTCAGTCAGTCATTCAGTTAGGTCAGGTCAGAGTTGAAGTGAAAGTAAAATCGTGTGAAGGAACTTTCAATTAATCAGTTCGATAAGAGGAAACTTTTTTCAAGATTCTATTGTGACCTGATAGGAGCTATATTTATGACATTGTTAGTAATGGCGAAAACTGGAACTACGAGTGTTCTTTTATTATTGATTTTGTGATAGTGTGTCACAAAAACGTTCAGGTGGTAAATTGAGCTTATAACCGAGAGCTAGACATTACAAGATTGCGGTACTGAATGGAGGTTCGACCAATCATCCCTGAGATCCCAATCGATTTATGAACTTCGATCATCTCCTTGAATCCTCAACGAATTCAAGCCCCCATCACAACAAAGTATTCATTACAAATGCCGCTTCAGTCCATAGCAATCAAGGATTAACAACAGATACACGTACAGCTGCGGGAGAGTTTATCAGTGTTATTGTTGGGATATCGAGTAACGGTCATGTCAAAAGTTTGCCGCCTCTTTTGATACCTTCCTTATGCGTTAATTTATTTTTTTTATAAATAATTGAGAGAAAACTGGAGCGCTTTTTTAAATTTCGGTTTTCAAATATATCCCTACTCCTAATGTTCCTATTTCTCTAATATTAAGAAACTACTTTTTTTTTTATTAAAATTTTATATAAGGGTTTTGTTGCATAAAAACAAATATTGGTACAGCTAGAGCGATTTTTAAAATTTAGGTTTCAGGCTAATCCTCGCCGTCTCAACTTGTGTTATAACATTCTCATGATGTTAGACATTCGTTTCATTTATTAGTGTGTCTTGCCATTTCACACAGCGAAAAGTTGCCAGACTCCTTTATTAAAAAGGAATTTAATTACTCATTTACAGTGTAATTTTTTAAAAAACAAAACAAACCATAAAATTATAATAATTTACTACTAGTGTAGTAAATAGTAAATTTACTATTTAAACAGTTTTGATGTGTGTATTTTATAACTTACAGTTTCTGCAATTTGTCACCGTTCAATGATGAATTGACCACACATCCAAACTTCCCTGCCTCGCTGTTCGGATACCATATGTACTCCTAGATCACATGAAAAGCACAAAGCACTTACCCGTACTTCATTAGATGAGACTAATTAGAGAGTTGCTCATATTTGCGTGTTTTGGTTTTTATGCTCAGTGACCTCATAGCTTGTTTGATATCGAGTTTAGTCTTTGAATACTTCAATTTTCTACCATCTGCAGATGTTCACTTATTTACGTATAGAAGGGGTAAAGGAAAAAATGCATCTATTGCTTTCTAATATGTATAAGTTATAATATTTCCATATAAAAGAATATAGGAAATATTTGCATAAGAACGAAACTTGTAGTGTATTTAGAATGTGATTATCTCAATGTCTAGCTACAAAAATTATCACGATTTATTACAAAGATGTCATTTGATATGTGGAATGATAAGAAAAGTCCTAAACACTAATCACTCTACTAATTGTAGCATCTAGGTTAAGGTTACACTTTTCCTCCCTTACGATAGGAGAGTCCGCTTTCCTTTCTTTTAGAGTTTAAACTCACACTTTTGAAGTTGGAATATTTTGTTTTCATCAAGTTCTACCAAAATTGTAATTATTATTATTCAATATTTTATTCCTTTGTGAGTCCGAATTAATTTTATTATTTAAAGGTAACGCAGTGACCCAACATTCATTTATTTGTTTATTTTTTGTATATATAATGCTATTATTTTAATATTCCTTGTCAGACTTTTAAACAGGTTTAGTTAAATGTTGTGAAATTTCTATTTTTACTGACATATTTTAATGTCTCTATTGAAATTACTGATATATCCATATTGTTTCATGTAGTTTAGTAATTAATTATTATGCAGAGTGGTTTATATAAAAGTAATTAATTATTATGCAGAGTGGTTTATATAAAAGTAATACATTTCTGTCTTTATTTATTCGGCTGAAAATTCACCCAATGTCCCGAGTTTAACCTCAAATTAAGTAGGTTATTTGGAAGTTTTGATTTTCAGTCATGAAATATGCACATGTTTATTCTTTATTCCTAATTATTGGCTTTTGCCAACTGCTATCGATATTTTGTTCTAGTGACTTTGAAAATGCGGTACACATTAAATCTCTTCTCTCTTCCTTGTAAAGCAATACTGGATTAAGAATTCAATTACAGCTACTCGAAGGGCATACCAGAGAGAATTTGGTGTTCGCAATCTCCCTGAAAGAAACAATACTGGCACTGGTAAACAAATTGGAAACAATTGGATCTCTGGTGGGTAGAAAAGAACATTTTTTTTTATTATTTTTTTAATGACCAGACTTCAACACTGCAGAGTACCGCCGGATTTTCATGGAGTTTATTGAGCAATTGAAAGATGTAGAGCTGGGATATTTTCAACAAGATGTACATGCCATTATCAAATCAATCCATGGCGCTAATTGAAAGTTTCTGTCAGAACAGAAATTCTCCATGGCTACCGAGATCTCCTAATTTGGCAACACTGTACTTCTTCCTGTGCGGCTGTTTAAAAGACTCAGTTTAAGCCACACGCCCCCAGACAATGGACGATCTGAAGCAGAAAAGTACACAGGAGATTTGGTACTGACAATACAGTGCTCCACCGAGCGGCCAGTAACATGAAACAGCGTGTTGAGCTATGCTTTATGCAGGAGGGAGGACATTTTTAACATTTTCTATAAAGGTTAATCATTTCCTAAATACACTTTACATTTTAGCTGTAATAACTTACGACTAGCATAATTTGTTTTAAATAAATAAAAAAAATACTGTTTAACGCCCGTTTTTACAGCTGAGGCACCACAGATGGTGGACACTGATGAAGCATGAGATGAAATGATAAACTGGGAAAGGATTTTTTTCTTTTTAAGGAAGGAAAGGTTCCAGACCTAAGTTTTAGGATACCTCCCTGGCGTTTGCCATATGAGGAAAACCTGTAAAAACCTCAGTCCTGGCCGGAATCGAACCTCAGACCTCTCCGATCACGAATCTGTGCCTTAACAATCGCGGCACCCATGGCGGTGAAATAAGTAAAGAAAGTGTTAGTTCTATATAAATTATCCTCCATAAGCAGTTCTTTAATTTATTCGTGTTTCTTAATGCTTAAATGTTTTTAAAGTTTGAATTGTAATAAACCTATTAAGTTCTTAAACCTTGACAACTATAACTTTTTTCTTGTTTTTCTGCAACACGTACAAGGATCTTTCATGAAATTCCTAGGGAATTTATTTATAGTTAACTTCCCATATTTGCATTTTATGCGAGTGCCTATGAGAGGGTATGATAAGTAAAGGTCTGCTTATTACTAGGCACAATTTAAACCTGTCTTAAGTAATAATGTATACACCTCTCTTGGTACTTAAAAAAAATATTAGCATTCTGAAGCATTTTGGAAACCCTGTGCTTCTCGGGGTTTGAACAACTTGGTTATGGACACAGATGTTGCAATTTTCTGTGGAAACTTTTTGCAGTTATCCTATACCTAAAACTAGAGCAAACAAAACGCATTTCCCTGTTCCGAACATGGCAATATTATTTGCCCCATTTGTGTTCTTGCAGTAACCCGAGCTGGGTGGCGGCCAGGGCAAAATGCAGTTTACAGTTATTTTAAGTAGGGTACCATAAAGGTATAGTTATTCTAAGTAGGGTACCTGGAACAGATCCAATATTTACTGTGTATTCCAGACCTTCTGTCTTTCGAGCGTTGCATTTAAACTATAATAGGATGTTAAATATTTTAACTCTCGCTGTGAATTAGAAATAGATCAAGGCATACACAGCGATATTGTGCAGACAAAGATACATTACAGAGTCGAGTATATTCATATGCTGTTTGAAGCAGTTTCTGTAATTCGTTCTGTAATTCGTTATGATAGCTGTTGACGAACGGGGCATGTTTTTCTAAAATAAACTCCAGTAACAAGGAAATTTTACTATAAACTTATAATGTGTGGAAATTCATTTTAGCCTATATTGATATTGTACGTGTAGAAAATGAACTATTAATTGTCAATTTGACATTTTATTGCAGAACAGTGGAATTTCTCTAAATAGCAATTGTCAAATTTGTACCAACATTATACAAGCCTATTTAAGCAAATAAAAAGCAAAAACTTAATTTAAATATCCACACTAAAACAATAAATAGCCAAGAAGCAAGGAATAAAAAGGTACTACTTTTTGAACTTTCAAAAATGGAAGTTTTACTGTTATGTGTGCTACGTAATCTGCCTTTCCTTCCTTTCTCCTATCCCTGTTCTTCTTCTTCTTTTCGTACGACGTCAGTTTCTTCCGAATATTTTCCATAGCACTGATTACTGCTCCGGTCTGAGCATGAAGCAACTTTCGTTGTTGATTGATTGCGATAGATCAATATCCTATATGGTTGTCTTTCAAGCTCATTTACGAGGTATTAGAGAGTTTTTTTCACAGCACCTGACTTTGAGGTAATTGATATAATTAAATATTCTTAAATTCTATAAAATAGCGGTATGAAACAGTAGAGTATAATTTTCTCTGAACATTTTATTTAAATTTACCTGTTTCATACTAAATGCAGTGTGTTCACTTCTGCCCTGTAGTGACGTTAAAGTAATAATTCGTGTAATTCTGTACTCACGAGAATGGTTTGTAAAGTTCGCATACTACAAAGGGCACCAGCTACATCTGTATATGTGGTCCTAAAATTTGCTTAGAGTGTATCAATATTCCATGATCACAAGTTATTTTTTGGTAGTTATTTAAACACAAGCTTTCAAGTGACAGATTGATAAATTAAATTCGTTAAATTCAATTTATAGTGTGAGTCAACTTTTTTTCTTTCTTCCCCCCCCCCCTTTTCCCTGGAAGGGAAAACAGCAAAGGAAATTTATGAAAGAAGATTGCCTACATTGGGTGACGCCATGTCCTTCCTGTATAAATACGCTTGACTTTGAGTAAACAAGGTCAAGAGTGGCAGAGCAAGTATCAAAGACGCACCACATCCTGGAGTTCCAAAAGCAACTGTGAGGCCAGAATTCAACGATATTGTTTTGACTGATAATCGACTGAAAGTGCGCGAGTTAATGAATTTAACTTAGAGAGTACAATTTATATTATTTGTTAAAATGAATATGTTTGTGTTATTAATTTTGAAATAAATAATAATGCTTTAAATAAAGCATGTATTAATAAATAAAAAAGTCAAATCAAAATAACCTAAAAGCAAAATCCATATTAGTAATTCTATCTGACTTAAAGTAGATAAAGCAATAACATTTTTTAAATCAAATTCAAACTTTGCACCTAATCCTGATACAAATATAGCAGAGTTCTGGGGCATCTCAACTGAGCTGGTGGATTTTATTCTGCATAATGAATTACAATGAAAAATCTTTGTGCAAGATAGGTAGTGTTATGTCTGCTTAAGTGAAACATCGGAAATTTTAAAGTAAGCATTTTGTGACTATGGAGCAAACGAAACAGTCGTATAAACAACGGACCTCACGAGGCAAAGCCGCTTCGGAAGGGGAAGAAAAAAAAAAAAAAAAAAAAAAAAAACGAAATGCGTTTCATCCGCTGGAAAGGTGATGGCTTCAGTTTTGGGGGACACAAAAGAAATTCTCTGACTAATTGGAGAAGGGAAAAACCGTTACTGGAGAACACTACGATCACTTGGAGAGATTGAAGGTAGAGATCTTGAAAACCTCCGGAAATGGCCAAGAAGGTGTTGTTTCCCATGACAATGTGCCTGTACATTCAACCCGCGTCGCTCAGTGCAAATTGACCAAATTATGCTTTTAAATATTTCCGCATCCACTCTTTTCACCTGATCTCGTTCCCTAAGATTACCATCTGTTTCCGAAATTCAAAATTTTCCTGGCTGGTTTAAGTCACATGAAGAGATCATCCAGGAGTATTCTGAGAGCCTCTGAAGAGACCAACTTTCACGAGGAAGGAATCATGAACCTGGAGAAACGTTGGAGCAAATTCGGTGAACTTCGAGGAAATTATATTGAAAAATAAAGTACGTTTTAAGACTGAAATTTTTCTCTTTAGTATCAAACCAAGGTTACTTAGCAGATCACCCACTTAAATCTAACCGTGGGGATTAGGTTTTGTCATATTTGTTTAGTGTCTTAGGTGGGACAAGAAAAATGTTAGGATAAGTAGCGCGTAATTATTTCTTTAGTTTTAAAATTATGATAAATTGTCCCGTACACATATGACAAAATGTTGCTGAAATGTTATGCTCAATTTCACAGTCTTGCCATTTTCATTAAATCAGTAATATGCGCATACTACTTTCGTACTTGCTGTCCTTGCAGTAGACCCTTAATTCTATTGCCTCCCAAAAGGACTGCGAAGCACACTCAACTAGTGTAGTGGGAAAAACGAGGAGGGAATAAAGTAAACAGAGTGATGTTGTAGAAAACACGACATTTTGATAATACATGCATGATAGTAAAATGGACAGTCAAACAGCCAATGGCAATAACCCCGTTTCATTCTCAGTCACATCACGTCCCATGTTTTCATTTTCTGTGCGCTATTATTATTCCGGGTCAAGTGTCGCCTCATGGCGACTAACAAGTGACAGACGAAGCAGAGCAATCGAGAAAGAGAGGCAAAAGCGAAGAATTCACGGAAAGAAACATAAATCTAATAGTGCGAATGAAGCAACTTAATGCTGAAAATATCATTATACATACATGTTTAGACTCGTCCGTCCTGGTGGTGTAGTGGTAACCATACTTGCCTTCTAAACACAAGATCGTGGGTTCGATCACGGCGTAAAAATCCTAAGTACGGCTTCCTTCGGAAGGTAAGCAAAACCATGGGTCCCTGTCGTACATTTACGGCATATAAAAGAACCTCAAGCCTGAAAAAAGAGGCATCTGAGCAAAATTTATTGGCCGTTTTACGCTCTGAATCGAATGGAACGTAAATAAACCAAATCAACAATGTTTAGACGTTGTTGGAGCTTGTTTTGAGTATTTAATAACATTATGTTAACTAATGTCACTTTATTGGTATTTATCTTTTAATACCCTATATTTTGTCAAATTTAAAAAAAGAAAGTTAAAAAAAATTGCTTGCTTTAGAGGATCATCTAAATATCGAAAAAGTATCCCATCGTTCCATTTAAATTTCGAAGTCCCCTCCGCCTCCTGAAGCCCACTTAAGTTTTGCCCATTGCGCCATTATGAAAACCCTGCAATGAGTTTAGAATAAGTAATAATTTGGTTTTATATAATGAATATAAATTATTATTTATATATTTAAAAGATATCGACTTGTAGCATTTTATGTGCGCCGCTCTGTACACGTTGGCTCTGGTGGTGTAGTGGTAACCATACTTGACTCCTAAACCCAAGATAGCGGGTTCAATCCCGGCCAAGATCGATGGATTTTTTCGGGCGTAAAAGTCTTAATATGGCTTCCTTCGTAGGGGAAGTAAAGCCGTGGTAGATTTACGGCATATAAAATAATCTCAAGCCTGAAAGAAGAGGCCTCTGAGAAAATTTACCGGCCGTTTCACGCCCTGGATTGAATGTGACGCTGACGACCTGAGGTGTTAAAGAGCGTATGTAAATAAACAACTCCACTCTGTATACAAAGTCAAATTATGTAAGATAATATTAAAAAAGTCTATGATTTAAAAATATATGTAGACTTGTATAAAAGTTGAGATATTTATATGACGTTTGTAAGCGATAAGCTTTCCTTCCAAGTTATGACGTTTTAAATTACTCTCCTTCTAAATTTATCTATGCTGCGCTAGAGAACGGGGTTGCCACGACTGTGAACCCTAGGTTAATCTCGGTGCTACGGAGTGGCTGGCATTTGTGTTAAACGCTGTCAGTATTTTCTCTTTGTTTCCCTGATTTCATTACGCCTAAAGTTTCTACTTGCTTTTCCTTTCATCACATCTTAATAGATGGCCCAAGACCGTCATATCTCCCATTTCTAGTGGATGCACCTCTTTCGTCTTCTGCGAAACCCTGAGCCTAAAGTTCTGAATCATTTTATGACCTTGTAGATACTTTAATATTAAAGTTCTGTCGGCGACCTCCTATCTGGTTTCGGAAGTGGCATGGATCTACTAGAGAGACCCGGTGCCATGTCTGGGGATGATTGAGAGATGGGGCTTGTGATGCCGTATGGTTCATTTATCCCCAAATACCAGATAAGCGTCACTCCCAACTCTGATCGTCTCATTGCCATTCTTTCTATTCCTTCAGAGTTTGATGGTTTTGGAACGCTAGAAACCAAATTATACAGAAACAGGGTTTTAACGTAAATGATTGTATATTTGCACACCTTTCAGCAGCGCCTCTGACGACTTCTTTTGCCAAACTTTCAATGATAAATATAGGATAGACAGCAATAGCTCATTTACAGAAAGACGAAGAGATAATTCTACAAATTTCAATGGAGATTTCTGCTGGTTCAAAATAAACACTTACTCAAGAATTGTAATAAACTATTCTTATTCTGTATTAATTTGAATATTAGCTATTTCATCTGATTTGTTACAAAATAAACATATATTATTTTATCAAATTACAAAATGATCTAGAGCTGCTTTCTACTTGATGACCTCTTTATTTTAGTTGGGAATTATAGCACTCTTTACAAACCAAAAATACTTACGCTTAAAGCCAGTTTAGTTAAAGCGTTCCCTTTATTCGTCACTGATACCAAATTTTCAGGAACGAACTTTGAAATGTGAAAGGAAAAAAAAAATGACAGCATACTTCTTGGAAGTAAATCATGGTCACTATAAGAAAACAGGTAAATTGTTAAATTACCTGTAGTGGGAAGGATAAATAGCGTGATTTAGGTATGATTTTACTATGTACTAGAGTATAGTATCATTTATATTATTTTCCCCTTTCTCACTTCAGAAATTTGGTATCAGTGGTGACTAAAAAGAACATTTTATAAAACTAAGCTGAACCATTGCCGATTTCTTACAAGTTCCAACCACAAGGAGAATTTATGTAGGAATGTATTTGTAGGTCATTCTTCAAATTATACATATGTTCACAGTTAAAAAGATAAAATTCAAATCTTAGCTTTTAGGTGTAGTTGTTATGTCTTGAAAAGACACCCGGAAGCTAAGATTTTAATTATTCTTTTTAACTGTGAACTAGAGCCCTGCAAGCTTACGTATTCAGTTATGCATAAGTTGTTTGTCTTTGTAACATAGAAAACCTGTATATCTTATTTTATTAAAACAGAAATCGAATAAAGTTAATAGTTAATATGCAAATTCATACAGAATTTAAGAAGATTATTACAGTTCTTGAATACATTTAAATGATGATAGATATTTCAGAAATAAAAAATTTATCAAGATTTAGTACTTAGAATTATGTTTCTATTATTCGCGGCTATGGAATTACAGATCTTTAAATCGACGTTTATTCAATCATTTATATATGTCTATAAATAAGTACCTGCATTCCTAAAAGTGTATCGTGTAACTAGTAAGTAAATATATCGGGTATTAATACCCCTTAATGCTAGAACATATTTAGTACTTGTACGACTGGTTGTATATTATATTAACTTGAGTTTAGGTCATAAAATTACTATCAGTTAATGTTAACCTGAAATTTTTGTGTATAGACATTAATCTAAGATTATTTCGTCTTAACCTCAAATTGAATCCAACTCCCGAAATTTCACAGATTGAAGTAACTAGAGTTTAGTGGTTGTTAAAAACTTTTCCGAGTGTACAAAAGCATAATAACTTCATTTAAAATAAAATGGTGAGTCTTGTCTATTTTAATTTCGTGTAGATAAAGTTTCTTTTCCGCGTAATAACAACAAACAGAGTGGCGTTCAATTGTAGGTTATGTTAGACTAACGGTATATTGTTCATATTTCTTTACAGATATCTGATTATTCCGTTATCTCATTCGATGATAAATTTCACCGTGCTCCCCGTATATTTCACGAGAGAAATATTCCGTTCCTAGAACTGAACGACATACAATTCAAAATGCGATTTTGCTCAGCAACAGATGTTAAGTCCCCAATTACAATTACAAACTAAGCGAAATCATGCTTTGAATTCGATGTTCAGAATACTATTCACTTTAAAGTTCCATGCGACAGGGAGCTTCCAAATAGTTATTGGAGGTGTATTCAAAGTGGAAAAAGGAACAACCGAAGAGGGTGATGTAAGGAAAACGACGCTAGGCTTCTATAACATTCGCAACTTTTCTGGAATTTTAGGTGCTATAGACTGCACATACATACCCATTATATAGCCTGGGAGTTATAATGAATAGAATTATAGTGTTTGACTTTAGAAGAAATTGGAATGAGAGATGTATGACGATTAGGTGAAAATAATGTCTGTGGATTTTGGATAGAAGATATAGAAAGGCAAGAGATCTGAGATAGTTTAGACGATAAAATTTCCTTAGGTTTATATAAAGTAGATAAAAAATTGGAGATGGAGAAATATGTAGACATTTGTGACCAATTTGGAAGAATGGGCTTTGCTTGCATACCTACAGGGGTATTATTTTTAAAGAGACTAGGGATAAATTGTATAAAAATGATGCATTATGTGTGGGAAAGTGGAAAGTTGGTTCCATTGTTTAATTGAATGTAAAATGGTAAAAAGGTGCAGGTTTTAGTATCCGGGATGGAAAATGGGATAAATTACAAAAAGAAATGGTAACAAAAATGTTATTAGAAACCACAGTAAGGAAAGTTAATGAGATAGGGGAATTTTTTAAGAAAAGTAAGGAGATAAATGAAGGAACTTGAGGACACACACAATGATGAAAATTAGTAATTCATTTTAGAGGTCCTTTACGTTACAAATTACCTGGTGGTTGGAAGGGCCCCAGCTTTAGTGCTGCTGAGCTTTTGGAGATTTTGTGTTTATGCAAATTATATTATGTACATTGTGTTATGTAATTAAAATGTAATTTACAATCTTGTAAAACACACTTTTTGATAATTGTAATATTGAATAAATTCATTCATTCTCTTTGACAATTTTCCCCATGTACGCTATTTATCTTTAAATGAGATAAATATTTAATCATTTTCTGATATTTTCGCACTAGGTCAATAATAATATCGTCCTTACGTTTGCAAACATTTTCCGCTCGCATTCGCTTTGATTTTTCTTATTCATGTTTAAATGCATATTAAGAAAAACCACATATTTATAGGAGGAGGAAAACTAAATAATTATTGATTTTCTCACGTTGAACAGTTGAAAATCAGCTGGCTCTAATTACGAATTTCCGTAATATTTTGCGATGTTACGAAGGACTTGACGAAGATATTGTACACTCGAGGTTACATAATCTGGGATTAATTTCATGCAACAGAATTGAACCTGTGCTTACTTAATTACAGTTAAAAGTGATTTCCAGTTAGCAAATTTTATACAATTAGCCTTATAGCAATAGTAATGATGATGGTGATACCCTAATAACAACAACAACAACAATAATAATAATAATAATAATAATAATAATAATAATAATAATAATAATAAAATTAATAATAATAAAAAACCGAAATGTCCCTAAAAGGGCAAAGACATCCTACAAGAGGGTCGGTTCTTATTCTCCAATGCGATGAGTTAATTCGCATTGGGGTTTTATATAGTAGTAATGCTTTTTATGCTACGAGAGGGTAGTTCTTATTTGCTAATGATGAACTAATTCCCATTGTGGTTTTGTATAGTAGTAATTCCCTGTATTCTACACATTGTTACACATTTGTTCATCATATTTCACTCGTTTCAAAGCTGGCGTTCGGTGGTTTTCGATGTATTTCTGCTTCTGGTTATTCTGAACCACTATGTACCTTTACGTGCCGCATAGAAGTCTTCCTATCTCTGTAAGACCTACCTCTGTGCCGTTTATCTAAGCGCGTGTCCCACATGGTGGTCTTATACGTCCATCTGTCGTCCTGCACCCTCGCTATGTGGTAGTAGTAGGGTAAAAAACATTATTTCTTTTTAATGACCATGAAATAAGTTAAAATGGTGCAATTCATGATAGCTTATTCAAGCTGCTAAGATGAAAAATAGTATCATTATATGAAAGGCCAGAATAAAGAAAGCGATCATGTCTTTTTGATGATCACGTTTGTGTTTGTGGAGAGTGCAAGATATTAGAAGTTAAACTTGATCGCACTGGAAAGTCGCGTCAAATGATGTAATATAGCCAATCGCCGATCAAGATATTTCAGTTTTTAGGTTATTCCGCGAACGATTGCGTCTAAAAAGCTACGTGTTGCCATTTTGACCCAACGGACTATGCTCCACCACTTTTTTTTAATGATTACGAAGTTTGAGAATTCGTGGCCACTCAATTTATTTGTTGTTAATAATTTTGCCCAGAAACACTTTCAATTACTCTCATCGAAATGCTCGGTGCATGAGCAGTGGCAGATCGTTTTTTGAAAAAAGGCGAAATCGCGCTCCTTTTCGGTTAATTTTCTATAAAAAGGAAGTGAAATTGGGTTCACGTATATCACAATTATTTTATATAATCATACTTTGCATAGAGTCATAAGAAATGCCTGTTTGCTATGAGAGATGGCTAAGTGGTTTTTGAGGAAAATCTCCAAACGGTGGCCTCGTATGTCTTACTGGTGAGAACCCTGCTTTGTATGTGAGTTTTTTTTTTTTTTTTTTTTAATTGAACACTACTCATGGCCTGAAATTTATTATAAGGATTATATTATTGCAATGTTTATGCCGAGTGTTTTTTCAAATCGCCCTAGAACTTGACGATACAACCGATGTAACATATGAATCATTAAAAAGTATACCCTTTTTGCAGTAGATAATATCAACTGTGCCATAATTCACTTCGCAATTAAATATAGAAAAAAAACACACTATTCGTAATAACTGAACTCAACTCGACCACTATCAGATCCACACTGACGGCCAGAAGCTTATTCCAGTAAACGGCGGGAAACGCGAGTGCATTCGCTCAGTGGAAAAATAACGCAAGCTGGTTCATAGCTTGTTAGAACGCTGTGTAATATTAACCAGTCACAGTTTTTCTACCCATGGCACATCCGTACTGCACATTATCATGCCATGTTTACAGCCTTTCTAGGGAGAAATTGTGCGATAGCTCCCGGTTGCTTTCTGCAATGATGTAGATGAAAATGAGATGGAGGTATGAATGGCAGGGGAAATCGGAGTCGCAAAGAAAACCTGTCTATATAATATAATAATAAAATAGCAGACACATTTTGAGAAACACAATCACTTATAGAGATGTGTAAATAAGTGTAGAAAGTCTCCTTAAGATCTCTAACTCTAATATCCAGAATGTTAGAAACATGATTCTTAGTACAATATGTAGATTAAAGTTTTAATTTTTAATAATATCTATTTTGATTTTTGTTAATATATTTCGGAGAGTATAAAAGTTCTATGTTACCATGTTAAATAGTTAGCTAAGTTTATATTCCTACTGTGACAAATCATTAGGGCTACAAAATTGAAATTAAAAGAGCTTATTCTGGCACATCTTAACTGTGTACTAAAGCAGGAGTAATATAATTTAAACATTAGAATAAGAATTGCTTTTTTTTTTATTTGGAGTCTATTTTTTCTACAGAATTTTATACAAAAAGTTCATAATGCCTTAGTTATGAAAATTTTCTTATTAATTCTGTTTTAATAGTTAATTGTTATAGCTAGAAACACTTTTGAACATTTGAAGGTAACTGATGCAGTAATTGTTTTCTAAAGTATGTACATGCAGGAAAGTGTAGTTTTGAAAAGATTGCGATAAAATAAAAAACTGTTAAAAACTCACTCATACCTCCAATCGGGAACCTAATGGAGACCTGCATCATTCAGATAAACCGAGAGCAAAGTAAAATTTTCTCTATCGAATGATAAAAACCAGAATCTTATAGCTCATTTGGTTTTAACTCTATATAAATTTGAAACATAATAAAGAGATTTTTAATCTAAGTAAATGTATTTTCAAATATTAACAAAAAATGCTTCTAGTTCACAGCGCAATAAAATTATATCGTATGTCGAAAAATGCTTGTAATTTATTTTTTGGAAAAATATAAAAAAAAAAAACTCAAATATTTGCCTTCAAATTTAGTACTCACAGAGAGTCATTTGAAAACCTTTACAGCTGCATATGGTCTTCAGTATTCTAATGCAGAATCAGGTACATCATAGACTAGTGAAAAAAGAGGGACCCAATTCATCTATACATTCAATAACAGCAATACATATTTTGCACTAAGAATATTTTTTACCTCTAAACTGAATTTTTTTCTTTGTCACATGATATATAACTAAACAAATAAACCGTTTATCATATAAATAATCGAGTCCACCTAAATAAGAGTCAACAAGCATTATATTCTGAAAACTTAATGAACGCAGGTATTGAATTGCATGAGAACGAATAATCGAAATAATGCAGTAACGTTTTCAGAACCTACAAAAGAAAAAAAAATGAGCTCTCTTGTTTATTCTTTTCCTTTCCAAGCAAGGTTTCCTCCTTATTTGTAAAGGTTGCTTTGTTTGCTTTTAAATGAATCTTTTTATGTTTTCCTCTTACAGTCACGCTCAAAGGTGCTATTATACCTTTAAACAAATTTTCTCAAAAAAAGGGTTTTTTTCTGAGGGAAGCCCTCGAGGCAATGATCCAAACTTGTTTGTAACCAACACTCATTTTTGAGATATGCCAAGTTGAAATTGAAAATGAAAATAGGAACAATAGTCGAGGTTTATTTTCTTCTATTAAAAATAGTAATTTAGCAAAAATTAAACTTTCCATTAATTTTTGACATCCCAGTATTAGCCTACCTTATCGCCAATGTAGTATTTATCTCTAGATCCAGGGTCGAGGTTTCAATCCCGGCTAGATTCGGTGAACTTTTTAGGGCGTAAAATCCTAAGTATGGCTTCCTTTGGAAGGGAAGTAAAACCGTTGGTCCTGTGTCGTTACTTTCCGGCAAATAACAAAACCCTAAGCCTGAAAGAAGAGGTCTTTGGGCAAAATGTATCAGCTATTTCACCCCCTGAATTGAATGGGATAATACCAAACAATGCTACATACAGTAAAAAATAACAAATAATAATAATAATAATAATAATAATAATAATAATCAAATGCAATATGGTATTATTAGGAATGACAAAAGTTTCTGTGGTATAGCATCAATGAAAAAGTATGTCATAATATACATATATTTATAAATAATTATTATTATTATTACTCAAATGAACCGTTAACGCTCAGATGGCACAAACTGATTAATGCTTTGAGAAACAACTCAAGTTGAAGCAATTAGTTAGAACGAGTATTGCCGTGGTAGCTGGACAAAAGTAGATTAAAATAATTCATTACTTTGCTGCAATTTGGCACCCTAAATTCAGTAACTGGATGACTGAATACCTCTGCTCTAGTATTCACAACTGCACGGAAGTATTTATTTTCCTTTTTTGAAGGAAACCTTTCTGTTCAATGGGTTAACTTCATTCTGAACTGCAAGTGTTAGTTATCCAAGGCACAAAGGAAATTGCTTCCAGTTTGTACACGATTAATTAATTACTGTAATGGGTAAAGGGTTGTTGGAAACAATTCCCGGGAGGTGTTCTTGTGACACTCATTAAGCTGTAGTTGGTCTGGCCCTCATGTGTACGTTCACAAGCCCAGGGTACACAATGGGCGCTGGAGAGGCTGCTTTTAGAACTTCGGTATTTTGAGGGCCTCGGTCCCAAAAACATAACATCATACATTTCCTCTTAGGACAAAATGGTTTTAAATCTATGGCAGCTTTATAAATTTAAAATTAGCTCTATAATTGCTCCATCAGATAAAAGAAGAGCCGCTAGAAAAGAGAAGAAACATAAAAGGGTTCTTTGCCGAATGAGATAACTTGGTATGTCTCCTTTAGAGGTAGCCCCGTCCATCCACACTACTATTAAACACTTTGTTGCCACATTTCGAAACGCCCCTAACTTTAATCAAAGCGATAGCGTCCTTTTGTTTACCCCCCATGGTCCAGAAACCCTTTACTGAAGGAAAGCATTATGTTGATCACAAAAGGTAACACTTGTTGACATTAACACAGTGCAGGAAGACATTTCTTAATGGTTCACCTCCACTGCACTGATTAAATGTATACAGTGTGTTGCGATGGTAAGTCAAATGCATATAGAACTTAAACAAATAAGAGTATCAACTTGAAACCTTTACCATTTTCAGATTCCTTAATATAATTTGACTGAATTAATAACTCAAATCACATAGGTATTCCGTTATTCTACATAATCTCCCTGTATATAGAGGCACTAGTTCTATCGTTTTACAAGCCCCTGAAAGTCCTTCTTAGCAATTCCGAAGGAATGTAGCTATTGCTTTTAAAACTTTATTCATATCTCCATCGATCCTACTTATTACGCACCAAAAATGAAAATATGTGTCTGTGTTAACCCTCTAGCGGCCGTAATTTATTGATTTTTCTCAACGAAATTCGATATATAACCATCAATTAACAAGCGATTCATCGTGTTCGTTAACCAGCAAAATTGCATCATTGGGGTTTGGAGTTAACCTAAAGCAAAAACTTAAAACATCGCTCTATAGGCTGCAACTTTTGTTTCTTCTCAATGAAACTCTGTATATGTCAATGAAATAAAATAAGAAAAACAGTTTCCGAAAATCAGCGAAATTATGAGTGGGGTTTACCTGAAACAAACGTTTGAAAATCGCTTATGCTGCACCAATTTGTTTTTGGTTTTGTTTTTTGGAACGAAATTCGGTTATATATCATTTAATTAAAATAAGAAACTTGGTTTCTGAAATAAGATAAATTGGAACATTAAAAGCGGGGGTATAGCTGAAAACCGAAATTTGAAGAGTGAAGGATGATTTAAAGCGAAAATGTAAAAATCACTCTAGCAATCGCAATTTTTGTTTTTTCTCAACAAAACTCGGTATATGCCATTGAAATAAAATGAAGTAAGTAGGGATATACCTGTAAACCGTTTGGCTTCTCTAGCGTTTAATTTTCTCTCAATTGTTCAAAAAAAATTAAATTAACTCATAATATATAAAGATGTATATATTTTATTTTTGGCAACAGCATTGTCATGAAGATACCAAATGTGAAACGGCCACACTTAGTGTACACCCAGCTGGTATCAAAAGAGGCGGCAAACTTTTGATATGGCCGTTATTCTATATCCCAACAATAACACTGATAAACTCTCCCACATTCGTACGTTTGTCTGCGGTTAATCCTATTGGCTTAAGTTATTACACCAGTCCACGTGGAGTTTGTCTACTGTAACGTAACTCAACGTAAAAAGCAGAATAAGACAACATCTTGAAGACCACAGATATAAATCTTAGAGGAATATGCACTTGATATGACGTTATCAATTCAAGACCCTCATAAATCTACGAGACAGGGAGAACCTGAATTCAATGTGCTTAAAGTGAAAAAATAATATAAACAGAATGCGCAAAACGAGCTATATGCTTAGTGAATTTCAGCTAGTATATGATTTTGTTTCTTTGTATGTTATATTCAAAAGATTCCTTCTTTATTTGTTCATTTGTTTGTAGACGTGTTTCTAGGTTGTAATGCTGTTAGGGAGAAGAATGGGAAACAGGAAATTAATCGTAACTAACAGTTGAAAATGTTAACAAAAAAGGAAAGAATTTTTCCTGTAAAGATCCGTTGCTAACGAGGTTTAAGTGCTGTACTGAGGAAATGGAGAGAACATTTCCAGTCAGATCTAACATTACATAAGGCTGTTTACAATGTAAATAACAAATTTGAAATTGAGGTTCTATTTTGAATGTATATCTTAGTGGACGACCTAGGATAGCACGGACTGAGGAAAATGAACTCAATGTCTGTCTGGCTGTCACGACTAATCCAAGAAAGTCCACAAGGCGATTAGTTGTAGAATTTCCAGCAATGTCACGTCGGTGAATCCAAAGGATATTGCATAGGCAGAAGTCAAAGTGTACATTCCACATCTAACACATGGTTTGTTGGAAGATGATCCAGACATTTTGAGAGATTATGCTCGATCAATATTGACATGACATCAATTGCTTTCAAAACATTGTGTTGTCGGATTAGGCCATGTTTAAGCTATCGGTACGTGCAAACCGAGATGACCGTACTTATTAGTACAGGGAAAACCATTACGTTGTTTAGGAACAACAGCTAAATTAACCTGGAGTAAATCTGTGGGGGCAATATCGGCAAGCGGTGTAATTAGACAGCACGTTGGTAACAAGTACTTGGCCCTACTTCAAAAGGTTACACCAGGAATCATCATGCATTTGGACAACGTTGATCAACTCTACTTCCAGCATGATGGAGCTCCTGAGCATTAAACTATAGTTGTTCGGACATACATTGATTGCGTTTTCAAAAGAAGAAAGCTTGGGCGTCATGCAACAATTAAATTCCCACGATGATCCTTTTGTTTTACCCCAATCGATTTCTTCCTTTGGTGTATGCTAATGACCGCAAACTATTGGAGTGGAACAACATTTAGTTATGTTCAGAGTGTTCCAAGTAGACTCTAACGGTGCATTAATGGAAGAGGGAACTAAAAAGTACAATCCTTTGTTAATGCATTAGCATCTTGTTCAATAATGATTAATTTCATTCATTAAAATATTCTTGTAGATAACACAGTATTATTAGTGAAAATTCTTGTTTTCTGGTGTCCTTAAAGAAAACATTGGTTTCAGCAAGATGGTGCTCCTTCTCATTATGTTAGATACAGAAGTAATACATTTCCAGAAATAAGTGTTCCCTTGTAAGTGAATCTGAAGAAGAGGACACATTAATGGCCACCTGATCTCAACTCCCCGGATTTCTTCCAAGGTATTTGAAGTTTAGAGTGTATCGTGATAAACCAAAGAATATTGAAATCATAATGGACAGATAAAGATTTTGGGTGGAAGGATAAACTGTATTATAGGAAAGGTCTATATAAAAGGATTAGAAAAACGGATTAAAGTTACTAAATTCCGGGTTTCTTTTGACATCAAACATATACGGGATATTTTCTCTGAAACTTCTCATTAGTATAGCAAAAAGCAGCTTTGATACGTTTTCAAAAGTTTCTATTCACCTTGATTTCAAGAGACTTTAAAGCAAAACAGAGGCTAATGCTTTCATATATCAAGTATCGTTGCGAATGAAAGAATTTCTATTTTCAACCCCCTGACCTCACATAAAAGGATTTCCTTCCCCTCCCCCCTTTTTTTTCAATTTCTCAAGTATTGCTTTTCAAGCCCTGCTCGGAGAACGACCATTTTTGTAAGGAAAAGTTCTACAGTGCCTGCTTTACACGTCAGTTGCGTATAATGGCCACATTCAGGAGACTCCGATGACGCACTCTTGTGGTAAGAAAAACGTGAGAAGAAAAGGAAACACGTTGCTCCAAATGTCTCGTTCCTGTCGTACATACAAAGCTGCTCTGGGGAGGGGGGGGAGTGGAATTGTGTTTTAGAGGTACCACGTTGTTTTGTACTGTATACTTCTGATGTCTACCAAATATTAAAGAAAATTGTATTGTCCGGAATAGAAGCCAAGGACACTGTTACATTAGAAAAATAAGCACATCTTATATTAAGAATGAAATATAAAACATTGCTCGATATGTTGCATTACATCGTCACAGGACAACAGGAAGCGAAAGTAGTTGGTCACTTTGTCACTTAAGTATGGCGGGAGGCTTTATGAAATAGTTACTTCCGGTTAAATGCGGCCTCCAACTTACATCTAGTCCCTAAAGTAAATTGCAGTCTAAACTTTAATAGGAGCTATTTTCATTTAGCAAATGAGTGGTGCCTTCATATTTGTTTATGCCAGGTTGAAAGTAACAGGAAAAACATAGTGTTAAAATTACAATTTCCGGGATGTTAGCTGTGTTCTTTGTTTTAATTTTTTACACAGAAACAAAGACCACGGCACAAGAACCCGAAAATTTGTTATTTTAACACTATGAACACCGGCCGTGAGAGCTTAAGATATGTTAGGAAATACACTGCCCACACAATAACTACAGAGCCCTCGTTGGGACGCGTGGCCGGCATAACGGGGATTCGCTTGGCACCGGGAAGCACGTTGTTTAGCGGAGGAATCAGATATTCATAGCATCTTAAATTTAAGCGAATAGATTTCTATAAGCATTCACGGAAATCATACACCAATACTTTGGTCATATAATGCACTTTGTGTACAATGTTCAATTTTTCTGCACTCCAGTATTTGTTGCTTTGTGTCCCTACATGGACATATAAATTAAACCTTACTTCGTTCGTAATAAATAAATAAATGTAGGCCAATAGAGCGACTTTACCATTATCCAATACCCAATTGCAGAAATAAACTCTACTCATATTATCACATGTTTGCAATTCTTGAACTACAGTTGTCTTATAGGATTTTAATTTTAAAAGTTTAAAGACATTCCAAGTCGAGGTTTTCGAAATTCCTCGTTCCTGTGCAAGCTTTCTCAGAAATTTCTTTGGGATTTTTTGGAAAGAGTGTAACTAGGAATGAATCGAGAATTAGAGAGAAATAAAGGGCAAGATTGTCAGGTCCCGCATAAGCTCCTTGTTATTCATCGTGGCTTATATGCTGCTGACCAATGTCCAGGAGCGGGTGACAGATAGTTCTCGACATCAAACATGACTGAAGCCCTGAGTACAGCCGGAGAATCAAGGGAAAGGTGAAAGGAGGTGAGCGGGATTGTATGTGTTCATACGAACGTGAAAGTTGAAGAGGATCAATGCTGCAGGCGTGTTCATGTTGTTGTTCCGGGTCCAGTTTGCAAATTGCTGAAGTCTGTGCGCGGTGTGTAGTTGATGTATGGATATGTGGGTAGTTTCTGAAGGGTTCATGACATCTTAGACATGTTTCTTCAAACTGTTAAATGTTTTGTAGCTCGAGGTTTGGAAATCGGTGAACACTTCTTCCTGGCGGTCGAGACATACCCAGGCTGATTGGAAGAGATGTTGAATGTTGTCGTAATGTTGCTTCATTTTGAGGGTTAGGTCGGCTGCTACTGTGGAGATGGCCTCTCGGAGAGAGGGGTCTTGTGATTATAGAGCCTTAGCAGGGGTCGGTTTTGCGTTCGTCCTCAATGCTGTCAAGCAGCGAGGTAAAGGCATCTCGGCTTCGCCTTGTGAGTGCGACTTGCTCTTTGAGGTGCTCTACAATGATTTTGTGTTGACTGGCCGTGGGCTGGTGGAGTTTTTGAATTTGCTCTTGAAGACTGGCGGTGGAAGTGTGTAGTGTGGCCAAGTTGGTGGTGAAGTTGCCCTTCAGGGCGTGGGCCCTGGAGGCAAGATCTGTGATAGCGGAGATGAAGTGTTCCAGGTGCTGGAGGATGGATGGTGTGGAAGTCGAAGGAACAGAGGTTGTGATTTTCAGAGATGAGATCGGTGGAGGTGGACGCTGAGTGGCTGATGTAATGCATGGGTGGAGACTGGGGTGTTATGAGAGCGGCGTTGGAGTGGGCGGGCGGCCTCGCCCGTGTAGTGAGCGGTGCTCCTGAAGCAGGCACAGAATCTGCGGCGGTGGGCCAGGTCATGCTGCTTCACTCTGCAGTGAGGGCCTCGGCCCCGCAGTAAGGCATCGGGCAGGTACCGTGCACTCCTGTACTGTGTGCCCATGACCACAGCTTGGCGGCAACGGCTTTGCTGCGCTGGCTTTGCTGATGTGAAGGATGCGGCCGGTTAGTGGGAAAGCGTCGGCGATGGTGCAGTCGCAATCCTCCGCGTCGAGGAACATCACACATACTAGGGAAGTGAGATCGAGGCTGGAGAATATTCTGGATGTGTTAATGGCCAACTGCCAATGCCTCTGCACAGTTCGAAGTAGAAACGGAGCAGGGATGCTTCGTGGAACGCCACTTATGACGTGAGCAAGCGGAACCAGTTGTCTTCTTATACTTCTTCCGTGATTTCGGCTAAGAGAGCTGCGGTAGTGGGTCAGAGAGTACCGGTGTTCTTTGTTCCTTGGTGGCGAGGTTTGTCCATCCGCCAATAAGAGCAGCTGCGGTGCGGTGGAGTGTGCTCACTGAGCTGGGAGGCGCTATGTTCCCTGTTTGACTCAGCGCTGAGCCAAGCGCGACTGCCTCTGTAAGAACAATGCGTTTTACTTTCGGTTTCTTATCAAGAACAGATCTATTCACAAGATTGCGAAACGTTTCTCTTTGAGGCACTTGAATAGCATAAACCTGTCTATAAATTATCGCCTCACTTCTCTATAAGAGTCTGTTGTCACATAGAAATCATACATGAATATTCTGTGCTCTAAAATATTCGGACGTTTTGGCATTATAACAGCACTAACAACTATAACACTGAAACACTTTGTATCACAATTCTCAACCTCTGTGTAGTATAAATACTTCGCGCCAGTTTCTGATTAGCCGGAAAGGAACCGGTTAGAAAAAGGGCAGGCAAATCCTCTTTAAGCCGGCCACGCATCACAATGAAGGCTCTGTATTTTCAAACTTTTAAATTATGAAATCAAGATGCGTCTTAGAAATTCACATGTCAATTCTTGCTTAAATAGGGATATTAAAGGTGGGTTGTTGCTCAATAGGTTGGTTAGACCGTTGCTGGTATTGTTTAGACTCGGAAGAGTAGAAGAGCTTTCAACGGCTTAAAACTCGACTTCTACAGAAGTTCTGTCGATGCCAGAGATTCATATGTTATTTAATATTGCTTGCCTAAGCGCCTGACATCTCTATAAGCTTTTATTAAATGCTGTGTTTTCTATCCTGTATTTGAGAGTTGCCCCTTGTTTGCTCTTTTTTCATGCCCTAAATGTTTTAACTACGCTTCTCATCCCGTTCATATCAAATGGGCAACACTTTTGTCGCTCACCCCTTTTCACCTTCCTTTGATCCTCCGGCTGCACTCAGGGCTTCGGCCATGTTGTAGCCGCTCCTGGGATTTACGCGATAATATCTATAACTTTTATTTTGTGTTACTTGAAAACAATACAAATATTTTAAGGATGTTATTTCATGATACACGTATTAGAAGCCCAATAGAATTTTAGGCTAAGCATAGAAGTATAAATTGATTTAAAGTCCAAACTATGGTGCTAGTGGTCCACTTTACTTACTTATTTATTTATTTATTTATTTTTCCATGGGGCCTTTTCTTCCAATATACGAAGCGAAAACAATAGCAAAATACAGCGTACAATATACATAGTTATATAAAAAGAAAAAAAAACTAAATTGAATGTATATACTGTATATATATTGAATGTAATATTATATATCTTATGTATTATTATTATTACTATTATTATTATTATTATTACTATTATTATATATTATATATTTTATTATAGTTAGAAAATTGATAAAGATAGTGTTAGAATTCCACTTGTACTACAATAATATTTCTTGAGTACAAGAGGGGGGAAAGGAGGAGTAAGGGGAAAGAAGAAAATGAGGAATAAGAAGAAGAAGAAGCAAGAGTCTTAATGTTGTGATTCCTACAGTTGATATGAAAATTTAATCCACATTCAAATTGATTCATTGTAGGACAATCTACATCATCAGGAGGGAGAGAATTTCAGATTTTGAGAACTGACACGCTTGACGAGGTTCAGTAGAAGTATGTACTCAAGTTTTAGAAAAGAAAAAATATAAAATAAATAAATAAAATGAATAAATACTACCAATTACAGTGTTAGTATAAAACTCTCACCCTTTCTACCGGTCTCACGAAAATATACATTCATTTGCGAAAATGGTTAGACAGTTTACTATAGAGCAATGCCTATTTTTCTGTTCACTGATTCAGTAGGGGGGGGGAGTACAGAGGAAAAGCTACACCAAATGGGTGCAATTATTAATCGTCCAACAACAAATCACTTCAAAAATTAGCACAAATGCGAGTTTCGGAATGTAAAGCAAAACATAAGCAATGAAATCAGAAACTTTACGGTGACCCACTTGAGTCGCGTCAATCAAAATGTGGTTTCCTAACGCAATGTGTGTTTAGCCAGGCAGGACAATGCCAGCATCTTATATAATATAAGATTGTATATACAAATTTGCAAGCGGAGTTGAAGTAGCGCCACTGCTGGCTGTTGCACGGTTATTACCCAAACGGACAAGATTTATAACTAATGTCCGGTATATAAACTTTATAATGAAAATTCTGTTAAATTAATTACTTATTGGCATCTGTAATTATTTTATGTTTTTGAAAAAATGTAAATAGTTATTTTAGTAAAACAGTTTCAGAAGAGCAGCAAGTTAATTTTATTTTCTATTGTTCAATGGCTCAGAAAATTATATACTATAAGAATTCTACGGGTATTGCTCAACAAGATATCAAACGTGTGGTAGTCATGCTATAAATACTGTTGATATCCATCATTTACAGCTGTAAACCACAGTATATATAAATATGGTATATTGCAATTCAATATTTAATATAATTTTTTATTTAGAGAGTAGTACATTGTTGTGAAAACTTGACAGCAAATGACTTTATGTACAGTAACGAAAGAAAATAAAATAGTGACCAGTAAATAAACACTACTTTGAACAATCTTCAATAGTCACGATATATATATCAGAGACGTTTGAAGGAGAATGCGATGAACTTAACACCAAACCAAGTATAACCACATCTTGTATATATATGAGTAACGTTTATATGATTTTAATTTGTTACAAATCTAGAAATTCAAACGATTACAAATACATCTTGATTTATTAAAAGGAAAATGAAAAACAAAACCACATTAAGAGGAGTGTAAAACACAAATAAGTATATTGCCCTCTAAACACTAAATATAAAAATAATTTTGTGTGTGTATTGAGAAAATAGCATTGATTCGAGGACTGTTCAGTAAAGAATAATTATAATTTTTACAGGCAAAATTTTCGCACTAAAATTTAACTATGTAATATTTTGCTAGATTAATGTATAATGTACACGGTCAATTGGCACTAGTTGCATTGTTGTCACTCCCTATTTCCGCCTATAAGAGGTGTGCAAGTTGAACATGTTCAGTTCCGCCTACAGCAAAATGGAGGTGACACGCAAAGAACGATAGACTAGTCTGTAATTCTACTTTCAACTCAACAAATCTTCAGCTGAGGCCTATACACGGTTACAAGAGGTATACGGTGCGTTTGTTCATTCCCATAGAACAGCTCGCAGATGGTTTAAAATGTTCAAAGAGGGGATGCAACAATTCAAAGGAAGATGAACCCGGCACCCCAAAGTGTGCTCTGACGGAAGAAAACATCAACACCGCTGCTGCCATTGTAAGAGAGGGTCGTCTAAGAACATTATAAATACTTCTAGAAATTTTAAAAATTCCACTGGGTAATAGATTCATTAGTATGTATGCGTTATATTTTTAATGTTTTTACTAACTTTGTAGTTGCAATAACAAAATAATATATTAATTTTGTATTCAAGTTTTGTTATAAAAGTTGTTCTGTTAGTTGTTCAATGATATCTTCTCGTTGCACATTTGAAGGTAAAGTATTTGCATACTCCGCTCCTGCTGAAAAAATGGAACATCGGTTTTCTCAGCAGGGACCGAGATCGGACGCTCTTAACGCAGCAGCTGTTGAAGATCTCTAAATTCAGAATGTTTGAGATTTACTTCTCTCATGCCCACCTCAAACACGCTTAGATTTTTTCCTTTTTTCTTTTTTCGGCTCGGCTTTTCCTTCAAAGCTTAGCTATATGACATGTTCTCACAGAGAGAGGTTTTAATTTATATCCCAGGTCCGCACGGACAGGATAATGCTGCGGCACCAGCAATTTTATCGGATCGGGTTGGCTTACGAGGGTTCCCTAGGGCTAATGCCCAGCAATGACGGGTGACAAATCTGCGGTGATTACGTCATCAGACCCAGGCAATCTCTCCCCACATCACTCACTGCTCAATTCTCAAATACCGGAGAGAAAATCTTTTTCTTGGTCGACTGAGAACTGGAAATGAAAGTGAAAGTAATGGAGGAAAGTGCAAGAGTCAAACTCCAGTTTTCACGGTCAAAAGTGTTGGTGTCGTTGCTTTCTATAAACTCACATCACAGGTCCTTGGATAAGGCTTGGTGGCATTTTTTGCTGGAACTGAGATTACAGCCACCGAGCTGCTTATTTATGTTGTGTTGATATGATACACGCGAGGAAATGGGTGCATCAGTTTGCTTAGACAACGTTGTCACATCACTGCAACCTCTTTCAGTACATGTTAAGTGCTAACAGAGATATGGTGGGTATGAAAATAAGAGTAAATAAGTTATTCACTTATTCTTTATATGTTAATTAAGACGCCCTCAGATTTTAATAATAAGAGAAACAGAAAATATTCATAGTTTGTGCTGACATATCTCTCAATAATAATAATAATAATAATAATAATAATTTACATAATGATTATTATAAGATTAAAACAGCCTTAATGACTAATTAAAACACTTCGAAAATATGTAGTAGTCAAAGTAAGTCAAAGTAAGTCAAAACAAGTGCTACAAGTATGATAAAAATACTATAATTATATTTAAAAGGTGTATCTCTGGTACCTAAATTGTCACACAAAAGGTAATACTTTTGTTACTATCATTAAAAATATTTTAAAATGTGAGTGATTTTTCAAAACTTTTCTCATTTTCGTTGAATATGGTAGTTTAACTTAATAAAGTCCCTTGCTAATAAAACACTAACGGTGTTTCTTTAACAGCTCTATGCTCAAAGATGGTAAGTACCGAAATATTCAACTCGAAAGCAAACATTAATAAGTAATGTAAATTTTGTTTTACTATCAGTGTTTTTATGGTAGGTGTTATTAAAAATCGATTCTTATCTCAAGTTATTGTATGTTGGCACTGTTTCGGTTTTTAATAAAAAAAATTCCCCTCTTCCTGAGTCGTTTAAAATAAACGAAGTATTTTTTTTTTTTTTTTTTTTTTTTTTTGACAAAGTAGCCAAAGCGTGCCGGTGACAACATAGCATTTTTCAATCTTCTCTCCAGGACATGCTTTTCATTCTTATTTATTTTGCCTTTGTTTTTCTACCGGGCTATGGCTTGGTGGGAAGTGTTAAAAAAAAAAAGCGCTACTGATAAAATGTTTTAATTTCCGGCACACCTGAATCTACGCTTGCCTGACCCCGGTGAGACAACGGATACACGTATCACAGTTTTTCCTTTCCCATGGTTTCCTTTTTGCAAGAAGTGAGAGAGAAAAAGGACAGAAAATTTATGTTTGTGTACAGTAACTTCTAGTGTGGTCATTGTCAAATGTTTCCTTTACAAAGAACGTTATTGTACGAGGCTGAAAGCAATATAGGAAATGTGCATTTCTATTCTGGTTAGCAATATCTCAGTCGATATATGCATGTCCCACAAATCGATTATGTAGCAGCGATTAATAGCAAGGAAAATGTACGATCATAATTAAAGGTGGAATGCACCTTTTTCAAAACGTTCGCAAGCTTGAATTTCGAGGACTGTTCAATAAAGAACGATTATTTCTCGCGTTAAATATTTATAACAATGCGTTAGATTAATGCTTAGCATACAAGTAGTATGTACTAGTTTCATTTTATTTACTTCCCCTTGCCGCCTGTGAGAAGAGTGCAAGTTGAGACACGTTCAGTTCCGCCTAGAGAAAAATTGAAGCGAATGCGACGAATAATAGAATGCAGCTTTTCGCTGTATAAAAATATTTTCACTGACACGGCACAATATTTGGCCAGAACATAGGAAATGATTGTAATTTACTGTCTAAATAGTGAGCTATGTCATTTTAATTAACATATTGTAACATTTGATATACAAATATTATATATATATATTTAAATTAATATTGTTCTCTTAATTTGAATAAGTTAATGTTTTAATCATATTTTAGTAATGTATATTTTATATTTCGTCAAAATTTCTTCATATTTTTATACTCTCTAGTCGTAAATAAAACAGAGCTTTATAGATATTTATGTTATTTGATCATCATTAAAATTTTTGAATTATGGTTTCATTCAGAAGCGAAGTAAAGCCGTTGGTCTCATGTCGAAGATTTACGGCGCGTAAAAGAATCTCAAGCCTGAAAGTAGAGGCCTCTCAACAAAATTTATTGGGCGTTTTACGTCCTGGATTGAATGCGACGCTGGTGTTAAAGAGCGTCCTTAAATAAAATAAAAAAACCTAAATCTATGCAGCATTTGTTGACTTAGACTATGCACCTGTTTCTACATCAAAAGAATTGGTAGCTCCTTCATTTCGTAGCAGGAGGTGAGGTTTGGAGGAAAATTAAAAAACGCTGAGGGACATTAATAGGCAGCTGACAATTTTTGGAATATGCAGAAAAGGTTTCGCTGAAGATACAATCAGAGCTGAAAATCGGGTGGGGAATGAAGCGTTACATCCAAACAGGGGCTTGCTTAGTTTAGGTTAGGCGCATGGAGGATGACTTAAGTAACAGATAGGATATGAGAATATGCCCCATATGTGCGGAGAAAGAATACTGGGAACATGTATTAGCGTACTGCAAAGAGGAATGGAGGAAGAGATATCTACCGGCCCCATTTGTGCGGTGGCAGTGCTGAACTTCGCTGGTAGATAGGAAAGAGGAAGAGGGAGTAGGTAAATTTTTAAACAAAGTGAGACAGCTCAGATTGAAAGAGAGGGGTTAGAGGAAAATGTGTAACGATATTTTTGGGGGGAATTAATTGCGCACACGCGTGCGCACGCACGCACACATATGGGAATATATTCATTTAATTTTATACTGCTATCCTTTTATTTTCCGTTTTTTATTTGCATTTTTCAAAAAGTTAAATATTGTTTTTCGTACTTTTATGTATTTTCTAGTGTTTTGGGAAAGCACCTACGATCTCAGGACCATGCGACATGAATACGTTAGTACATTTCATGTCCTTTTGGTTTGTACATTAATATTTATATGGTAATCTATTTTGTTTCATTCCTTTATAATTTTGATGTCAGTCTTCTTTAAATTTACTACTTTATCTTGTAAATTAAATATGTTTAATGAGTTATGGCGCTCTACGGAACGCAAACTTTTTATTTCTGCTGCTTCTAATTTTCTTTTGTTATCTGTTTACTGGCTCTTCTCACTGGAAAAGTAGACCGTAAAACTTCTTTTTGTGAAATGAGGGCAATAATTTCTGATCGCCCTTACTTTTTATGTCTTTGCCTACAGACATTAGTTTCCAGCCGTATTTTGTTTTAGAAGGAAACAAGAAAGAGTCGCCTACAGACGACGCTACAGTAGGTGTTGACGTGAAGGCGGACAAGAAGGCGCGGTTTACACAGATAGCGGGGCGCGATCACTCACTCCCCGTCATTCCATGTCCCCATTAGTCACAAGGTGTCGACATTAATTATCCCCTGCTTCGTGTTGTTGACCCATATCCAACGCTATGTGCGCATGTTACACCTGAGGAGCTATTCACCAGATATCACTGAATTCCTTCCTCACTTTAGATAACTCACTAAAGTGCCAACTGGTCTTAAGAGACCACAGCTTCCCAAATGTATAAGCACATTTAAGATGTAGTAATGCTTTAACATTTATTGTTCATTGCTTCTTCCATTTGTTAAGATATTTATAATCAAAATTCTCTGTCGTAATAGTAGCCGTGTCTCTATGATATACTACGAGTTACACTATTTGTGTAAATCCGCGCGGTAGGCGGGAAAAGTCCGGAAGTCGCAGGGAAATTTTGTTTGGGTGTAGTGGCAGCACTGTAAAATTCCTATGCACCTAACTTTACCGCTTGGACATTCAGGCGCCAGTAGCAATGGAGACCTCACATGCTCCTACCGCCGATTGCACAGTTCGCGCTGTTATCTGTTTTTTGACGCAATAAATAAAAGTGAAACTGAAATTCATCGCAAGTTGAGCAGTAGGTAAAGACGTTATGTCAAGACCAATGATTTCTCGTTGGCGTCAATCATTTATTGAAGGGAGAACAGCATTACACGATGAACAACGAAGCGGCCGACCCTCCACTTTCCGCGCTCCGAGTATTGTCGACGAGGTCATGGACACCGATCGGCGCCTTACGCTTAATGAAATTCTGTTTCAACTCCCTCCGAATATTGAAATAAGCCGGGAAATTCTTTACAGGATCCACGTCTACCCAATGTGTGTGCAATTGGGATCCTCGCGTGCTTTCAGAACAACACAAAGAGCAAGAATTGACGCTGCATTGCATTTTTTGGGAGGGGAGGATGAGGGAATTTCCGAATCCGAAAGACAAGAGTATGGTGTGGAAAGGAAAGGATGAGCCAACGCCAAAAAAGGCGAAAATTGTGGAATCGGCTGGCAAGGTCATGGCAACGAACTTCTGGGATTCCAAGCGAGTATTGTTGATCTATTACCTGCTGCGTGGGACCACGATCACAGCTGCTCGCTGTGGTGAGGTGTTGAGAAATCCCAGAAGGGCGATTCAAAACAAAAGGAGGGGAAAGTTGAGTATAACAGTTATTTTGTTCGCGGATAACGCTTGCCCACGCGTTGCTGGTGAAATTTAAGCACTGTTTGAGAAGTTTCGATGGGATATTTTCGGTCATCCACCTCACTCTCCCGACCTTGCACCGAGCGACCTTTTTCCGCAAATGAAGCAACATCTCGGGGTAAGGCGCTTCGTAAATGAAGATGTCTTAAAACATGAAGTGTGGCTAGCCAGTTTCACGGAAGAGAGGTTTGAAACTGGATTGAAAAAAAAAATGTTATCAGGTATCAAAAATGTATTGAGAGTCAAGAAGATTATGCAGAAAAATAATTATTGAATGTATCTTTCAAAATATACCCTCTTTAAATTATTTAAAGGTTTTGTTATTTCTTTTAAAAATAACAATTTACTTTTGAGACGACCCTCGAGTTTCTGATAGAGAAAGAATCTGCCAGAGCAACGGTAACAGTCGATAAGAGATTTACCGATAATCCTTCAGACATAAATGAATGGCATCGTAAACATCTGTCTGCTAATATGCATTTTATATGTACATATAGGTTTAATCAGAGAAAAAGCAGACGATAAATATTAATGACCTCACAGGTCCCAAAAGGCATAGATATCAAGATACGGCACAATTTCAAAATTAAACGTTTATACTGGGTGTATAAAATTATATGTAGTAAATAGATGGGTATCATGTGATAATAGGTTGTTAATAAACCCATGTCCAGAAACGCTTCCCCCTTCGAAACTGGAGGGGTAAACAAACCATTAAACGCCCAGTCGTATTCATTAATTAAGGGTTGTTTACCAGTGAAACTGCCTCAGCTGTTACGTGATGCACAGCAGTCCTTCACCACATCCCACAGTCGAAAGAGCTGCCTTTGGAAATCCCGCGTGAGATGTGGTGCTCCAGCATGTTGGTGCTCCAGCACACTTCAATGAGATACGTGACCATTTGAATAGTACCTTTAACAATAGATGGATTGGACATGGAGGCTAATTCAAAATATATTCAAAATAAAGCCCTTCACATTCAATAGCCTGACCGCCTCGCGCACCTGATCTGACACCATTGGATTTCTTTTTCTGGAGATGCATGCATCCACAGGGATTGCGTGCATCCACAAGGCTCCCGTGGAGACACAACAAGATCTTGTGGCACGACTTCAAGTAGTAACTGCAGTCGTCCGAGATATGTCGGGAATCTTTCCATTAGTTGCACATGACACAACCAGGCGATGTATCAAAGTTGGTGGCATCCACATTAAGCACCTTCTGTAGTTGCTGTTTTCTTACAGTATTCCAATTTTCTGTTTTTACTTCTTTCCTATCTTTTGTGATCCGTACTGTCTACGTCCTTCTCCGCATTTCAGAGAAGCTAGCAGGTAAACAAAACGTTATTGCATATGAGTTTATTAACAACATGATCACATGATTCCCATCTCTACTTACCACCGAGCCTTGTAACATTTTTTTTAACACCCGGTAAATACTGTCTCATGAGAAATTCGGATTTTCAGAAAAAAAAATTGAATCTCCGAGGTTTGTCCTTCCGTACTTGGAGTATTGGAGGATAGATACAAATATGGAATATCATTTTGATTTCGATTGCTACTATCAAAGTAACTAGAAAAAAGGCTTAACAAAGACTACACAATGTCTAGCTTCATAAAGATTATAAGTTTGTTTGATGGATAATCTTTAACATCTCAGGTAATCAGCGTACCATTCAATTCAGGGCGTGAAACGCCCGATCAATTTTGCTCAGAGGCATCTCTTTCAGGCTCGAGGTTCTTTGTCATGCCGTAAATTTACGACACGGGTCCCACGGCTTTATTTCTCTTCCGAAGGAAGCCATACTTAGGATTTTTACGCCCGAAAAAATCCTTCGATTCTGGCCGAGTATGAACCCGCGATCTTGAGTTTAGGAGGTAAAGTATGGTTACCAATACACCACCAAGACCGACATCAAGATTTAAATAATCCATGGGATAAGAATGCGCTACATTACTGAAAATGTAAAAATACACCATTTCTACAGTTTGAAAAGCGGGGTACAAATATGGAATCGTTTTGAAAATTTAGCTCAGTTAAAACTATTGTATTAAAATGATGAAGCAAATTTTTTTTTCCATGTGAATCTAATGAACATACCACAGCTTTTATGAACAGACCACTTAAAAATGATGTGAGATAATGATAATGAGATTTCATGAGATAATGAGTTGTAGTTAATTGGGTTTCTTTTTGCCAACTGAAATGTCATGGTCTAAAGTCCCTTCTTTATAGTCTAAAGACATTGTTCTGCATTGTAAGAGCATTATGAAGTAACTGTTCTTCCATTATAGAAGGTACCACTTTTAGTTGAGTATTTTCATATGCTGACAGCCTAAACAGTATACTTTTATTACTTTAAATATTTTCAATTCTTTAAGAAGTCCATATTTATTTCTGTTACTTGTTTTATCGCTTTCTGCATTGCGTGTAATCCCTGGAGGGCGTTTTAGTATTCCATACTAGTGATTTTGCAACCTTCGAAATTCTAACCTCAAAACATGAGGAAGCGCATATGAAAGATAAACAAATAATATGTGACAATAATGATGTACCACAGCATGATGCACGATTCACTTCGATAAAATTAATAAACAAGATCTTAGTCAATAATGCCTATTTACTTTCAAACATTCTTATTCCTTTAAAAAAATAGACAAAATTTTACTGCCGGTTGTAAAGTATGGCTTATATTACCAGCGGCTTGTAATGGCCGGGATTCAAGCTGTTTATCATTTCGTTTGGCCTCTATCAGAGTGCAGCACATACAAGATCAGCAACCTTGGTATTCCATATTAGCAACCCTATTCTGTGTTAGTCCCTTGGTTCGAACCCTGGTTGTGACCCGAATTTTTCAATTGTGATATTTCTTTTCCAATAAATAAATATCCTTAGGCTTAACATATGCTATTTAGTATTCTTTACAGTCTTTACTCTAGGATTAGCTGTTTCTTTCACTGTTCACACAACATTGAATGACTGGCGAGATTCAGGCCAACGTAGCAGTTTAATATCAATGGCCTGTCCGACTCTAATAGTCTGGCTGGCCTTGAGCGATGGCTCATCGGTCGATGCAGTCCCTCACCACCGCGCCGGCCATCAGCTAGCTGAGCGAGTCATTACTTAGAACAATTAGAATAAAATCCTGGTGGAAATAGACAGAAATCCATTCATACAATAAATGTTTTATACTTTTCAGAATTATCAATATCCACTTCTGTTTAGAGTGTGAAATTCTGATTGGTTTAAAGTTGTTAGTGAGTCTTTGAATATGACAGCCATTGCTTCATATATCCGAATAAACAGAATGTCTAAATTAAAGTTTTGGTATGTCCATGTTAGAACTGCAATATCATCCCTGCTGCCTAAAAGCATTCCCGTGATAGATCATTATTTTATAGAGAAAAAAAAATTAAGTTGAAGATTTTTTTTCCAAAACAGAGGATGAGGGTCCATGATAACGACTTTGCCTTCACATCTGGATCTGACGGAAGATACACAAATTTCAACGAAGACACCACCATGCTTGGAATTCTTATGTCTTGAGTTAACCACTTTTATCTGACAGCATTGTATTTAATGTTTTATTGCTTTTAATAAATATCAATATAAAGTAACAAAATAACCAAATCTGCAGAAAATATTAAATATTATTAAAAATATTATTTTTAAAACTTTAGTATGATTACAATATTTTCGAAAACAGACGGTACTGCGTTTTTAGCATATAAAATTACGTTTTCGGTGTCTTTTTAGCTGCATAATTAGCTATGACACATTTTTTCAATGTTTCTACAGGCGTGTACTATCCCAAAGTATATTATTATATTTGGAAACGTCGTAGTATTTGTGCAAAGGAACTGCACTTGTAATAATATTCCCTGAGGTGTTAAAAGCTTCACCATTATACCTGTGGCGCACAGTAAGAAAAGTCTGATATCTGGGTTTCTATTCAACAAAGCATGTAATTTAGTGGAAATTACACCAGCCACTTCACCGCGTACAGTACTTAACTCGTCCTTCGTTCTTCCAGAGGCAGACCTGAAGTCTTGATACGATCCGAAAGCTAACTGAAATTACTTCTAGTTAAGAAACTGAATAAAGAAACTTGAAATTACTTAGTGAAATCCTTACAGATCAGGTTCGAATCCCTGAAGTCAAATGCACGATGTGGTGCTCTTGTTGGGTTGAGGTTTCTTGAAGCGTTGCCATATTTCCGGCATGAGTCATGTCTTTAAGTTTATCAGCCTGCCGTCCCTCCTAACATACTAAACATTGTCGGTGTTATTTTGAATAACTCTGAGTAGCTATGTTAAGATATGTTGTAATTAATTGTAAATATTTCCAAGTCATTTCTACTTGTTCTGTAGTATACAACCTTTAATAACTCTTGGTGATCTGTATGTGACGGAGGTATACAGTATGTTCATGAAGTTTCTGACGGACTCCACTAGTTAAGAGAGAGCAACTTAAGGTTTTAAAATATATCTTGTCCATTAAAAAGATGTTATCGCCTTATATGAAATGTTAATTTATCTTCCAAAAATTAACAAATAAAAAATCAAGCATAAAGAGGATTGGAACCCAGGTAGTTCTTATTACTACACTAGGAGAGAAATTAATTTGTGATTGACGTTTCTGCTGTCACATGGCCGCGCCAGCATGTTGTTGCCACAGTCTTTCATTCGCTGTCTCCAGCGTCTGCACTCTAAGATAATCATCAGCATCTTCCTGCACTTTTTATTGTTAATTTCCATTTCACCGTGTCCACTGTCACTGGAATCGCTGGAGCCACCCAACTTTATTACAAAACGTTCCATGCCATCTCCTTTCCACGCGTTCTCTAGCACAACTCTCTATGATGTTGTATGGGTTGTTTTTAACGAACCCCTACAGGATCATATTGTTTGATGAATGTTGCAAGGCACAACTACTGCGCTTAATAAAATACTTGCATACGAAAAATTAGATCAGTGCACGAGTTACTATTGAGTAATTACTCTTAACCCCGCAACTGTTGCAACGCCGATGATGTCATGCCTGTGTGTATGTGTGTGTGTGTTTTTTCCTTATCTGATCGGTCAGCGATACAACAATCTCCTCGACCAATGAGTCACCGGCATAAACACAACCCAGTGTCAATCACAAAGAAATTTCTCCCTTACTTTGGACAGGTGTTTTTGTCCATTCGGCCATAAGACCGGACCGTCCGAGTAAATATATTTACTGTTTATGGCGTAACTTAAAACATAAACTAAAGGTGGTCTTAAAACGTCTGTTATGAACCAAGCGTTCACGAATATTTGCAATATTTTTCGAATTGTACATTTTTTCTGGCCGTAATTTTTTATAAGTGTGTTTATCTGGAAGGAGGGGGTACTAAATATGTTCTGTATTCCGTAAGCACCTGCAATATTACGCTATGGTATCTAAGCCCATATCATAATAAGTTACGCTGTTTCATATATCTGCTCTGAAATGCCAATATAATTTGACAGCAAACTGATAATATCAGTGATTGTTTAGAGTTATTTTGTGGCTCGTTTCATCGTCAAGAAACGAACATAATCATCGAACATCTCGAGGTTCCCGTTCAGAAAATGCACTCGTCGACGTATTTTAGAGTAACTAAATCTCATGCAAGAGGAACGCAGTATTACGGAAGTGGGGTTATGTAAGCTCAAGTGTAACACATAACTTTACCGCAAGAAAGGCTATGTAGAAACTTGTGGATAACGAGGTTCTAATTAGCTTATTCGCCGCGCTCTCACACGCTAGTCAGCCTGTCCCAAAACTCTGTTGCTAGGTTACGGGTAATACAGAAAACTTAGTAGGTCTTACGTATAATTAAATATAATGATCCAGGGATTATTGCTACATAAACAGTCATTAAAACATTGTAAACAAGTTCCGAATGCAAACCATCAAATTATGTTGTTTATAATACATTATTAAATGCTGGTTTTATGTTTTCTGCATACCCACAGATGGAATTTCTAAAGATTGCAATTTTAAAGAAAATATCGCGAAGCTGTTATCACGATCTAGTGTACCAGAATAATACAGTGCCACATTTCTGTGTTTATATTTCTAATAAATTTTGAGGGAAAATATTTTCATTTTGATTTATATTTTAAGCGTTCCATTGGATGTAAAATTTACCATTTTGGCCAAATATTAATAGTTATGAATTTATTTGATACTGAAAAAAGTACATTTTCAAAATACAATTTTTGTACTGCCTTGGCTGTCTCAGAAATGGCTGCCTAACTTTTTAATGTTACATTTTGGTACAAGTTGAACCGAATAATTCGTAGCTCACTTGAATGGAAAATCATTCAAAAGTCTACCTTAGTATTCCTGGTGCTACATGTAACTGAGTAACAACAATTCAGCACTCTCCCACTGGTGTTTGAACAGGTTTTAGCCTTGGAAGTTGCCACAAGGAAAAATCCTCAAGTTGTGGCCATAGAAGGTAACATTACTAATACACATAATAAATATATTTCAGTTCGAAAATTAAAAATTGTGTGAGAGTATTTCAATAATATATCATTTTAACAAGTCGAGGCATGTAGTTTCATAAACCCGGCTTCGCGGCTCAAACCCGATCTATGTCGCAAATAATAGAACCTCAAGCCTGAAAGAAGAGGCCTCTGTTTCACACCCTAAATTGACTGGGACGCTAATGATACGAGATGCTAAAAAGAGTTCTTAAGCTAACCAGGAAGTGTAAATCTAGCAAATAACGCAGCAGTATATTTTGCACTGTATCTCAGAAATTTATAAAGGTATCAATATCACACTTTATGAGATATTCGGAACACTTAACTAAAGATGCTCTGTAAAGTTAAATTCCTCAATGCACATAAAAGTTTTTACACAAAAATAAAATTTCCCGATGACTTAAAATTTTGACATAAATGTGCATTTTTCTCAATATTGGTAAATCAATCTTGTTGAAAATGTTCACATACATAATGTATGCAAATGTGAAGTGTGGTAGCTAGAAGCATATAAATATCTCTATTAGTTAATAAAAAGCAATACAATAAGAAATTAAAAGTATTTCTGTTTTGCAAAATTTGAAAATTAATTTCTTTTCAAGCAACTAGCATAGATATATTATTCTAGTTCCCCGGATAGCACGTTGTCTGCAGTTTAATTAAAAAAATACATTTCTATTCCACCAATAGTTTATAAGAAAATGCATAATTATGCCACAATGTTTTCAGTTTATTAACAAGATTTTAATTTGGTTAAATTAAAAAAAAAACTTTTTATGTGCATTAGAGAATTAAAATTTACAGAGCACCTTTGGTTAAGTTTTCTTAATATCTCTCAAAATTTTCATATTCAGAGCTTTAAAACTTTCTGAGATAGTGTAAATGTATACTTGCATTATTTGCTAGATTAAACTTCCTGGTTACCTTAAATAAACAAAATACTGTAACAAATGATAAAACCTCAAAAAGTTCCTACAAAAAATATCCAACACTGACAATACTCTTAGTACAAATTTCCGAGGTATTATGGCACGTCGGCTACAAAAATTATCCGAATTGGACAATTCGGCTGAGAATCTCAGGGACACCTCAGTACCAACAGGTATATAAAACAGTTGAGCAAAAACGTTACTAGTCTGAACCAACCAGAACGATCTGCTGTAGCTGAATAGGCCCTTAGTGAATGCTGAAAATTTTCTTTGAAAAAACTGAAGTTATTGCCAGAACTAATGGTTATTTTAATTTTGCCAGAAGAGGAAAGCATTAGAGATAAAACAACATTCCTTTAACATAAACAAAGACAATGGGCTGTAGATCAACCAGGCTTGGAAACCAGTTCAAATTACTGAACTTCCATCATCTTTAAGCACACATCTTCAATACCAACACAAACCTAACCACCCCTGACACTTCTTTGCAGCATCAAATTCACCATCGGGATCTCACTAACTCAACACCTCCACTGATGTTGCTAACCGAAGTAGTTAGCGAAAGTTTTGATCTTAAAAAGCACCACCGATCATGGCATAATAGCCGGGGAAGTTGTAACATTATCAATATTAACACCGGCCATAAAAGTCTTCAAAACATTACAATATCCAACAATTGAATAAAGAATTACATGGGTGCAAGCAGTTTGTAAAATCTTCCACTTGGGTAATGAATAAAATAATTTTAATACTACGCAATATTACTGTCAGTTTGAACCCTTTGGCTTTATCTACAGGTGCCCTACTCATTTAAGATAAAACGATTTAAATTTGCCTTATACCCGAGTCACAGAGTTTACTCTGCTGAGAAGGCTCCGGGACTAACATTGTAAAAGAAAGGCCAAAAGCAATCGTTCCACCCGCCTTTCAGGAGCCAACTTCCCGTACAGTTAAGGGAAGAGAGAATACACGCCAGTCTGATGATTACTTCACCACTTACCAGAACTTTCGATAAACTAAAATATCAATCGAGACAAGTACTAGTCGACAATCCCTCTTGACGTGATAAGGTATAAAGGATACAAAATCTCTCAGTTCAATTTTTTGCATCACAGTAATTGTTATATGATTTTAAACTGTAGATTCATATACATTCGCATAGAAGTGCAAGAAATTCCCGAAAAATATATTTTATAGGATCTCTGCAGATGATATCCAGTATCATCAATAGTTTCTTCTATGAGCACTGTACTGTACTTCTTCGCTATTTAATATTTAACATATGAAATTCATAACCAAGTCGTGGTAACATGTGTAGCTCGATTAAGAGGGGACTTCTCTTGAAATAATCTAACATCATAAACGGATAATGTAAGAAAAGATTAATCATAAATAATTACTCTTTGAGTATTAGAATCATTGGGCCTCTAATTTGATATTTTAACTTTTTTAACATGCTGTATAGTCTCATCAACAAAACACGTTGTTTAGTGTTCACTCTAGCAAGGGACTACATACTTCATCGTAGCAATAAGAGTAGAGTTTGCCTCCTTTCGAAATGTTGACCCATGTCAACTCACGCTGAAGAACAGCCAGGCTCTGTTTCACAGATAATCCATCCACCTAAAACTTTATCACAAATAATGTCACCAGTGGAATCCAAGGACGTAGTGAGTGAATTTATCTGGCAAGATCAGACCCTCGAGTGATATTTATTAGGACTATTTCACGAATAAAATAAGAATTTAAATATAATTTCTCTAAACTTGCCAAACAAAAGTGTAATATTGTACATTTTTATTATGAGTACTTAACTTTTTCAAGCCATCTAGCAATAAACGAATGTCGCTTGTCAATAATGAAAATAGAGAAGAGCCAAAGAGGGTTTTAAGTCTATTTCATGAATGGAATAAGAATAAAAATAATATATATATATATATATATATATATATATATATATATATATATATCGAGCAGTTCCTTACTAATCTTAACTCCAAGTTTTCAGTTAAGTTCACTTCTTCTGTCTCTCCCAATGCTGCTACTTTCCTGGATATTGATATTTCTTTATGCAATGGCTCTTTCCTTACGTCTGTGCACATTAAGCCTACCAATTTACAACAATATCTTCATTTTGATAGTTGTCATCCATTGCATATCAAAAGATCTATTCCTTTTTCTCTTTCAATCTGTGGTCATCGTCTTTGTAACAACTTTTCATCTCTTGACAAGTATATTAAAAACCTTACTCAAAAGTTCCAAAACCAAAAGTATCCTTCCGCTCTTTTAAAATCCCGTATAATCCCATCACACAAAACTTTCCAATGCAAACCTAAAACCTCTAACAAGAACTTCATCAACCTTGTTACCACTTACGTGCCTGGAATTGAAAGCATTAGACCTATTTTGAAAGAATGTCACGATACTTTATTAATGTATCCATCTTTAAATGATTTTTCTAAAATTGTACCCCGCCTTACTTTCAGAACACCCCCTAACCTTAAAAGTACATTTCGCCGTAACCTATCCTCTCCGAATTTACCACGTCCCTTTGCTGGCTCGTATCCTTGCCAACGTCCTAAATGTAAAACCTGTGCACTAATTATGCCGTGCAAATCATTCCATAGCCCTAATTTATCCAAGGAATACAACATTTCTTCATTTGCTACCTGTTCTTCCAAGAATGTCGTATATATGTTATCTTGTAAGCTTTGTAAAGCATTTTATATTGGTTTAACTTCTACTGTTGTTTCGCTACGCATGAACAATCATACACGTTCTGTTAAAACCAAGTCTCCCTTGCCGGTTGCCCAACATGCCTTATCTCACTGTAAGGATTTTGATGATGCTTTTAGTCTAACTCTTATTGATGCTTTACCTACACAATGCTGTGAAAGTTTACTCAGAGATAGAGAAATGGCAGCTATATTTTTACATAAAGCGCGTATACCACCTGGTTTAAATCTTACATATTAGTTTTTTTCTTCCCACACTCTCATTTCTAGTTTCATCTGTTTCCATGCATAACGTTAGCTTCGATACTCAATATTTACTTTTATCACCTTCACTTGTCTAGCTTCTTGCCATTGAAGAACTCGCAGTAGTTCGAAATATAGCAATTTCAAGTGTGACTCTTTCTCTGTGTTTTATCTTTATCTACTTTTATTATTAGTGTTAATTTATATATATATATATATATATATATATATATATTTGAAATTGTCTAAAATGTTATAATTATTTATGAATAGCTAGCTATTTAGAAACAGTGAGACAGAAATAGACGAAAGCAGACTATTTCAGTCGCTACCGTTCGATTCACTAATACCAACTGAGAAAAACAAAACAAAATATGTTACCATTCTGAACAAAGTGCTTATTAAGGTTTATGGTTGTTTAAGCAGATATTTCAAAATTTACAAAATGATTTCAAACTGTAAGCTGAATACACATTTTTGAGTGAATATACATTAAGTTATTTAAGTATATAATTATTGAAAACACAGTTATTAAATTTGAATGAATTAGATAGCTAATTTATAAGCGATATTTTAAAAACAGACTAATCCAGTTACTATGATAATTATACACATGCAAAGTAAGGTTTTCTTAACACTATATGGCGTGTTTATATAACTAATAAAAGAAGTAGTTATGCTGCGACAAAAATCTTAAGTTTCCTTTGGGCAACCTTACACAAATAGACACTAGACACACTCGTTAGGAATTATTTATTGAAGATCAAACGTTAAACATTTTGGTAAACCAGCAACGTTCTAAAGTAGTCACTCCTGGCTAACAAAGGTCTTGCTGAATACAAGGAAGAGAGTAAAAAAATGAACAAAACTTAAAACTTTAGAGTTACATTCAGTGTAAATTATTAGGCACCTCACTCACAACTTTCACAAGAGAATTTATGGAGTGTGAACGCAAATTTGAGCCAACCTACTGATGAAATGCCCCCCGAAACTAGTAGCACCTATTTAAAAATGCAAAACAGACATAGTTACGACTTACATCTTGACAGCAGATCGTAAAACGTTTTGAGGAAAGCGGTTCACAAGAGCAGCCGCCGCCGGTCGTTCCCTTATCTCGCCTGCAAGAGAACACCTGCACTGCCGTTATCTCTTTCTGAGTAATTACCCCATCTCCACACGGTTCGTAAAGACGACCAACACAGCACGGCAAGATGGCATAATGCCCGGTCACACGCTATCTCTGTACATTCAAAATGTAACTTGTCTTAACAGCAGGAACATGCCGAAATTCCCACCAGAACTCCTGCAACTGTATGTGTGTTAACTGCAGAGCAAAAATCTGCTACAATAAAGTACTAGAGGGTTCATTTTCGACCTTTCTCCTACCGCAGCAAGAATGTGTAGCTTCAGCACCTCCAACAGCACAAACCATGCAGAAACTAAATAAATAAATACCCTTTCATCTGAGCTATTTTTGCGTATATTTCCATGAAAGTTTTAGAATTGTCGTCATTGCTTCATGTCTTATGTGCCGACTTCCGTAGTATATGGGGGGGGGGGGGAAAGAAAGCTGTGGGAGAATTATATCATTTTACACAGTTATTTTGGGGAGACCTTTAATAGTTCAAAAAGAGCCGTCAGTGCATTGTCATCTGTCAAGTGAATATCAGTCAGTTCTTCATGCGTGAAACGATAAGCAATATCACCACTTTCAAACAAAACTAGAGTTCAAACATAAGTGCCGCTAATTAGTAGTTCCATTGACGTTCAAAACCGTTCATAAAACGTGTCTATTGTAGTTCTCAAAACTCCTTACCACTTTCACGAAGACCTGTACATAATGACAGTCCGTGACTTGTGTTAGATTGCTTAAGACTGGGTCTCTGCCTGTGATAGATTTATATTTGGTTGGCTATGAATATACGAGGGTAGGTTCTTAAGTTTCCGCCCTAACCATTTTCTAGGTATGATAAAGACAAAACCCATATTTCACTTTTTAATATAGTTACCCTTTATTGTAATACACTTCTCACATCTTTGAATTAATATTTCAACCCCCTCCCCCTAAATTGTCAGAACTCTTGGCTGCAAAATAGGCAAAAACACTTCATCACACCTTAAATTTCCTTCCTCAAAGATCCTTCTCGAGTTTTTTGAGGAGGAAATATTCTCTGGGAGCTAGATCTGGGCTCTGGGGTGGATGATCGATCTCCTTGAAGCCACATTTCTTCACAGCTTCCTTTGCAACAACAGCTGTGTGCACAGGCGCGTGTCTTAAAGAAGGCGCACACCACCACTCAGCTTTCCTCGCGTTTCCTTTTTGATGGAAGCACGAAGTTTGTGCAGTAGGCCAGCATAGTATTGTGGTGTTCCCTTGAAGTCAAAGAAAAATATTCCTTTACAGTCCCAAAGGATTGTGGCCATGGGATTCTTAGTTGACTGGGTGACCTTGGCCTTTAGAGGCAGTGCTTCGCCAGGTTTACTCCTGCCACTCCATTGATTCTCTTTTGGACATGGAATCATAGTAAAGGATAATAGATTCATCTCCTGTAACAATGTTTTGAAGAACTTCTCTCTTGTGGTCACGGCAGAGCTCCAAAAATGCCTGGCAACAGATAACTCGCTGCTTTTGGACTGAGGAAAGAAGTCTAGACACCCATCTTGCACTAACCTTGTTCATGTTTAAATGTTCATGAATAATTCAAAGGATATTATTTTAGAAAGGCCCAATCTTGCTATTTCTGTATCTTTGGGCCGCTGGTCTTCCATAATTTCTCCTTTCACAAGAGCGATGTTTTCAGGAGTTAGCACCTCCAAGGGCCGATCTGCACGCTCTTCGTCTTCAATGCTTTCCCGACCCATTCGAAAAAGTTTGGCCCATTCTTTTACAGTAGAATTTGAGGGGGATGCTTCCCCATATACACCGTCCAATCGCTGTTTAATTTCATTTTGGGTAAGTCCTTCTTTTGTGAAGAACTTAATAACAGGTCGGTGCTCCATTTTGAACATGTCACAATCTTCTACACCTAGCCTTCTTTATGCAACTATATCTGAACTGAATACAGCGGAGCGGCAGTTACAGCTGTAATTATTTATCTAATAGATAAGGTATGACACCAGGGTTTTGTGAAGGCGACAATTGTTATCGGCAAGGCCGGAAACTTATGGACCTACCCTCGTATGTTACATTGCAATGTCGCTAAGATGCTTATCCATATCGATGCCTGGAGCTCCATATGAGATCATTTGTTCTCACTCTCAAAATACTCTTTTTCTAATAGTAAATTCCTGTACATTTTGTATTTAATGTTACTGTATTTATTGCATGTATTCACAAAAAAGTAACATTAAATATTGCTATAGGAAAGCGAACAGCTTCTGTCATATTACTCTTGAAAAAAATAAGGAATTATAAATTTCACGTACTTTAATGTTAAAATTTGTAGTGAAGGATTGTCAATGGGTTTAAAATTCATGACGACTTTATGAAGTTTTACGTACTAATCCTAAAACGCAGAGAGGGAATTTGGAGTAAAGAGATATTCACTTTAATCCCAGGTTTTATTCAATCAGCAAATTTGCTTAGCAGTTTACATGTTACCTGTTCGTGCAGATGGCAATTGTTTCACTGTTTGCCAATCCATCATCCCTCACGATTAGAAAATCCCCATCCGATATTCGGAGACACGTTAGATCCTGAAATGCCCTACATATCATCCGTCTCACGTTTTTCAGCTGTTTGCTGTTAGATAACAAAGCTTTTATATCTCGCTTCTCAGGTAGATTGTTTCATCCACTTCAAAAGCGTATTGGTAACTACATTAGGTTCTCTCTACGTCTTGTGTCATTTTTATCGACTATGGAAAACTTTACTGCACTTTCTCTTACTTTCTTTAACGTTAAGGAAATCTACTCCCATAATTCAGCTGCGTGATACCAAAAACATGTGTCATAAAGAGCTACAGTTTGATTTATAGTTAAGTCGTGTCACTTGTATATAATGCATTACATTTTAATGTGTCATTTCAGTACTAAAGGATTTATTTGCCCAGAGGGATGGCTCAGAGGTATACGCCATGGATCCGCATTATATAGATCCCATTTTCCTCGACTCTGACTTTGTTTGTTTGTTTTTGTTTTTCCGTGGTTTCCCTTGGTTCTTTGGTAAATTTCCTTTTAACGAATTATCCGCTATTCCATTTCATTCCACAGTTTTAGTTATAGTGTCCAAAGTGGCATTCAAGCTAGGTTGGTGTTGTGCGGCGTGGCGGTAGTTTTGCGCCGTAGAGGAAGTCCATATCCTGGCATTGGTAAGATTTCTTAGGAGGTATGTAAAATTTAATGCAAAATCACCACTGTTACTCGCAATCGTGAACTTTCGAATACGAATTAAAAGAGCTGTTGTGAAGAAATACTCAGCCAGCTCATTAACAAGTCAGGAAAATTTAAGTTCATAATATAATATTTTTCTATAATATCTGTGACGCAATTCTTTTGTTTATTTCATGGCAGATTGCTACTTTTTATTATTGAAAACTGGGTCATTTAATAACTGATAAATTGTTTTATTTCTTTAAGATGCTATTTGAATTAAGCATAACTCTGGGGGTTCAAGCTTGAGTGAAAAGGAAGTTGTAGATGTTCGTGCAGAATAAAGGATGAATACCAACGCTCTATAGTATGGTAACACTTTTAAATTTTCAGGCATATAATGATCAGGAAATTTCACTTTATAGCTCAAAAGCTGAACTTAACTTTTATCTTATAACTCTTCAACTGAATTAATTTCTCAAAAAAAAAACCCTCTGAAACTATGAAAAAGTTAAAAACTTTAAAAAATAATGTTGATTAATGTGTTGTAACTTATATAAAATATGTTTTTATCACAATTACTGAGGAATGGCTAACTTTTTTTTTTTTAAATCTGCCTTCAAATCCGATTTTAGCTCTACTCGTAATGTTTTTTTTTTTTTTTTTCTTTTCATATTTTCTAATTGTAAGACATTGTTGTATCTTTTGCATAGAATATGAAGAAAGGGCAATAGCAAGGGAAGTACAGCAGGAAAAAGCATTAAGGCAAGGCTGCAAGCTAAATCCAATGTTATTTAATTTGTTTATTGATGACATATTGAAGAATATAAGCAATAATAATCATCTTTTGCCGGTAATAAATAAATTGCAAATTTCTGGACTTCTCTTTGCTGATGATTTGGTAGTGGGCTTCATTACTATAAATGAGTTAAAACGATCATTACAAGAGGTAGACAAATACTGCATAGAATGGAGTTTAAAGGTAAATAGAGAGAAAACCCAAATTCTAACATTTAAGAAAGGCGCTAAATTGAGTAAACATGAAAAGTGGAAGAAGGAAAATAAAGAATATAAAGTTGTACTTACCTGGGTATAAGAATAGATGCAGGGGGGAAATGGCAAAAACAAATGAAATCAGCACTAGCAAAAGGAAAATAAGTATGAGCTGTAAGGGGGTACCTATATAAAATACCTGAGATGGAGATGAAATGGCTTGAAAGGGTGTACAATTCGGTGCTTGAGGCCCGAATGCTCTATGGATTTGAAAGTTAGGGACTTGAGAAAGGTTGGGAGGTTGTAGATCACGTTCATACGATGTTTTGTAAGAAAGGGCTACCAATAGCAACAGCAAACGAAGTTGCTCAGATTGAAATGGGAAGAGGTACAAGAAAGGGAATAGTTATGGAGAGAGTTCTAAAAGACTGGTATAGGATTTTAAATTTATATGATGATAATTTATTGAAACAATGTTTACAATATCAAGAAACAAGTTTACAAAACACAGGTTAGGTTAGTAACTTGAGATATAATTTAGAAAGTAATGGATTAGGAGATATATGAAATTTTTTTTAATGATATATTTATGGACTCTCTTTAACAGTTCAGGTCATCAGCGTCCCATTCAACCCATTCAAGGGCGTGAAACGGCTGACAAATTTTGATCAGAGGCCTCTCATGAAGGCTTGAGGTTCATTTTCTTGCCGTAAATGTACGACACGGGACCCACGGCTTTACTTCCCTTCCGAAGGAAGCCATACTTAGGATTTTTACGCCCGGAAAAAATCCATCGGTCCTGGCCGGGTTCGAACCCGCGATCTTGGATTTGGGAGGCAAGTATGGCAGCCACTACACCACAGGACCGACGGGATATATGGAGAAAAAGAGAAATAAACCAGAAAAGTTTCTGGAAGGAAGTTAGGAAAAGATTCGAAGACATAGAGATAAACCTTTTTTAGTCAATTATCTAAGCAAAGGTCACTAGTCTTTTATGTCTCAATGAAAAATAGCTGAGGAAAAGAGAGGTATATAAATAACACTAATAATGAAGAAAGAAAGGGGATAGCCAGGCTAAGAGCAGGAATATGGAGGTTAAAAGGTCAAAGAGATGGATACAAAAAAGGCGTGTGCCCATTATAAAGAAGATATAAATGAATTATGAATGTAAAGAAACTGAGGCTTGGAGAAAAGAAAGTGTAAGATTAAACATTAGGGAGAAAAGTAATATTAACAAAATAATAGAAAAAAAACTGTAATGATATAGGGAAATGTTTAGAGAAAATAAGAAATAAATGGAAATGGACTGTAAAGAGAAGAAAGGAACAATAGATTAGGAGAGAGTGTTCTAGAATCTGGTAGTAAGCATACGTTGTAGTGCTTTAATAAAATGAATATTAGTAAGAGTTGGGGATCGGTCAGAACTCGGTCCCCTGGAATTCCAGCAGGTTGCTGCTGATGAACCGGGGACTGAAGTAAACAACATGGGAATTTTATTTTGTTTTAGTTTTATTAGAATTTAGATAAACTGGGTAATACAAAAGTAATTATTGTATCCAAACTTTTCTAAATATTAGGTCACACCTAAAATGGCCTGGGCCAGATGGGTGGAAGCCCCTTAGTAATAATAGTTTGTATTTATAATGTACTTTTTCTTGGCATTGCAATAAATTTATTATTATTATTATTATTATTATTATTATTATTATTATTATATTGTTTTATGAGATAATTATGCTTAAATGAAGTTGTGGTTAATGTGAGTACCTAAAAAGTATGATTCTTGATACTGTACGTTAAGAGGTTATCAAAATATACGCCAAAAACACACATTTTCTATATTTAACCAACCTTCATAAATCGAATTTAGATGTGTTTAAAGATAATGTATAAATTTAGTAAAAGTTTACAAGTAACACCACAAGAGGGTTTGAAATTTCCGATAAATTCACGAACGTAGTCGGTCATACCCTGGAGTAATATTTATTAGGACTATTTCAAAAATAAATTAAGAGTTTAAATATAATTCCCGTTAGTCTATACGACCTATGTTCGACTCCTATTCGTAAATATAAATTAATGGGGACGGGTAATCACTGTAATGGTGGCAAATCTCCTTTGATTCCAGCAGGAAAAAATCCGTAAATTTATAGCGCATTCTGTACGTAATTTAGCGAGTAATCATTGTAATGGTGGCAAATCTATTTTGACTCCGGCAGAAAAAAAAGTATCTGACAGTGAGGATTCGATGCCACTACCTTCACAACTGAACATGGCACTCTACCCATTGATCTATAATGTCATTGATCTTGATCGCCTATTATCTTGTAATATCTGCGGAAGTCACTACGGTCTGTAGCACTCATTAGTTCTGACCTTTGCCAGACTCCTCACTTTTGTCTTAGTTCAGTCCAGTTCCACGCTACTTTCTTTGCAACATGTTGCGAGTGTTTTGCTATCACAGAGATAGCGGGCTACAACGAGCAGCACATTAACATTAAATTTTGCGTGAAACTTCGTTAATTCTTTACCGGGAATTACGAAATGATGAAAAAGCTTATACGGTAGATGAGTGGTAAACAAGTGGTTGGGATTCCGAAGTTGATAACCCACTTCCTGGACGCATATCAACATCAACTGACGACACTTATGCGGACAGAATTAATGAGATCACTCGTGAAAATTTACGCCTGTCTGTTAAAGAAATTGTCGAAGAGCGTACTTTCTGTGGGATCGTGTCATGAAATCCTGATAGAAAAGCTTGGTATGCATTGTGTTAAGCTGTTGACACAAGACAGAAAGGCGATCGCGTTGCTATCTTTCAGGTGCTTTGAGGAACTTTATTAATACAGTGATCGCTGGATATGAAACAGGTCTACGGCTACTATTTGGAGACGAAATTCCAATCATTACAATGGATTAGGAAATCCAAGACCCTAAAAGCTCAGCAGGTCAGGTCAAGTGTCAAAGGCTGTTGACAGTTTTCTTTGACATTCGGGTGTTATCCATCACGAATTTTTGCCGAAAGATCAAACTGTCAATGGCGGGTATTACCGAGATTTCCTCAGACGTCTCCGAGAGAACGCGAGGAGAGAAAGTTCTGTACCAAGGAGAATAATTCATTAATTCTTAAACATGATGACGCACTAGTGCATTCATCGTTGCTTGTTCGCAACTTTTGAGCTTAAAAATCTCCAGACATTGCGCTTGCTAAGTTTTTGTTTAATTCTCAAAGCTAAATCCACGAGTTCCATAGAGTTTACCGCAATGTCGAAAATGTGTTATCAGAAATTCAGTGTTTTAACAAAGAAGGAGATTATTTCGAGGATGTCAAAGCTCAGTAAGAGGTGGGTAGGTCCAAATTTTAAAAACTTAGAAAGCCCTGTTATTTTCTTTGAGCAAACCTACCTTTTATATTATATTCTTATTATAAAGCATAAATGCCATGTGTGTAGCTTATTATACAGTCCGTGATTCACACGATAAAAAATTTCATTTTTGACAATTTTTGGAAATCTTATACTTAAAATGTAGTGTAATTAATATTTGTTTTAATTGAGCACTACTCTGATAATATTTCATCAACTATTTTTATTAATGCTTATTAAATAATTTTATTTGCCATATTTATGGGTCAAAGTTGAGGTACTGACCTAGAAAAATGCTCTGTTATGTCCGAAGGAAGTCTTGGGGTGTGCTTGAGCTTGGGGCATGTCAGACTTCAACACACTTCCATCTTTCTCCCACAATTCCATTCATCTTTTGTGGACACTGACTCGAATTCCCTCATACTTTTTTTTTTCTCTGTCTTCCTCTCTCCCACATAATGCAGGGAACGATCACGTGGTCTGCAGCATTCATGAGAGATCTCCCAGATACTGAATATTGCTTTTTCATTCTGAGAGGATGCTCCAACTTGATTCCCTAGAGCCAGTTTGCCTGTTGCGCGCGCACGTGCCTGTTTTCATGTCAGTCTGTCCTATTTCCTTTTAATTTGTCCTTGTTTTCTTTTCTGTGCTTGCGCTGACATGTCATAAAAAATAAATATTTTATCTGTGTGTACAACTGTCAGTATGGGGCGAGGCTGAGAGCGGTCCCTACGTGCCTGCAGAGATTACGGGTTCGAAGTTAAACATAAGCAAGATTCAGGTTTTAAGTGTTTTTAACGAAGGGATTTAAAATGTAACCGAACAAACTCCAGTCCCTTAAAAAGTATTAATATGCATATGTTTACTTTACTTTAGCCAAAGTAAAAGAACAGTGGATAATACGCATAAAAGAGTGCAATTTTTTATTTAATGCATTGTTGTACTTTAGAAACGAACTCTGAATCTTAGAGAGAGACAGTATAAAGGTGCATTTTGTGAGAAAGGAACCAAGCGTGGTGGCTCATATGATAACATTCTATAAATCCCTGGTTCAAATTCCTCACGCCCGGTTATTATGCACGAATTCCCCGCACTTCCAGTTCATAACATTTAAATCCATAGTTAGTTCTAGATGCAGGTTAACAATAGCCAGGCGAGGAGAGCTGATGATGTCATCTGTTCCCCGCATCCCTTCCTATAGAGCGGCATAAGTACTCCATATTACCCTATTCTATCCTATCCTATGTGAGAAAGAACCGTGTATTAGACGAAAGAGAAGAGCACCTGAGGAGAACTAAGTCAATATGCCACGCTGTTATATTACAATCACAGACGAAATGTATTCGAAAAACAATAAAAATACACATAATAATGTATATTTTAATAGCTCTAAAATAAATACAATTATGTTTACAGCTACATGACACTTGTAAGCTCGACTAGCTTTATGTACCTCTTTATTAGCGCTATTGAAAGTTTAACTATACACTCTATGGCATGCATTACACCTGTAACAAATGTGGACTGTTTGTTGTATTTAAGGAACTTTGGGTTAGACATTACGAAAAGTTAACCTTATGTTGGACTAAACAACAAATGATATGCTCGGAATGAAGCAGGAAATAATGCTGCCTTTATTAATTTAATATCTAAAGGCTGCAGAGCTATATTTACAAAGGCATTATATTTGATAAGGATAATTGTTATGTATATATATATATATATATATATATATATATATATAAGAAAATCATTTTGAGATAGGTATAACAGGAATAGAAATAATTTGTAACTTGTAACATACAAAAGGGTTTTGTATACATTTGTGTAAAATATGTGAGAAAGAGACGGATTATGTATACCTGACTCCACTCACGGACCGCTCCTTAGACAAGGCTGAAGAAAGGGTAAACTATCTTTTGTTAGGTCACGAACCTTCTACCCAGGAAATACTTAGGAGTTGACAATAAGAGAAACATGTGGCCGTAACGGGACAGTATTTAACAAAGTCAGACTTAAAAATATTTTAAGAGAAAATGAAAATGTCAGAACGGAGACGAAAATGTTTTATTACAGGAAAGCCGAAAACACGTGCTTAATCTCTAGGAACATTTGGAAACCTACAAGCTAAGGAAGGCAAAAGATTATCAATAGAAATCAGAAAGTAAGGAAAGGGCCAAAATTTATGGCAGGCTGTTCCGGGAAAATTCAAGTTCGTGGGAAGACGTTAGATCAGGGGGGAAAGAATAATTCTAACCAATGGTCTTCGGATAAAAGTTAACGAATCAGGAGAACTTAGATATAAATAATAATTTTAGGATAACCAATGATGAAAATACAACACGAAAATAGATCAAATACGAGGGAATTTAATTTAGCGAAAGGCGTGGCGATGTAGTAGAAAAACTAGAATACAGAAGTCAGAGGGGCACTCTGAAATTCACGCATTCGGTAGAGACACATTCAGAGGCATTTCACACTCGTAGAAGTCGGACATTCATAGAGTCACATTCAGACATTCAGTAGAGATACATTCACAGATTTACACTCGCACATTCATAGATTCAGAGGGACATTCAGACATCCAGATATTCACTCAGGAAGCCAGTCTAAGAGAGTAGCGAAGTCAGCGGCGAACAGTCAGGCAGTACTTTACATGTGAATAAAATATTTTAAACAAGTCAACCTTGTGTATTTTTGGGCAACATATTTCTCGTTCCCGTGGATCTATACTGATCCCGAAACACTCCAGTGGACCCTGAGATAAAATTCAACAGAATTGGAGCAAACGACGTCCATCAGTGAGCAGCCCGGCCGAGACATCGAAACCAAGACCAACCCAGCGATCAACTACTACATCCCCCGCACCTTTATTTACTGCTCCAGGATCCACACTGGTCATTTCAATTTTTTTTAAAAAGATTACCCTATGCCTCACCTCTACCTAAGTAAAGGACAGGAAACCCTACTTTTAAGAGTATATTTCTAATTATACTGCTTACAGAGACATCACACCTTACTCACAGAAACCAGAACTTTGTATGCTGTGAAACATTCATCACTTTCGGCTAAGCAATATCCGGATTCAAGGGCTTTAAGTCAACTTTTGAATCCGGAACTTCGCAACTTATTCCAGATGAATAAGCTGAAATGTCTGTTCCCTGAATGCGTTTCCACTTGCTGTCAAAGCTAGACCGTTATCGCTTATCTCTCATTGTTTAAACACACAATTTGATCTTCTTGCTCTGCAGTAGCCAATTGCGTGCTAGTTTTAGCTACTGACAGCTCTCAGCCAAGTCCACGTGAAGTGAAAAGGAGGAACACGTTACCAAATGTAGATTTAAAATTTTTTCTTACGCAGTTGTGTCGTTACTGTTCACGAATAAGGTTTATCGGGAAAGTGTCTTATTGAGTTAAATATGTGTCGTCCTTGGTTAAGTGTGACAGTGAATGGTAATAAGCAAGGGCATGATATTAAGCTGCAAGTGAACGAAACATAATATTGAAGCTGAGCATCATTCCGAGACTGCGGAGTTTGAGCTCGAACCTATTAGCAAATCTACAAACATAACAGCTCTAAACAAGAAGTGTAAGAAAATGGCGTAGAAGAATAAAGTAAAGTAAAGAACCCATAAACGAGAAGGCCAAATTTTAGAAATGATTAGCCAAAAATCAGAAAAATCGTCAAGGAAGGGCCAGTAACACCCAAAAAGGCAGAAACAAAAATAAAACCATTGGGGAAATTTGATGAATTCGAATGTGCAATAGTTCGGCTAGAAATCTACAGCTTCTACAGGCAAGGAAAACCTTCAACATTCCAAGAACTCTTAACACATAAACAATTTCCGTTTAAAAGAACGTACCTATGGCGCCTTGTATGAAAACTTGGGTTTCGCTTTCGTACCGTTAATAAAAGGCGTATTGAAATGAAATTACCTCCAGTAGTTGTTGATTTGTTGATTTGGTTTATTTACGGATGCTCTTTAACATCTCAGGTCATTCAGGGCGTAAAACGGCCGACAAATTTTGCTCAGAGTCCTCTTTTTTCAGGCTTGAGGTTCTTTTTCGTGCTGTAAATTTACGACACGAGACCCACGGCTTTACTTCCCTTCCTAAGGAAGACATACTTGGGATTTTTACGCCCGAAAAAATCCATCGATCCTGGCCGGGTTTGAACCCGCAATCTTGGGTTTAGAAGGCAAGTATGGTTACCACTATACCACCAGGACCGAGCCTTCCAATAGTGCTTTGTAGGTATAAATTCTTACAGATGAGCAATCAATTGCGATCTGCAGGATATAAGGGTGGTATAAATATTTGTATTCACAGTGATAAGTTCTTATCCCGGTATCATGTATTCACCTGCGTAATATAGTTGCGAGAGATAATATCACCGTTTGTTTATGGAACTTTATATGAAACGGAGGCATGAACCCGAGACCGTGTCTAACTCATATCCTCCTCCAAAGGCTACCGGGTGGAAACACATTCAGGAAACAAGCAATAAATAGTTTTCAAACAAAACTTTTGCTTAAAATTCATCGATTATAATTAAGTTTACAAAGAGAAGTTGTGTAATTAGAGCTTAAGGGAGATTTTAGCTAATCCATCAATGTCAAAGAAGCATTAGGAGATTACTTTATCACACATGCACCCTACATCTACTGATAAGCGTTGCATTTGCGTCACCTCATTCTGAGATAAGCTAAGCACATTCTCACCCTTTGAGTTGCAGAAGTTCCTTATTATTAACTGGCAACCACAACCTGAGCCCTGTTTCACAAAAGCATGGCCTAATACATTACAAGTGCATGGACTTGCCGCTATTAGATAAATTCTGTTTCATAAAGTTTTCTGCTAGTCTTGTACTTTACAACTCCATACTTACAAATATACAAGTGATTGTTCGTTGTTTTGTTCCACAAAAGTATTAGTATTGATTGGGCACTGGTAATTTGTATAAATTTCTCTACAAGTGTAGGAATATTGGTAACATAAAATACTAGGACAACATTTATTATATTTTTCATTATTTTGGGAGACAGTTGACCTAAATGCACTATTATCGAAAGTGATGATAAAGATGAGTAGGAACATGTATAAAGAAAGAATAAATATTTGTATATAATAAAGTTAGGTTGGTTAAGTGCAATTAAAGTACCGCTTATGACTGATATTGACGTTCTCTGTTTCAAATGCATTTTTCAGACCAGCAACTTAGTTAATTATTTTTAAGGTTCTTGCTACCTGCCAATATTTTCTTTCCATTTTTCATTCTCTCTTATGGCACAATGTGTCCAGTATTTTTCCAATGTAAACGTGATTGTCAAGCAATATAAACAACTCAATAAATACAAATGATTAAATGGACTAATAAAATAAATGACCGAGAGCAATCGGGAAGCTCGTGATTCTTCTGCCATCTCTCGACGATTGAAGTTGATGCTCCTAAATGTAGGCATACGGGACAGTCGTCTCAAAGTGGATTATTACGCTTGAATATCCATAAATACATAATAAAGTATTTAAATTATCATTATATCTGAGGAATAAAATACAAGATCCATTTAGCACGAATGGCAATAATCCGCTATGTACATTAAAAATCCCTACGGAGTGGACATAACGTAATTCAAGGTATGCCGAGAATGGCAAACAGTTGTTCCTCCATCTTGCTCTTTCTTACATGACGTCACTTGTAACTTTTTACTAACACTTTACCGGTATAGTATTCCTTTCGTGGAACAGAAAGTTACAAGGCAATACTTTACAAGAACCTGGACTAATACACTTGTATGCTTTAGATCATAGTTTTGTGGAACAGGGCCCCAGGTCATGTGGTTTCAGTTTTATTTGTAAGAGACCTCGGTGTGTATTGCATTACAAAGATCTGAATCTAGCTGTCACAAGAAGAATTTTCAAACAGATATAACTTTACCGAGCTGCCTGTTTTTTTTTTTTTTTTTTTTTTTTTTTTTTAAATATTGTTTAACACTTTTTTTTTAATTGCTAGGAGGCGTTACAGGACATTTATGCGGAAATAGCCATTTAATGCGTGAAAAAATCTCAATCAGAGAGGACAGGCCTATGAAGATCGACCGCAGATATCCGCTCAAGGGTCCGCGTCTTAACAAGCGAGCTACACTTGAGTACTTACCTCATTGTGGTTTAGGGATGAAGAATTAGTTCAACAAGAAATTGCAAGAGATCATGCGATCTCACACCATGTGATTTTTTGCTTTGGTGAAAGATGGTGTTTTTGCTGATCTGAACCAACAGCTGATATCGAATTTGTATATGAATCATCAGTTGTATTCTGCCATCTATGATTCGATATGCAAGCGTTCTGAATTAAGTGTCAATAATAAACGTTAAAGAAATGTAAGGTAACCCTACCCGATATGACCAAATTAATTTTAGTAATAAATTTACGTTTTATAAAAAGATTTATGTAGTTAACTATGGGGGAATTAAAAATCGCTTATAATTTTTTACTTAGAAACACAATATGCTCAATAAATTGACAATAATGAGGTATATCATAAAATTGGTTTTCAAGAAACTTATATATTACCTTCAACATCTCATTATCCTCCTCGCCTATTTCGGGTGAAATCCACAAGTAGAGGATACAACTTCAGCAGGAGAGAGGAAACTCTGAAATAACAACAGACCAGACCTTTCAGGCTCGGGTTAGTAATCAGTCTGTGTTGGGTTTAACCGCAGGATAAGGTTGTAGGTTGTTTCTATTGTTAGGGGTGTAGACTGACAGGAAAGAGATACTAAAATTTCTCTATGATGATGCTGGCGGATTTGACATCCTTGAGTGTAGCATGCGTATAGAAATGCTGTTAACTTTATTTGTTAGCAGCATGGCCATACAACTAGCTGATTTATTTTATGATTTCGTATCTTTTATTTGTACGAAAGTGTTGCTGTAGCTTGGTTTTGACTTTGGTCTGTTTTGACAGGAGTAATTGCCAAGTGAACGAGCAAGAACACTCCCATGCTATGACAAATGAATATAGAAGTCTGTGTCTAATTTCCTCGTCAACATATGGGAGGGAGGCATGTATAAGCCAAACGACGATAAACACAATATATGGTCCTAAGTCCTCTATTCTGCACCCTTTGAAGTAGCAGAGGTTATCAGGGCTTTAAAAAGGTGCAGTTTTAAGTGGAAAGGCATCGCTTTTGAACTGAATAGAGGAAACAGTTGGGCTATTGCTTCCTGCGCCCATTAAGCAGTCTTGGTAATGTACCCCCTGAAAGTAAGACCTTTATTAAGTTGCACTCCAAAATAAGTTGTGCAATTTTCTCATTGTATACTGTGGTGTCTGTATATGAATGTGGGGGGGGGGGGGGGGTGGTTCGTGGCGTTACTCAGCACGCACGTACTTGACGGAGTGCATTCAGATTCGCTACGCCGCCTCCGAATCCGACTTTATAAGGCAGGCTGGGTTGGTAAACAGTCTTTGAATGGTTTCTGCGTTTCTACCTATGAGTGGGCTTAACCGCAGGGTGGGATGAGGGGTGTATGGTGATTGTAGGGTAGAGGTATTTGGGTTTTGGGGATAGTGCTCATCACTTCTCCTGACAAAATGAGTGGATCCAGTGTCCAAAGCTTTTGCTAGTATAGGCATGTCCCAAAAGCCTTTATTGGTTTTAGCATGTCTATATTGCTGCTGAGTTACTGTAAACTTTTTAAGTAAGTGCAATTGTTGAAATTACTTGGTAATTTCTGTTATAAGGAGTTGAGCTATTGTCATCCAAGATACCCGCAGGCCAGGCGTGGCATCTTGAATTTAGGCTTTGGCCTGCTTTGGCAACTTTAGTTGGGAGCACTATCGTGGGGCATGGTAAAGTTCGGTAAAATTTCTTTTCCCGGCGCCAAATTTCATCCTGTATATGGAAGAATGGGAGGTTTCGTGTAGTAATCTGGTCGGGAAGTATCTGTATACAGAACAAATAGCGCGAAACCCGAATGAGTGACAGTCAACTGTCATACTCCAGATCTCGCAAGCGTACAATATGAGGGGGGATGATCAATGCCTCGTGTCAAAGAAAATTAGGGCGACCACACCACAGATGATGCCCACCTCATCTGGAAAGATGAAAGAAAATAATCCCATAGGACCAAGGCCTTACAGCCCGGGAGGCTCAGTGCACATAAATAAGCAATATGTGGTTATAGAAAATGGAAAAAAATCTCTTTAACAAAAAAAGAATTGACTATTAGAAACTACGTTTTTGCACTCTTCAATTGTCAAGTAGTCGGTCCTGGTGGTGTAGTGGTAAACATAGTCCTAAACCCATGATCGCGGATTCAAACCCGGCTGGGCCGATGGATTTTTGGGGCGTAAAAATCCTAAGTATGGGTAAAGCCGTGGGTCCCCAAGTTGTAGATTTACGGCACGATAAAGAACCTCAAGCCTGAAAGAAGAGGCCTTTGAGAAGAACCTGTCGGGCGTTTCACGCCCTGAATTGAATGGAGCGCTGATAACCTGAGATGTTAAAGAGCGTCCATAAATAAACAAAAAAGTGTCACGTTTTGGGCATGCAGGCTGTTGATTGAGGACTGTTCAATAAATAATGAACAAATTTTTTACGTAATACCTTTACTCAATCTCATATTTTAATGATATTATCAAAGTAGTCTCCCTTGTTTGCAATGTACCTGTCCCAGTGTTTCTGCTAGTCTAAAGGGACGTGCTGCAAACCATTTTTGTCAGGTTCTTTACAATCGCCTCCGCAGCCTTCACTACTGCTTCTGGTGAAGGAAAATGTTTCCCATGAAGACGATTCTTCAATTTGAAGGTAAACAATGTCAGACGGGACTAATCTGGACTATAGGGAGGATGTGATACGCACTTCGCATCTATTTTTGTGAGATATTTAGAAACACATTAGCAGTGTGCGGCCGTGCATTATCGTGGTGCAGCATGCTGCTTGTTGCACGGAAATGTGGCCTTCTGTAATTGTATTATGTGGCCTTGCAGAGATTTCAGAACACCTCTGTAGTATTTCTCATTTGCAGTTGTTTCTGCAGACACGACATGCTGGTAAACCATTCCTTGAATTTCGAAAAAAGAGATGATCATAATTTCCCAGCAGAAACAACCATTTGTTTTGTTGGTGATAATGGAAATTTCCAAACAGACCTTTTTATTGTTTGCTAGGCTATATCATTATCGAAAGCCAAGTTCCATCAGCAGTGAATGCCTTTAAAAAAAGTTCATCTTTTTAGTATTAGCATCTTCAACTGCATGCAAACCTACGCGCAAACGCCCTTTTGTTGGGGAATCAAGTCTTGGCACCCAAACACGTCTCATGTGCCACTTTTCAGTTATCAACGTGTAGGTGACATCTAATAAAGTTTTTAGAATCTCTGAAAATGTTGCTTAATGTTATTGGACGATCCTCTCTTACAATGACAAAGGTGTTTGCTTGAGCAAAAACTGGAGAGTCGGGTGTTGATTGCCTCCCTTCTTTAAACATTTTAAACCATCTTCGAACTGCTATACGGCATAGTTTTTAACATTTTAACAAACTTTTAACATTGTTTAGGTCTAGGCTGAAGATTTGTTGAGTCGAAAGTAGACTTTCGGAGCAGCACATTGTTTGTCGTGCGTCACCTCCCTCTTACTGTAGACGGAATTGAGTATGTCCCAACTAGCACACCTCTCACAGATGGAAACCGTAGGTGATAACAATGAATCTATTAGCACGTGTACATTACACATTGGGCTAACAGAACATTATAAAGTTAAATTTTATCGTGAGATATTCTGATATAAAAATAATGATGTTTCTTTATTGATCAGCCCTCATCTAAATGGGTCCTTATTGTCAGTCTGTCACATTCTTCATGGCCGTAATGTACACAACGGATATATTCTCATATCCCTCACTAAATACCCCTTTCCCAACATACAATTTCATCTCGTGCATCATCAGTGCCCACCGCTTATGGTGCTTCAGTAGTAAAAACGGGCGTTAAACACCATTAAAATGAAAATAAAATCCCTTATTACATCATTACGCAACTACAATTTCTTTCTTTTAGATTTAATTTTACCGGACAAACTTGGTTTAACTGTTATGTTTTGGTAGGTTGTTTCTCTGTTGTTGACTTTCACAGCTTATTCTTTTTTTTTTTAATTTAGAAGATGGGAGCAAAGCACAAAATGAAACGGTGCCTTATCTTGTTCATTTTAACTATCTGAGAGTAGAACAGAATATGTTGAATTTCGTACAAATGACATAAGTACATAGTAAAATCTGATATTAATTGCACGTTATCATTAGAATCTCTCTCTCACACACTCACTCTCTCTCTCACTCTCACACACGCACGCACGCACGCACACACACATTATTTATCTAATATTAGGTAGTTTGCTGGTTTTTTTTAACCCAAATGTGTTCTAAGTAGGCCGTAAAGATTCCAAATTTCAAGAATTACTTTTAATAACCATCCACAAGTATGTATATTCATAAATTCAGTATAATAATATTAAAATATATTAAATATACTTTCCATTATTGTTGTATAGAGTGTTATTATTTACTGCAGAATGGAAACTCGCTATCAGAAATTATTACTAGTTGAATCAGAGAGCTAATGCACCAAACATCTCTTTATTAATCACACCACTAGGACAAAGATTCAGTAGTTGGGGAAGCTTCCTACTGTTGTTTCCATCTTCTGAGTTTAGCCAGTGAATTATTAAAAATTAAAAATGTGTCATATTGATTCCTAGACATATTCAGTACACAAGGAAACTGTTTCTATTTATTCAGTTTTAGGGAAAGCAACTTTTATCTGAGTTGTAATATAGCTATCGAAATATCACTGAACTATGTTATACATGCCAAAAGTAAGTTAAATTTATATATATAAGCATAATCAGTGCTGATCATTATAATAAGTCACTCAGCGTAAGTATGCCGTTCCCTGCCAAATGGGAATTGTGTGAATTCTTCTCTCTAGTATGCCATGAAGCCTTTACTCCAGAATCCACAAAGGATAGCTTCAGAAAGGCGCGAACAACAACGTGTCCCAAGAGGAAACGTCGTCCTTTCGAATAATTGAGGGAAGAGAAATAAATTGAACGTCACCACCTTGTCAAAGAGTTCTGGATTATGGGACAGATTCTCCTGTCCCAGTTTTCCAATCTCAGCATTAAGCGGTATATTAGATAAAGGCGTACATTAATACTCCACTGCTTGAACTGAGAAATCGAAAACCTCTATACTTTCTAAACAACGTTTGAATGAGAACGTATGAATGAAAGTGTTTAATGCCCGTTTTTGCCACAGAGGCGATGGACACTGGTGATACATGAAATGAAATGATAAGGAAACGTTCCAGGCCTAAGTTAAGGGTACCTTCCCGGCATTTGCCATTATGAGGACTGAGGAAAACCTAGAAAAAATCTCGGTCAGGGAGGACGGTCCTGACGGGATTCGAACCCAGACCTTCCACTCACGAGTCCGCGATTTAACGACATCGGCCAACCGTAGCGGTATATATGAGAACGTGACAGAAATGCATTAAGCGTGAGATTAGTTCAATACTATTACGAACATTACTGACTTAAGGAAACTAAAAGCCTGAAATATACTGATTAATTTAATATATGTATTTTATATTTTTCATACTAATTTCATTAAAAGCTCATGTTCTACAAGCGTATAATTATATTTAAGTTCTTATGTAATCTGTGGGCGCGAGCATTTAATTTTTGACAGTTCCCAATGGTCCACATGTGCTATCATAATGCCCAAATCACAGGTAAAAAATTTAGTGACCTGAATTCGACACCTTCCCCTTGATGACAAGTTTTAACTTTGGTAATATGCTGGAAGGAAAATCCCAAGACATGGCATTCCAGTTATCTTTTCAATACGAAAGAAGAGTGATAATTTCCAGTTTCTAACAGTAGTAAAACCAGTATAATTTACTATACAATAATAATAAATATATAAGCACATGTAAAACAGATTTCTATATAGAATAACAATATTAGGATGAATCTAAGCATCTTGAGACAAACTAGAAATACTAATTTTAACCGTTATATAATAGTTTATGTGTTAAATTTAAAGATTTGAATCTTTAAATTGCTGAAACTTTAAAATTATTAAATATTTGCCACATTTAGCATTTAATAATTAATCAAATAGCTGCTAAATAAATACTAGGGCTTAAGTATATTATAAAAGTTTGGTTTAACAATGAATACAAGATTAAAAATACTGCCCCTTAATCACAACAGCTTCGGTATCTTCACTTATAAATACACGTGCCTTGCTGATAAAAAACATAACAAAGAAATCTTATGCCAAAATAATACAATCAATAATTTTATCATAAAATGTTTCAAAATTACTTTCTAGCTGCACCCTTGGGTGTACATGATGAAAAAGGCACAGGACCTAAAAATGTTTAATGAAAAGCCGAAGCGTTTAAGTATATACCCCACCCCGCAGGAATCTTCTTTCTGTGCGTTGTGGCAAGAGCTATGAGCAAGCCACCCAGTTTGACTATCACACAAATTTCGTGAACATTCGATCAGGTTGAAAGAATAGCAAACAAAGCCTTCTCGATGTACCATGCTGACGTGGCCAGGTGAGGAAGAAGGGAAAGGTAGAACGAGAGACTTGTGTACCGATTAGAGACAAAGGAATGTAAGCAAGAACTGAAAAATAATAGGCATCAACAACATGAAAAGAATTCTTATTTCTGGAAAGAAATGTTTTTGTAGTTAAAATAAAACAGTTAAAATCTTCGGACTGTTCATACTTTGGCAATACATTGTAAATGCATTATCACTAAAGATTCGTTTCGAATTGCTGGAACTGTTTCTATTTAGTCAGTTGTTGTTCATTGTCCACTGATGATGCCAACCGCAGTAGTTGGCGAAGGCTATGGTAGTATATTAAACTTGAATCACAGCAAAACAGCCCGGAAGATTTTAACTATTTTTATTACAACACGGGCCATGAAAGCTTAAGACGTATAACTTTTGAGTTGTTGGTCTATATAAACTATTTAATATCAGGAATCTTTTTTTCTTTTTTCTGCTATATATGTATGCTTATTATATTAAAATAATTTAGTTTTTAATGAATATTTTCCAAAATTAATGTATAATTTCAAACACAATTAAACGAAAAGTATTTTTTGGAAACACTTGAACAAATAAACAAAAAAATAGGTACAAAAAATTTACGAGTAGAAAAGGGAATTGACACTAAGTATTTTGAGAGTGGGAACTTATGGTCTCAGACGCTTCAATATGCAGGTACAAGCATTTATATGGACCAAAGTCATAGCTATGTTGCGATGTGACGTGTGTTCAGGAAATTTTGCCAAGTGATTGACGTTGCGCTAAAAACTGAATAAAATAATAGATTATTACATAAATTTAGTGGATCAATATATTAATGGCAACACAGTCATAAATATGGGAAAATTTTGCAATTATTTAAATATCAAACAATATTACGTTTGAAGTAATAATGCAGACATTCTCCAGCAACGATAATCTGTCGTTTCGTTAGCAGTAAGCTATAGTAAAGTTTCATGTGAATTCGTGAAGTAGTTTCATTTTATGTTAATTGAATGTAAAAAATGAACACTAATACAAAGTTTGCATTCTAAGCCTTTTTCTTTGCGATCATTACAAGAGAAACTGGGTAAAGCAACCGCAAGTTTTAAATTCAGTCATATTACGATTTCAACACATAGGAAGTAGACAATCCATGATGAATTTTCCGCCTTGAGAACCAGAATATGGGCGGTTTTTTTTTTTTTTTTTTTTTTTTTTTTTTTTTTTTTTTTTTTTTTTGGTTTAAATAGGTGAACACTACAACATTTTTATTAAATTCTTTCTTTTTCTCTGACGTTAATGCTGAGCTTTGCATTTATGAGTGTTAAATCTAGTTATTAAGACTCTAAAAGTAGGCGATCTATATTTAGCAGTAGCAGTAGTAAATTTGTGCTCCTGGGCTTTATACCGCCACGAGCCGTGTTGGGATCACTTGAAACAGCGAAAGTAATCGGTTCATAAAATAAACTGAACATTTTGGATACCATAATAGAAATGTATGATGAAAATTGTGTTAGTGAAAATTTTAAATTAATGTTATTGGCATTTTTCCCCCCTCAAAAACGCGTTGGTTAAGGTTTAAGGTTTCTAGAACACATTCAGAAGGCGCTGTAACACTTTCATTGACGTGGGATCGATTTCCGGTGCACCGACTGATCGTTTCCGTGACAACATCAGCCATGCTTGGTTTAACAGAACCTCTTTCACTTGCCTTCACCTTGTTACTAAATTTATCTTCTATAACGGTTCAACTTATGCTGAACAGCGGAAATATTGATTCTTCAGTTCTTTAAAGAATATGTTTACAATCAACAGTAGCCGAGGCGACATTTATTTTAAAGAAACAATTGAAAGCAGAAGTCCTTACTGAAAAAAAAAAAAAAAAAACAGGATAAAGCGAAAACAAAATACCTCTTTGTGAGAGTATAACGGATGCAATATGATTTTAAAACAAACTAAGCCCGAACTGAGCAAAACCATTTAAGACATGGGGCAAACATTTAAGTTTTCAGAATCTCTGAAAGTGTTCTTAGTGCTATTCACGATCCTCTCACACAGCGATAGCAGATGTTTTAAGAGCACAAATTTGACCCGGGTCCACCTTCCTTTTAAATTGATTGCCTCGCCCCTCTTTAAACATTTTAAACCATCTTCGAACTATTTCATAGGGAAGACCAAATTCTCCACAGCCCCTCTGTAACTTTGCGTAGGCATCAGTTGAAGATTTGTTGAGACAAAAGCACAATTTCATATCAGCATATTGTTCATCGAGTGTCACCTCAATTTTGCTGTTAATACGGCCCACGCTCGCTGACATATAAATATAAATATAATATGTATGTGGGAAACCTAATTATCATAATATTTTATGTATTGCAATTACAAAATGTTATCTCTTTCGAGAAAACAGTTGCCACAAATGTTCCTGAAGAATTAACTTCTTAGCGGTGGGGGAAATCTTGGGTTTATCACCGGGTCAATTTGAAAAACCATGTTCATAATCTTGAAATAAATATTCCCTTAGACTCAAAACCTTCTTTGCCATAAAGTAAAGAATTTTTCCTGGTTTCTAGCGCCTTTAACTTCAAGAAATGTCACCATTTGAAAAAAGTAAACTGGACAGCTTCTACTCGCCAAACACCTTCCTCTTGCAAGCACACAAAAAAAAAAAAAAAAAAAAAAACTAGAAAGAAAAGAGGGCGAGAAATTACTTTGTATATTTTACTCGCTTGGCGTTGTTAAGGGACACAAAAAACAAGACATTTCAGTACAAAGGCAATTTCTTAAAGCTGCCTTAAGCTTACCCAGATCGTACATCCCACCTAACAAAATTAAGAAAAATGGCACAGCTTCGAAGACGTAATTGAAAACAAAAGCTATCTTTTGGAAAGGAAAAGCATTTCTCTTCCTTATGGGACCATTTCATTAGCTCCCTGAGTAATGAGCTCTTTTTTAAATTAAAAGACAAAAAAAAAAAAAAGTTTCCAGCCTTTGAAATAGTTGCTGGTCGTGTGTAAAACAATTTCCCTTTGTACATTTTCCTTTATTTTATTATTATTATTTTTTTTTGGCAGAATGAAAATGCTGCTAAAGGGATTTTTATTGTCCGTTTGTATAAATAACTTTTCCTTTTATATATAAAGTTAAGTATTTTCTTGGCAGGCACAACAATTTGAATTCAAGTTTCGCTCTGCAGTGTTAATGTAACAAGTAGATGATGACATAATTTTATTTTCCATTCAACAATTTAATTTATTACACAGGATATATATATATATATATATATATATATATATATATATATATATAAATTAGTACTTGACCCTAACCGTAATACCTGGTAGTATTATTAATATGGAGATGAAGAACTACATGAGTAATTATGCAAACATGCAAAAAAAGTGTTGCAAAAGGAAACAAAGTCATTGCATCAAGCGAATGTAATCCCAATTTTTAAGATAAGGGTAATAAGTAAATGTTCGAACTACAGAGGAATTGGCTTCCTGAATACTGCTTATAAATTATATACTAAAATAATGAATGCAATATTAGAAAAAATAGCAGAATCAATATTATTACAAAACTAAAGTGTTTTCACAATATATTTTCAGTAAATCAAATAATAGAAAAGAGAAAATTTTAATCTGTACATACACATCTAGCATTATAGAATTCGAAAATGGGATTGGTAGAGTTAAGAGAAACCTACTTAGAAAATGTTAGGAAAAAAAAACACCCCAGGCATTTATTAACATTACTACTAAATATGTACAAAGAAACTAAAATGATGATTAGATTAGGAAATGGGCGATTTTCAGAAGAAATGATATTTAATGGGGTTTAAGACAATGGTTTAGAAATCCCCGCAATGTTTTAACATACATGTGCACGAAATTCTAAGAGGGAATATATGGAAAAATATCTTCAGGAAGCGCATTAAATAGGAATAATATGATGAATACGTTACTCTATGCTAGTGATATTATAATATATTATAATAACAATAATTCAATAAACGGAAAAATAATTGCAGAAAACAAATTGAACTGGAAAATATGTTAGAAAACATGGATTGAAAATCTCAACTATTAAAGCGAAAGTAATGGCCTTTCAAGAAAAGTACCCTCGTAGATCCAAAATAGTAATAAATGACGTGCTGGAACAGGTACAAAAAACCGCATTTAGGTTGCAATATGTCACATCAATACAATCAAGAAATAAATAATAAAGTTAAGTAAATATCAGAACAATTGTGAAATATTAGCAATATCATTGAAAAGAGAAACAAGAAAAGAAACAAGCTTATAACTTTACAAAACTTTGGCAATTCAAACGTTAGCGTATGTATGTGAAACACGGATGATAAATAAAAATAAATGGGATAAAATAAATGCTGTATATCTCAGAGGTATTAAGGGATGTAAAATAATGGGCGAAATAAAAAGAAGTATATATTTATCCAATTAATGACAAAATAAATCAATATAGAGAAAGATGGAGAAATCATTTGCAGAGGAGGATAAAACCCACTACCCTAAAATGAAATGATTATCAACCATATGGGAAGACGAGGAGAAGATGGAAAGAGACACGAGTCTGGAATAGGGGAAGTCTCCTATGGATGATTAACTGTAATTAAAATGTTGGGAAGGTTTAAATGTTGTAGCTTAAAGGAAAGTCAGTGTCTCAGGCGGTGATAGGTGTCAAATTGCTTTGGGTTTCGGCGCACCGGCGGCCCGCTACCTTAGCCACTGGTTAGCGGCCAATCTTACTCGCGAAGTCTTTGTAAATATGTTTGAATGTTGCTGGTAAAAATACTTCAGTATGCAAGAACGACATGTAATTATAAAATATTATAAATTAAACATTTAGATGAGGGTTAGCATAAGGGTCAAGGGATACTAAGAAGAAAGTAAATTAAATTAGTCTGAAGCCATTAGATTATATTTTAATGCAGTTTTCAGATATTTCAGACGGCCTTGTTGGTATTGACGAATAGAAACAAATTTAATTTAATGTATAGCGATTACAAAACAATTCATTAAAAATGGAGATGAAATAAAGGAAATTTCTTGGATTATTCCTTTTCTCTTTTAGAATTACACGAACATGTACCCTGGTAATGAAATATCAATCACATACATTTTCAAAGAAGTTACACTCGATTGCCTGCTACGGCTAATAGAATCTCCATCTGTGGTGCAAGTTCATTATACATGAACAAGTACACCGTTCAGGCTGAAGGCTATACAACTGTAATATCGAAGCGTGTGTTTAACTATAGAAAACAGAAAAATGGAGGATGCCTGGAAGCATTTTAAAATGCCATCACAATTAAACAATGACCCGTTTCCATTAGCGCCTCATGAAATCCATTACAAATCAAAACAATAAATGGAAAAACCCATCAAAATTAAATGCATGTGTTTTACACAAATGGAAAAACACTCTTAAAAGCAAAATATTCATCATAATGAACGAATTCATAATGTCAATTAAAAACATAACGAAAAACTGAGCTAGTTGATTACCCCATGTTTATTTTAAATGGTATATTCCGTTCATTTCATTGCTCTCGATGTTTATTCCTAAGTAGCTCTGTCCCCCTCCGCCTTGTATGAAAGTTAGGAAATAGTAAGATCTTTTATACCAGCATAGAAGCATTCTATGAAAAACTAGCACTGAGATGATAAATTTTGCTTTCATCATCTTAAACATTTCACGTGTATGTTCTGCCTATTATTAGGTAATGGGCAAAGTTTGTGTAATAACACTATTCATTTTTAAATATTTTAATTTTTATTTAAACTACAGGAGTTATATATGCACCATTTAAAATCCCGAAATGCCCTTTCATTTGACACTGTGCAATAAGTGCCCACTATTCCATTACAGTGTTTGAAATATTTCAAATATTTTTTGCTGAAATACAGCGTTTTCAATTTTTTTCAAATTTGACAGAAATTTTGCTCCCGTTCTCCTCTGTTTCTAAAACTTATCGAGGGATCTCCAGTACTTTTACTGTTATTGTAGAAATGCTATTCAACTGTCGCTTCATTCCACATCAGCAAGGTTTAATTAGACAAAAATTTTGTACATTTCTATTATCTTTTTATGCATTTCAATTTACAGGGGTAATTAGCAACATTAGTAAGTGTTGTGGTTGATGTATCAACTGAACAATTACAGGACTGAAACTTAGCAAACACAAACTTCACATTATGTAAGCACGTTGCTATTTACATATAACACAACTAGAGCCCGGTTTAATTGGCAGCGTCAGAAAAGATCTAAGTGTATAGAAATTATATTCGTGAACTACCAAACATTATGGAAAGGTTGGAAATGAAGAATCAAACGAAAAAAATTCGGATCACGACCGGGATTCGAACACGGATCTTCAGTCTTCTGTTTACGCTCTACTTAGTGTCCTCCTCCAAGCAGCGAACCACAAACCTCTCTCATCTGAATCTACTGCGTGGTTTTTGCTTTGTCCAAATGCAGTTGGTCACAGTTGCCAAGCTCTGTGGTTCTCGTTTCGTTCCAATGCTTGAAAGCCGGTAGGGAAGCCAGAGAGGAGCTCCGTATGAGTTTAACTCCAGGAACGTGTTCTTGGTGTTATGTGACAGTGTATTAGCACTAATTAGGCGGTGTAATATAAAGTATTAATTACGTTAATATGGCTCAATTCAGGTATTCTGTTCCCAAAGGAGTATTTATTCGTACGTGCGTACAGAATCAGCTCGTGATGTGCAGAGATTGTTTCAAGAGAGATGCCCTGACATTGAATATCCAATTCGAAATTCGATTCACAGATTGGTAAATAAATTTCGTGAAAGGGAACTATTTTTGATGAAATGCTTACACAATCACGAATAGTATTCACAGAAGCTGGAACGTTCTCCTAAAACCATTGGATGACTTTCTCAGCAAACGGAAATTTCCTGTTCCTGTGTTCGAACGTTACAAAGATACTGAAGTTAAAACCTTATAAAATTAGAACTAAAAACCAGATGACCCTGCTTCAAGAAGTATGTTTTATGAATGAATTTTTAATATGGCAGAGAAATTGACCCCAATCTAATTTTCTTTACGGACGAATCTTGGTTCCACCTGAGGCGGTATGTTAATTCACAAAACAGCCGATACTTAAGTTCAGAAAACACCACAAGAAACCCCTGCATGTTAAAACATAGGATAGTGGTGCGCCATTATTTGCAAAGGAATAAAACAACTTTTTTTCCGTGACTTAACTGTGAGGAAACGCAGGCTCAACACTTTTCAACGACACATGTCCATGTCCCTTTGCATACAATTACGGAAATATTCTACTATAGAGTAAATATTAACAACATATGCTCCCTCAGTCCCCTATTTAATGCCCTGTGATTTTTATTCCTGATGGGCATGAAAAGAAAAAGTGTACAAGATAGCCATACAGTTGAGATGAATCGAAAAATAATATTCATGAAGATATTTCTTCCCTGTTTCAGAGGAAACTACAGAGGGTAATGATTAAGTTTATAAGCCGATGCCAGGAAGGTATGAAAAGTAAAGGAAGGCAGTTGCACTATTTTCTTGTTTTATAACAGTAAGTAAATGCACCTTTTAAGTGCTTAAGTAATAAAATAACTTACAATCATAGCTGCGGACTCTCTGACTCCTGTTCACCGCGTACCAGCTTGGACCGACCGACAGGTCGGCGGTAGCGCAGGGCGGTCCTGCAAAGGAAAAACACACCCATTATATACCACTGAGGTCTCCCTAAGAGAAGATCTATAATGCTACGAGTATTCAATACTCAAACTTCAGTTTAACTACCAGCTATAAAGCGGTTATATTTTCAGTTCAGATGATTAGAACGTCAGCCCAGAAGGTTCGTGGTTTGAATTCCGGCCATGACCTAAATTTACCCTTCCCATCTTCGCATGGCTAGCGTGAAAAAACAATTGTTTCTATATATAAATTATAGTAAGGTTTTATCTTTTCCGTTTTCATACTTTGCTGTCTATTCTGCCTTTTTGTAATTTTATTTTTATTTGTGCAAATATTCTGCTATTGTAATTGAGTGCTTCTTTGGGAAAATAAAAAATAATTGTTCCTTCTAACGCAGTTGTTGAAAGGAATGTTTTGCAGCGGGTTGCATTTTATAAAGGAAATGCACTAACAATGTGTTCAATTTTTTTTCCTTCTTTTGATCGCCACCCGATTGTTGTAATTTTCTGAGATGCCAATTTAAAGCATTACTGAGGAATTTCTGGCAGATTGTTTTGTTAGACACGATAAGGAATAGGATCTCATGGTCATTGTCATTAAAAAATAAGGAGAAGAAAGTAAATTGTTTAGTAAATGTCTTGTAGTTACATTTCAATTCACAAATCGACACATATAAGTAGCAAACTGAAGAAATAAATGCAATAGAGCAATGACTCAATGTCCATTGCTTGTTTCAAATATGTTCCAATTGACACATTTATTTTTCTCTTTTGAAAAATACATTATCTGACGAACGACTATACTTCATGTTGATAATTTGAAGAAACGTCTCGTAACAAATAATACAACTAGCTTAAAACAGTACTCTGGTATTTTTGTGTTTTTCTTTGTAAATAATATTTCTATTTAATATATACATGCATTCTTTGCTGCCTATAGTACGTAATTAAGTGCATTTTTTTACTTTTTGAATGCCAGACTCTATTAATAACAATTGTATTTTATGAAGATTCAACAGCTGGTTGCTCTAAAGTCTATTAGTTATAAACTTTATTTTTTAAATTTGTTACATTTATATGTTTGCTGGTGAGCTTATGGTATACGCGTATAAGTATTCAAGTAATGCAAATATTATATAAAATAATGTATGCTATATAATACAACAGAATTTGATATAAAAACGTAAAGAGGGAAGTTATGGCTTCCAGAAAAATACATGCTCATTGTATACAAGCTTACAAGATGTCACTTTATTTAATAGCAAAAGTGTTATGTTCATCGACTTCCACTAAATTTGACAGTAGAGATGTGAAATGTTGTTCCCAGGCTTCTTCAGAAGTAACCAGAAATTGTGAATCGATACACACTGCAATAATGTGGACAAAGATCATTGTAAGCTGGATGATTGACACTTTCAGTTTGAAGAAGCTGATCGAACTACTTGATGAGTTGATGTGTAAGAATCGAATTATCTGCCAATATTCAAATCATCAGTTTTTTCTGCTTCGTCATGGATACCTGGTTCCTTTTTCTTCATCTCTTTTGAAGACATGAGAGAAGTTTTAGGAATTATATCGTCTCTAATCGTCCCTTTAACGTCATATGCACAACCTTTAAGACAGGCCAGCAATTCCATTCCAGTGAAAAATTATCAAAATATAATCGAAAAGGCAAGTAAACTATGTAATCAGAAGGCGCATTATCTACACCAGAGCAAGTAGATTACCCACGAAGGCTCTAAAAAGATAGTCAATATCTGCTATTGGCTCGTCAGATTCAAGAACGTGCAGTTTACTTGAAAGGATGTGTCCCTATTAGAAAACATAAAGGATAATATTATACTCTGTATAATTATTCACTGGACATTTTGATTCGATTTATTGCATAATTAAAATATAAATTATTCCCTTTGAAATTCCCATTTAAAACACTGCTGCTAAGTCCTAGTTAAATGACTTTTCGAACATTTTATTTCCTTAGTTCAAAGTAAGAATATTATTTATTCAGAGCAGTACATATTCCTGAATACCAATTTGCTGTGTTAATACACATTTCCAAGCAGTGATCATACTGCAAAGGGAATAATGCAATTAACTTATCCAAAAGACAGATGTAGCAAACAGCATCTGTTGGCTTGTACTGTACCTGCAGCTTTCAGCCTTTGTTCAGTAATGTGTGTTTCTCACCTCTTTTGTGTGCAGTGTTTGTTCTTCAAACCCCCTCACCCATTAAGCTCTGTAAGAATAAAGAATTTGTGAAAATCTTATCAATTGTACTCAAGTAGGTAACCAAAGGACCCTAAGTCTGGAATAATGCAGAACATATTATGTGTTTGTTAATTCGTATTTCGGATAATTCGATTTTTCCTCCAATCCCTTAGAATTCCAATAAAAACAGTCTAATGTAATTAATAATTTAATTTATTAGCTTATGTAGAAGCTCCTAAGCTCATTAGGAGCATTACAAATGTCAATATACATAAAATTTGATAGTTTACATGGTTCAGAGGTATACAGTAAGATTTCTTCTACTGTTGATCATAGATTAGAAAAAAGTATTAAACAACAAAAAGCCCTCACGCAGGAGTGAATTCGTCAAAAATTTAAATTTAGTAAAATTATTTATTACAGAGCGCAAGAGCAGAAAAAGTAGAAAAAAGAAAGTAACGCTAATTGAAGATATACGAGGGTAAATCCATAAGTTTCCGACCTAACCATTTTCTAGGTATGATAAAGACAAAAACTATGTTTCACTTTTCCATATAGTTACCCTTTATTGCAATACACTCCTCACATCTTTGAATTAACTATTCAACCCCCTCCCCCAAATAGAAGTCTTGTCTGCAAAATTGGCATAAACAGCATCCATCATTTCTTCGTCACACTTAAGTTGCCTTCCTTGAAGGTCCTTCTTGAGTTTTGAGAAGAGGAAATAGTCACTGGAGCTAGATCTGGGCTGTAGGGTTGATAGTCGATCTCCTTGAAGCCACATTTCTTCACAGGTTCCTTTGCAACAAGAGCTGTGTGCACAGGCGCGTTGTCGTGAAGAAGGCGCACACCACCACCAGTTTTCCTTGCCTTTTCTCCTTAATGGAAGCACGTAGTCTGTGCAATAGATCAGCATAGTACTCCCCATTTACTGTAATGTTCCTCTCCTTGAATTCAATGAAGATTATTCCTTCACAGTCACAAAAGATTGTGCCATGATCTTTTTGATTGACTGAGTGACCTTGGCCTTTAAGGCTGCGCTTCGCCCGTTTAACCCACTCCATTGTTTCTCTTTTGGACAAGGGATTGTAGTAGAGAGTCATAGTTTCATCTCCTTTCCAGAATATCTCCTTGTTGCCTCGGCAGAACAAGGAGATATTCTGGAAAGGAGAACGAGTCATCTGTTGTCAGGCAGAACACAGATGACTCGTTGCTGCTTTCGGACTGAGGAAAGAATTCTAGGCACCCTTCTTGCACTAACCTTATTCATGATTAAATGTTCATGAATAATTGGAAGGACTGTTGTTTTAGAAAGGCTCAACCTTGCTGTTTAAATCTGAGCCAGTCTTCCGTAATTTCTCTTTCCACGAGAGTGATGTTTTCAGGAGTGAGCACCTCCAATGGCCGACCTGCCCGCTCTTCGTCTTCAATGCTTTCTCGACCCATTCGAAAAAGTATGGCCCATTCTTTTACGGTAGAATATGAGGGGGATGTTTCCCCACACACACTGTCCAATCGGTGTTTGAGTTGTAGCAATGCGTTCTTTTGTGAAGAACTTAATAACAGCTCGAAAGTCTATTTTGAATATGTCACAATCTTCTACACATAGTCTTCTTTATGCAAATATATCTGAACAACTGAATACAGCGGAGCAGAAGAGCTACAATTATTTACTTAATAAATAAGGATTTTGTGAAGGTGATAATCCTAATCGGCGAAGCCGGAAACTTGTGGACCTACTCTCGTACATATGTATTTAATAAAAACACAATTTTCGGGCTTAAAAGTGTATTTTTTTATTTTTGTTTTATTTACGTGTTATGTAGTTATCTTAACGTTTCAGATTGCACTTAGGTGTATAACGAATAAAAGGAATTGAATTAACGTTTAAGCTACATAATTAATTTTATATGTAAGATTGATTCTTTTTCTGTGTTCCGAAACCGCCTGCATTTATTGTACACTTTACACTACCGCTTAATCTTAATTTGTACATCGCTCCAGCATTTCCTAGAATTCGGCTTTTTCCGCTGCCGTAAATGCGCGCCGCTGTCTGTAAATGTAAGTTAGTAAGTTCGATTATTCATCCAAGCGCATGCGTACACTATCCCGCCATACTCTTTCACATGACACCGAGTTTATGACTTGGTGCGAATACCCAATTGTCAATACAAACAATAACATTCCCCACATCTCCTCCCGGGTCACCTTAATCGAGTCCTTTGCAATTACAAAAAAAAAGTTTAAGTATACACTCAGTCCTAATGGTCTTGATTTTCAAAAACTATATGTCTTATACTATTTAAATATATTTTATTTAAGTATACACCAAGTTCAGTTGTAAAAAAAATACATTTTGGGTTTCAAATAAACCCCCTGTCGCAATGACGTAATATCTCTGATTTTCAGAACTATTTTTCTTATTTTATTTCAGTGACATATATAGAGCTTCATTGAGAAAGACCAAAAATTGCGGCAGTTAGAAATATTTTTAAATTTTCGCTTTAGATTAATGGTCACTACCAATGGTCCAATTTTGCTAGTTAATGAATTCGATAAATAGTTTAATTGAGTCTTACATACACAGTTTTGTTGGTAAAAAAAAAATGCGCGCGCGCGCGCGCGCGTGTGTGTGTGTGTATTCGTCATTTGATGTGCCTGGAAAGTACGATCGATAGAGATTTGAAGAATTTTTTTTTTAAAAAATAGTTCCATGGGTACAAATAGTGAATACATTCTACTATAATACATTCCTTTAGAATTCGCTAATAAAAATTGAGTATTATACATGATTACTCTTAGAATAAGTGCAAATGAATAACTAACCATCTGGTCAAAAAACCCAAAATGTATAGGATTAAACACGCACTAATGATTGAAAAGAATACATAACAGAACCATTCACTATAAATCATACCACTACAGTATTAAATACAATTATCATAGAAGTACTGAAATAGTCTCTATATACAACATGATTACGTGCAAATTAACCGGAAAGCTTACATTATAAATGTCGAAGACTTTCTCAGTTTTATACAAGCAAATCTTTGTAATTAAGTTCTCAGATCTGTTATAAGGCAATTGTTTAGCTTTCAAGCATTTCAGAGAAATGCAACAATAGGTTTCCAGTGTTCTACTCTAGTTACATCTTAACAGATTTAAATTATTCCTACTCCTCATACTGTAATTGAAAACATACTTTATTCTTTACTTTATTTTATATATGTTAGCTTAGAAAAACAAAAATGGAAGGCAAAGACATAATACCCAATATTTGAGAAGGAAGGTCATATATTAGCCTAAATACCATCTGGAGTTTGAATAACATATCTACAGAACATTGATGTCCCCAAAGCAATAGAACTACATCTAATATCACACAAGCACGAACGTATATTGTATTTTCTTGCGCCTAGCGTGTTCCAAAAAACACAGCATGTTTCAAACGAGTAAAGGCGCAGTTTATCTATTATTTCGGAATAGGTTAAACCAATGTCTAAAGTAATCAAAATATAAAAATAACAGAAATAGCAAGCGCACTGTCATGTTTCACCTGCAACAACACTAGCCAAAAATAAAGTTACGCCACAAATGATCAGCTGATAAACAATGTGAGTACACAGAATAACCAGATCATTCTTTAACTGATCTAATTAATCCACAGAGTTAAACAACGCTTAGGAGACAAGCTATATTGGAAGTGATTATATGAGAACAAACAACAGTCGTAGATGTAAAATAACATTTAATGAAGAAGTGACAGTTGTTCATTGTATTGTAGGTTATTTAAAACTATAATTTGCTAATAATTTTAGCAACATGCAGTACCAAAAACTGATATTCTTTGTATAATCATAAAATAATGCACTACTCCACTAATTGTTTCTGTCCCACGTGTGAGGAGACAACAATTCCAGGAAAATCAAAGAAGATATTTTAGAGGGAAAAGGATATTCTTTTTTGTTTTTGTTTTTGTATTTGTCTTTCGTTATTTTTACTGTGATACAGTTGACATTGTTAGGGAATGTTTATAAAGAGTTTAAAAGACATTTTATACTATTTAATATGAGATTAAATCATTTATGTTGTATATTTTAGGAGAAATAGTAAAAAAATTATTTCTACATTATTAAATCATTCTACTATACATTAATAAAAAAAATCATGCGACAGAAAATGTAGACACGTCCTGCATTTCCATAAACTTAATATGTTTCACCCTTAAATGAACATTGCAAAACTTTTTAGAATAATCTGGGTCGAGAAGGTTTCTTGGGTAAGATGGTTTTTCACATAGTTAGATACGCTGGCGTCTGAAGATCAGATAATCGATAAGAAAACTTGAGAGAGACTTTGAGTTAGGTATGTGTTAGTTACCAGAAGTGGTTTGAAAGCGAAGTTATCCTCCCCATCAAAAAGAAGGGGTTGAATCAGAACCAGTACTTCACAACTTTGATTTCTCGCCTATGTTTGTACAAAGAAAATGCATTTAGTGCAGTACCTAGAACTTTGCATGTACTTTGCTGCACGGTCCTGGTATTGCTCATTCGTTATCTGTGAGACTAGTCTAAAAGTTCTAGTTTTCGACCATAGGCGGCGATACAACCCAAAGATAACGTTTTTCTTTTTTTTTTTTTTTTTTTTTTTTTTAAGCATTCATTTGAAATAACATGTAATTATTTTCAAATAGTTTATTTAATACAGCTTTTTAAACAGATGTGTTGTGGAAATTTCATTAAATGTATAAAATTGAATGTTGTACAGTGAAGCGACGTTTATGTGCTTCAACCCCCCAATAAATTGTGTCTTATAATCAATTATGTATAGTTTATATTTAATAATGCTCACGTTAGTCTACTTATTTTATGTATATTTTGAAAACTTGTTGTGAGGATCATAATATTCTCTCGCAAGAGTGCAAGCAAACAAGTTAAGTTTGACTTAACAAAAGGGACGTAAGAACCCGTATTTCTTTTGTTACACATATTTGTTTAGGAGACCTTAAGAAAGACGAATCACATGTCGTTAAAATTTGAAAATTCCTAAAAAAGGTCGCAAATAAATACGTAATATGGCATCCAATCAGACAAACCAGAAAGATTGTGTGTAGACGCGAGAATCAAAAGAAAGCCATGAAGAAGTTGTAAATTATTCCTAATCCCTATTTTGAAAGGTCGAACGTAGCTCCCCGACCGACCGACTGCAATAGTTATTTAAAATAGTAATTCTGAGGCCCTCATATGAGTTTAATACGATGAGATGAGTTATCGTAAGTAAGAGGGAAGTGTTAAGTGATACTCCATGATAAGTGAGGAGAATTGATAATAAAATATACTCTGACAGTTATAATTTGATTCGTTCAGCTATACTCTCAAAGTAATATTTTGTTACTCGGATATACTTTATACTTGTTACTGTTTGGTCAACGAATATACGTTACACCGTGTTATTCAATACAGCTACGCTCAGCCGAATATGTGTTTAGCGTTAATAGAATATAGCGCATTCAAGAAAAGATAATTGTGAATAGTTCAGATTAGTCAGCGAAAAGGTGTCGTAATAGGCAAATAGAGCTCTAAAAATCTAACGTGACCCATAAAGGCGAAAAAGACATAAACATTAATAAATCGTGTTTTTCGTAAGATTCACGAATCTTGTTAATCTTCAGCCAGTTTCCCGATTCCTTTTCCTCTGATCACACGACCACAAAACTCCAGCACATTACAGAGTCAAGCCGAGGCAATCAGCGATACTTCGAGAAGAGATAGAGGGAGGGGGGAGAAAAAGAGAATATCATCACTACACCTATTAATACAACTAATCAATCTTAATTAATCACACCTAATTGATCAAAACCTTCTCCCACATACTATCTCATTGCAGTGATGGTTTAACGCTAAAGAAAATTCTTAACCAAATTCATAAAACTGTCTGAAAATTCCTCTGATTTACATTCAAGGAACAAAAATGGGCTATTGAATTTAAATCCTTGAAGATAACCCAAGTAAAGAGCATTCAAAAATGCAATGTAACAGCAGAATTCACTGATGTAAATTGAGAATCTCTGTGGATAGCGGGGTACATCCTGAGGCACTCTCCCGTTGGGGTGTTTGCAGAAGGCCAGCAGCTGTTAAGAGCTAACGCACAATATGTCTGCACCCAGCTTACGTCACACAGCCGGAACCAGCTTCTCTACTACTTGCTATGACGACATTGACCTTTCCGACAACTGCCAGAACATCATGTAAACTAAAATATTCTAGTGAACCATTTCGTTGCCTATTATCTTAGCTATATTTGCTAATTACACAAACAAAACATGGTTATTAACGCTTTCATTTCTTTTCGCTCAAGCGCATAACTGTTTTCTTAAAAATGATAGCTGCTGCGCAGGCGCAGTTATTGTCTCTCTCACTTATATCACTATCCTTATATGGAAATGCCAAACGGTAGCGAAGACTGCCGACTGCTTACGATCTTAGTAGAGCTATTATTTTACACTCTGTGCTCATGCTGTCCTGTTAGCTCGTATATTAGATCGTCGCGCTATTTATGTGAATGTTGCGGGTTCGATTTCCCGTAGAAAAGATTTTTCTTAATTGTAATATTTTTTTCTCTCATAATAAAGTAACTTTTTATTAATTTTCAAAACTTTTCTACTATTCTCAGTCGAATAAATGTTTTTTATTCATACGTTAGGTTAGGTTAGTTCAAGTGTAGCAAAAATAAATAAAGCATACATAATAACACTTTTTAAATACTATTCTTAATTCAATAATGTTACTTTTGCATACCTTCGGTTAGGTTAGGTTCGTTTTATTTTAACAATAAAGCAATAGAACATAAAAAGAATAATAGTACTCCAAAATAACAATTTCTAACTCGTTATTTTCTTCTTCATAAAAAAGTCTGCACTATTCTTAACTAAATAAATGCTACTTTTTCGGTTAGTTTAAAGTTTAACAAAAAATATTAGAACATAAAAAAATTATATTACTTCAGCGCTTCCATACGAAACGAATGTATCTGCTGGCTGCAGTCCCGAACGGTAGCGTTCGGCTTTCTTCGCTATGGCTCGCTTTGCAGTCTGTGTTGCCTTCTCTGTGTAAGGGCAAGCATTTCTTTTACCCCACAATATCGAACACCAAGGGCAAACTTGTCGTGCGTAAGCTGTACTTAAATCAATCCCCTCCAAAACAAGGTGGAAGATGCATTACTTAATGCGACAAATCCATCCGGCTGAGCTACCAGTACCACTGGATAGGAAGCCTAAACAGTATAGTATAAAATAAAATTAAGAAATATTTAATGGTTATTATTTAATTTCAAAACAGAAAACACTCTTCTAGGACCCACTCATTAATTAATGAGTATACTTAGCTGAGTCTTGTGACCTCGTCTCCAGAATATCGCTGCTTATTCATTCCAATTGAGCGAACGAAAGCTAAAACAAGCGGAATGAGCAGAAGAGGAAAATGAAAAGAAGTAGCATTATGTCGGTGTCTCTACGGGTTTCTTCTATTTGCAATGGGAACGTATTTAGGAAGATGAAACGGAGCTGCTTTGAAGAAGATCGATATGCAGTGCAGTGCATCCACATACGAAAGGCGTTCCAAAAGCAGGTCCACTACTAGTAAAAGTCGCTGTTAGCTGTAAAAGACGAGAACTTTATTGAAATCCCGGGAAATTTTATTTCTGGTCTCTGGGCAAAACAACTTCTTATGAGTGCGTTCAGTAAATAGAAATAAATTAATTTTCTCAGGCAAATGCGTTTTAATAAAAGAGGTGTAACACAAAATGTTGAAAATATAACGAAAGAGCTACATAATATCAATAGTTTTGTTGTAAATGTTACAGTTATGACAATACGCAAGTATTCCTGCTTCAGCCGTAACTTAAAGCACATTTAAAGTCATTTATATGTCATTTTCCTATAATATTTGGTTGTTTTTACATTATTAATTTTAATGTTTTTTTAAAGCATTTTGACCTCCCAGTGCGGTTAAAACTCTCTCATGTAAAAAGCTTTTATGTTACTAAAGTATAGGGTTGTCGTTTTTTTAAAGCTTCAAGACACAAATGAGAATCTCCTGAAGAATTTTAGCAAATTTCACCAATAAGTATCAATAAAAGTTTTAATAGTGTTTAACGCTTGTTTTTACTGCTGAGGCGTCACAGGCGGTGACACTGATGATACATGAGATGAAATGATAAAATGGGAAAGGATGTTTTTTTTAAGGAAGGATGCTTTCTAGGCCTAAGTTTCGGGTACCTCCCCTCCATTTATGAGGAGTGAGGAAATCCTGGAAAAAAAAAAAAAACCTTAGTCAGGAAGTGCGGTCCTGGTGGGAATCGAACCCCAGACCTCCCGTCACGAGTCCGTGCCTTAATGACATCGGCCACCCGTGGGGTTGGCATCCATAGATGAGTGCCATACGGTTTGAGTAAATATTGGAACCTAAGTGTGTAGTTTTCACTTTTTCTGATTCATAATGTGAGCTGTGATAAAGTGAATTGTCTACAATTAGCGCGAAAGATTAGCTTAATGACTTGATAGTGATAACTAGGTCCACATGTAGGTTTTAACCTGTTTTTTCCTTACATAATAATTGGAAATGTTAGCATACTTTTCCGTTTCACTGACTCTTTATTTATTTATTTGATTTATTTACGGACGCTGTTTAACATTTCATTATAAAATATGCAATTTTGGGTTTAAAGCGACATTTTTTTAATTTTTCATTTTCTGGAATGTGTATACCATTCCATTCTACCCTGACTTGGGTACATTTTTCATGACTTGTTTCATATCCAAAAAAACTTGGGGTCGCAGAGTTAGCCGACGAGACACCCAATAGGTATGTATGTATGTATGTAGGTATGTATGTATGTATGTATGTATGTATGTATGTATGTATGTATGTATGTATGTATGTATGTATGTAAATGTATATATGTAACAAATTAACACTAATAATAAAAGTAGATAAAGATAAAACACTGAGAAAGAGTCACAATTTCAAGTGTGACTCTTTCTCAGTGTTTTATCTTTATGTACTTTTATTATTAGTGTTAATTTTTTACATTGTTAATAGTGTTTCTTTATTTTTATTTTTCATTAATATTATATATATATATATATGTGTGTGTGTGTGTGTGTGTGAGTTCTTATCGACTGGCATGGCGGTATTGTAGCGGACTTCTGAGGTCAGGACATCCATAGGGTGGCGCTACATTGTGCCAATAGAGATGATGATGAGGAGGATATGGTTGCGGGCTTTAGTGATAATATCCTTTAAAAATCAATGCTGTACCAGAGGAAGCTTTTGGTAGCTGTATGGATGATCTGCAGCTGGTTTAAACCACAGCAGTTTCTAAATCTGACCGAAACCATTAATTCTGAAGTGTTGATAAAACACAGAAACTGCAAGAAAACAGTCAACATTAGATATGAGAAAACAATTCCGGCTACACATCTCACAAAGAACATTTGCTATAAGCTTTACCACATACATTCACCTAAGTGGAGCACCTCAACAGTTACCTGAAGACACTTAGAGAGTTCAACTCTGCAAATAACTCATGCTTATCCAAATCTAAATAATAATAATAATAATAATAATAATAATAATAATAATAATAATAATAATAATAATAATAATAATATCACTAGTAGTGTTAATCATAATTATAATAGTTATTACAACAATTTTATTAAATTTTACTTTATTTCTTCTTTATCTTCTTCTTCAACCTTTCACTACGCCCTTTGTCCACAATCACTTTACCCCACCTCTGAATCTATACACAAAATACTGTTTTATGTCCTATTAAAGTTCCCTTTCGCCATTGCACTGCACTTTACACTCTATTGCATTTGTTTATTTATCCTTTATACTCCCATTTCTACTCCAATATATTATACCCCTCTCAATCTTTATTATACTTCTCCATTCTTCCTGAACAAGCTCCTCTAACTCCCATCCTCTGCATCTTCACTATGGCCCCCATCAACTCCTTCAGCTCCTGCTTCTCCTGCTGCCTCATTTTTCTCTTCTTCTCACCGTAGCTTCTTTCTTTTAACTGCAGGTTTGTTTATTATATAACTTCTTCTACCTCTTCCTCTCCATCTCCATCATCTCCGTTTCCTTCTTCTCCCTTTTCTTCTAACGTAATTCCAAATCTAAATGTTGATGTTAGCTATACATTATTAATAAAATTCATTTTGAACAAAATTTTAATAAGACATTAATTGTGATACGGATAGCCAACTGTTGATTGGAAACTTTTCGAGCATGGTATCTTGGAAGTCTCTTCTGTGTGTGCGACACTCAGACGCTTGCAGCATTCAGATATGGAGGTCGATGAAAGCGAAACTTTGTTCTCTTGCAGATAGAACGGAAGTGAGGACGTGGTGGACAATGACGCAGAGACAGGGATAACTGATGCTAGACAGAAAACAAAAACATAAAAGTAGCAGCCGGCAGACACACAGAGACAGGGGCATACAGAACGCCTTTCTGGTCGTTAATTAAAATGCGCTCTCAACAGTAGTGACTTGTTTCTGTATAAATTTCAAATAGGTTTGGGGGGGGGGGGGGGGGTGCTCTGTCACTCGCTCGCTGAAGCTGAGCCGTATACAGAGAAAAACGTTAGCTCTTCAAAAGAAGAATATTACAGTTCTGCTAGGGACTATATCAAAACTCAGATATTAATACTTCATAAGAAATCGGTAGAAATGAGTTAGGACATTCGTGCATCCAACATCAGCCCGAATTATATGATTCAATCAAAACAAATTACAACGTTGTTCAAATTAGCTGTGTGGCACATTTTACGACTTAAAATGTTATGCAATATCATTAGAGAAATTCTGATTATAATTCAATATTATACACACAACGACGTGTATAATTCATTAAAATAGACAAAAATGAACACTGTAAGGAACCAAAACATTCTGTCGTTATCAGACCAAATATTTCAAAGCATCATAATCTGTTCAAAATAATAAAAGGTAATCGAGAAGTCGCTTCGTAGCTGAGATTTAACTAGGAAATCGAATTCGGGAGGCAACACTCGCTGCCAGTCAAACGTATGGTTATTCTGTTCACTTAACTACGAGGTCGGCCCTGGTGGTGTAGTGGTAACCATGCTTGCTTCCTAAATCCAAGAACGCCGGTTCAATTCCGGCCAGGATCCATGGATTTCTTCAGGCGTAAAAATCCTAAGTATGGCTTCCTTCGGAAGGGAAATAAAACCGCGAGTCGTTGATTTATGGCATGTAAAAGAACCTCAAGCTTGAAAGAACAGGCCTCTGAGCAACATTTATCGGCCGTTTCACGCTCTGAATTGAATGGGACGCTGATGACCTGACTGAGATGTTAAAGAGTGTCTGTAAATAAAAATAAAAAAAATAAACTAAAAACTATGCAAGGTGGGCAGATTACCTGGTAACAACCGATTTCGAAGCAATGAAGGAACGCAAGAATACCAGCTTTCTCCTGTGCGGTGCACAACACCCGAATGCGGAGAAACTTGTCGATGACCAGCTATCTTTAGTATTAAATGTAGTTTAAAATATAGTATACATCTTCCAACGTGATGGAAGACTATTCCGTTGTAATAGATACCCTTCAAGAATAAGGTAAAAAAAAAAAAGCATCCATTGTGGTTTCGTCAAATATTTGACACTGCTGTCCTGTGAGATGAATCCAAATAATAAAAAAAGATTATAATAATCTGGTGGTGCAACGTCTGAAGAATATAGTGGATACACAACCAACAGAGATAATAGTACACGAACAACCTTAGGTGTATGTGATTTTGCGTTATCGTACAATAGAATATCACGAGTGCAGGCTCATAAGATTTCCTCCTGCCCCCCCCCCCTTTTTGTTCTTTTTCTATTTTCTTTATTTTTTTATTTTGGACGAGACACAGCTGGTTAAAGTGTACAGAGATACTTATTTGCCACCAAACACAGGGCATCCTTCTTTTGGTGCAGTGGTGGTTTCTGTCGTTTAGGGATAGATAGATGGATTGCTAACCAGTGCCGACGGCTCATTGTAGCGTCGTAAGGATTCACATCTCATCACATGTGAACAGTCTATCAAAAGAGGAATTCTTTTCCTGTAACGGCAATGCAAAATAGGCGTCAGCTCTTGATACCTTCTGGTGTGGAACCCAGAGATCGAATTTACATCTCTTTCCTAGATAATGAAAATTCTTTCTGCACTGACGTTGAATTACTGTAGCACGGCCCCACAATTGTGACTATTGTTCGCCTCAACAGTCTCGTTACCCATTGTTGTTGGTCTCTCTGATCGTGGCTCATCCTAGAGGGTTTCCAGGAACTACATGAACCACTTTTGCACCGTCCGTTCTATCACAGCACCAGTACCGAAAACCTGGGTTTATTTTCCCAGCCGCTTTAATTGCGTTATTCCACAGTTTAAATCCTTAAACTACACAAGCTCATATCGTCATATTCGGAGTGGCTTGTGTTTGACCGCGGTTCACAAAATATTTATTAGTACTACGGAAAAAAATGAACAACCAGCTTAATAGTCAAATTCTGGGCAACAATTCGTTCCCGCCTTAACTTAATTTGCTGGACTTTTATTTTTGCATGCGAACTGTATCGGTTTGCGTTTGTCGTGCTATATGCTATGCTGTTTTCAGACATTTTTATGCTTGGTAAATAGTCTGCAGATTTAGTTCGTACTTACAAATTGAATTATATTAAATTGTGACTTTTCAAATAGCATAACTTTAAATGCGGTTTGATTGAAACGGCATGGGAAATGTGATGATTTTGTTTTATAAGTTAAATTCTGTAACGCTTGGCGCTAGTGGACAGGTAAGATATGCGCAAAACATTTGGTTGTGGGATAATAAGCCAGGATGCTACATAAACTGACTTGGCGTACTTCGCAAAACAATTAACGTATCGAATCAAGTTTAACTTAGCGTAAGTGTTTAGCTATGTAAGGTGTCTAATGTTCTTGATATGATTGTAGCGATATATAGGTAAGCAAGTTAAGTATGTATGCTCTCTTGCTCTGTTAAGAAATCTTGTCTACCTCTCCAATCTTCGAGAACGTCCTCGTTTTTTTGACCTTTCAACTACTTTCTATAAAGCGAACTCTCTCTCTCTCTCTCTCTCTCTCTCTCTCTCTCTCTCTCTCTCTCTCTCTCTGTCGTATTAGGTATAGGCAGATACGTTTGTACTCCTGGCTGTCCTTGTTCGAGGCTATTGTCTAGCTGGGTGGAAACTCGTCTGGTCTATAACGGTTTTCTTCAGGAATGCTTATAAAATCGCCTTTGAAATTTTATACATTTGGAACCTAATTAATTTTCAAAGATGAGAGCAATAAACTGGGTAACTAATTAATTATAATGTAAATAAATGTAAAAAATCATACACATAATACACAATTTTTACATACCTTTTCACTGTCTTGAAGAAATTTTGATTGCAAATGTTTTTTTTTTCCTTCTTGTTTTCTCTTATTTTACTCCATTGCTATTTTCATAAATAATTTTTATACCATGGTTTTAGTTATATTGGGAAGATTTTAAAGATAAGTTTGTATGATAAAAACGCATTTTAAGCCTGTTTTTTTTTTTTTTTTTTTTTGAGTTACTGAAATAAGTCATATTTAAATTTAAAATATAATATTAAAGTTCATATTTGGCAATAATAAATACATTATTCTTATGCAAATGATTTACCTTTTAGTTAAAAATTAGTAATATTTCATTAAACCATTATACATTTTGTCTTTGCTAAATTCTATCACATTAAATATAATTTACTATTTGAATTTCTTGGCCACACTTTGTACTTAAATACAGCCATTTTGAATCTTCCGCAGCCTATGCGCTGGTTCCTTGCCGAGTTCCTCCTCCATTAAACTGCAGTCGCATATCCAAATGCTTTCGTGGCAAATTACACTAATGCAAAGTTTGCCAACAACTGCTTTGTACACTGTATTGTAGTGCTTTAAGATTTCCTCCCTTCCTCTCAACGGACGATAGGCAGGGCTGGATTATTTCCCACCTGTGCGAGTATTTTGTTCATGTCTTATCTGCACATTAGTGTTTAATCTACATATTCAGCACAATGCACGAGCTCAAAGGGAAGATGGTACTTTTGGGTTAATGCAAGGGAATGGAACAGCCAGCGCCGTTTTTCGAGCACTTGGTTACTACAGCAATGGAAGCAAAGGTTGCATTGTGCATGTACACTTGTAAAATATGTAGCTTTGTAATTTCGTAGTAATTAAATAGTATGAACAACCTTACAAAAGTATTTCTATTATATATCATAAGTACTGTTATTGAATAGAAACTTTATTTAATATTATTTTTTGAGACAATTAATTTTCAAAATCCTTCGATTATGCTCTCAATTATGCCTGAATTCTTCTCAGCGACAACCTCTTATACAAAATCTGATACTGCTGCCCCCAAGGATTGCTCCAGACTATCAATATTTCGATGCATGTGGTATTGTGGCATTAATTACCGCAAAGTTAAAACAAAAGGATTTTCGCTCTGTTTGTGAAATCATAACAGAGATGAAACACGGTTCTATCATCTGCATGATAGAATATTTCGACTGTGTCAAAAATGAAGTGTTGAGATGGTTCATTGAGCAGAACGCGTGTTTCTACCGTACTTATACGGAAAATTCGATTTACGCTACGACATACTTGAATAACTTTGGTGTTTATTTATAAAAATAAAGATTCATTACCATCATTACCCTTTCACCTACAAAAAAATTATTAAAACACTTAACTTGTCCTCACACATGTAATCTTTCCGTGTGCCAAATCGTTCTCTGAACAGCAGCCCTTGCTGATTATCTCCTATATCTGCAGTTCGCGTGTTTTATCACTATTCTAATTGCATATCTCTTAAGTATTGAACACTCAGTAATACAAAGTTCCCATTATAATACAGTCCGCATAGTTTTGAGTATGTTTAGAATGGGAGGCAGGTATCACCGAGTCTTAAAAGCAATTTCTTGTACGGCATGTTATATGAATATTCTGTTGGATGGCAATGGCGTTGTATCCCGTGGATTACCTGCACTATACGCAGCGTGATCTACCCCCTGGGGTTGGCTAACAGACAATGGTGCATTACACCCCCTGCCGAGTTTCGCTCAACATTTGCTGCATACAGTACAGTAAACACTGCTCTCGGCAATGTAAGCAATTCTCAGCTATGGCTTTAATCTTTCTATGATATTAAATGCTGTTTTGCTGAAATATTAGCCGATTTCATCTACCAACCTTTTTTCCTTATAACGCAATCAGGGCGGCTGATGGATACAGAGAAATTTTGATGAACTTGAAAGGTTTACAGCACGAATCTTGTTTTATCGTGCAGCAAAACTCACAAAAGTTTTAAATATATTATAAATGTAAAACAACGGTCGTTACATAGCCTACTGATCATCAAATAATTAATGTAATGAGCAGTGCCCGAAAGCTCAGGTAAATTTTGGTAAAAATAGGCAGGTAAAAGGGCATTTAAAATACCGAAAATAGACGGTCATACAATTAAAGTAGGCAATTATTAAAAATAAAACGGAGAACATCACTTATTATTAATAAAAACAGGTATTTAAGATGATGATGATGACAATAGTAATAATAATAATAATAATAATAATAATAATAATAATAATAATAATAATCTTTACCACACTATTATATCACTTATTTTCTTGGTTACAAACAACAAGAAGATGTTTTTTCAACGTACAATTGTCCATTGTCACAGAAAATATTTTTCATCGTCGTAAAACAACGTTCTACCTGAAGTGATTGGAGCATATTTAAAACAAGCTATTACGGAAGAACTCAGACTAGTTACAACAGAACATTCACATTTCAGGACACCATGGAAACGTTTATCAAAACAAAGTAGTTGTGAATAGTCCTGGAGAATGAGCAAGATATACGTACTGTTTTGTGGTGCAGTTCATTTTCTGTTCATGCATTTATAGGGAAATCAGGTTAGTACTCTCTTACTTCGTATTGAACACATTGTAGAGAGTTTATTGCACAGCTGTAGCATTCTCATCTTTCTCCCTTGCATTGTTTGTTACATTTATGCAACTGAGAAGTAATTTCCTCCACAAATTTCCTGGCGCAGATCGATAAAAGGTTATTCGCCAGGACTATTCGAAACTACAGTACTTCCATCATTCTCTCTATTTCCTGACTCGTAAGCCTGAGGTAGCCGTTAATTGCTTTCACTGTTGAAGGCTCTGCTATTTAAAGAGTTTAAGTGAATGAGTCGAGGAGAAAGGTTTTGACTGCTTGAAAAGAAATAAATGTACAGCAAGATACTCAATAGATCTTTTTATGAGGTGAACATGCCATTTAATTTTTATAACTTTGTCACTTCGACATATTGACATTCTCTATATGCTTCTTAAAATGCGTAAATAATCGAAGAAAAAACTCACAACGATCCAAAACAGACAAAAAAGTTTTAAACCTTAAAATAGGCAACAGAAGGGGGGGGGGGGGGGAAGGCGAAATAAAAATTGGCCCTACCGACCCCCAATGTACGGAAACATGTATATTTTTGTTTGACTATTAAATATGTCCACCCAGACAGAAAAGGCATTTTGCCTAATTTCCTGGCTCTGATGATGAGATTATGATGGGTAGTAATTTCCTGATATTATATTATGTATAGATTAAAATCTAGGGTGCATTGAATGGCGACTGGTGAACAGTGTATGTTTAAGTAAAAATCAATTAGTAGGCCGTTACTGTGAAAAAACAATGCAAGGGGAGTTCGCCAAACCTTCCAAAACGCATGTATGTATTGTGTTTAGGAGACTGTTATAAAATATAAGAAGGGAAGGACAGGTATTCAGTAGAATAAATAACCTGCCCTTGTTCCTTCATTAACAGGATGAATGTATAACAGATAAGAAAAAACAAAGCTTTCTTTATAAATATTATACCCCTTTCTAATCAACAGGTAACAGTTGTCTTTGCCACAACGTTAAAATAGCCCATCTATAAAATTTAAAGAAGAGCCCCAAAAACGTAGAAACATCGTTGAAAACCGTGAAGGGAACTCCGTGGTAGTAAAGTTTTCAACTTATTAGCCAATAAAATAAAATCATGATAACGCTATATCAATAGGAAATTTTTAGAAGCTTTGGAAGCGAACCACGGTCAACCAATAAACAAATGCCTTTTAAAGTTTGATAGGAAGAAACTCGAGTTTTATGGGCGTGTATGAAATCAACAGAGGGAGTTTTTTGGAAAGCTAGACGGACGAAAAGAAAACATAGTTGTGAGGTGACTTTTTCTGGACTTCTTCGGTGACACTCTGCTACTACTGAGCTGATCTAATGTCCACATTATTGAGCAGTGCTGATGGAACGAAAGTGTTCGCCGGCGCTACTGCATAATTAGATTTTCCAGTATTTAGAATGTTCGATATTGGTGAAAGGTTGTTCCAATAATTGAAATCCTTTGGTTACCTAGAATATTGAACCAAATACTGAATCAGCAATGGTAAAAGGTGCTTCAAAATATTCGTAAAGCCTCGTGATCCACCGTTACTTCTTCTGCTTATCACAGTTGTACATAGAGTACCAATAAATAAACAAACTCACGTGTGTTGGCGTGTACTTATTTTTAAGGTTACCTCACCGCCGAACAGATACCCTCAGATCCTTAGCAGGGCCTCACAAACGTGTCGCAAAGACGTATGCGCTATTCGCGAACATGAAATAAAACACAAAATCTTCGTCAATTTGGCGAGAAGCAAGCAGACCACATATTATGTGCACAATGTCACTCTGCAGACATCTACACAATACTCTGTTTTTATTACAGGTCAAAAATGAAGATTACAAGAACTATTAAAAAAAAGATGATACTTTCTAGAGCTAAACTCTAACTTTCAAGATATTTTAAATAATGAACAAGACCTTGGAAGCTTAATGTTTTATATTGCAATGTGCTGCAGTCCTGCCTACAGTAAAATGGAAGCGACACACAACGAGCAAGACACTGTCCTGAAATTCTGCTCAAGTCTCAACAGATCTTCAGCCAAGGTCTATGGAGAGTTTTTCCTCCCTATAGACGGGCTTGAAAATGTTTTAAAACTTTAAAAGGGAGTAAGCAATTAATTTCAAAGAAAGCTGGACCCGGAAGGAAACATAAACACTGCTGCTGTCGTGAGAGAGAATCATAAAATAACATTAATGACACTTTCAGAATTTTTGGAGTTTTCGCTGGATAAAACCAACACGCTGGTAACTGAAAAGTTCAGTTGTTACAGGAAGATATAGAATTTCCTCCACTGCCACATCATTTCGTTTCTGAGAGCAAGCAGCAAAATTTTGTGAGGAAATCGAAAGTAGTTGTTGCTGTTGAGAAAGTTATGGCTATTACATTTTTCGATATTTAAGAAATGGTTTACCAGCATGTCGTATTGGCAGATACAACTGGAAAGAACTACGAAGATGTCCTGAAAACTCTGCAAGGCAATACTACACATTAAAGAACGCAGACTGCAACAATCTGAATACTGTACCACGATAATGGTCGGCCGCATACCGCAAATGTTGTTGCTCAATATCTTCATAAAAATAAATGTAAAGTGTATCCCTCCCTACAGTCCGGTTTTAGTGAATTTTTCTTTTCCCGGGCATGAAGAAACTGCTGCGTAAGAGACATTTTCCTTTGTCAGCAGCAGTGGTGAAATCTGCGGAGTTGATTCCTAAAAAGCAATCAAAAAAATGAATTCCAGTATTGAAGATTAGAAAAGCCTAGAACTGATTCAATGGGGAGTAATTTGAGAAAGATCATGAGAATGTCAAAAAAAAAAAATTAGAATCATATTTCCGCCTTTGTCTGCTTGGGACATGGTTAGGGCGACGTTGAGAGCCATATTTGTTGTGTGTCTATAAGAAATTGTATTCACATTCACCCTTCGCGTACAGCCACTAACAATCGGAAGAAGTTATTGCGAGTATGAAAAATTCAACAGCAATATATGAAAAATTTTGAACTCTTTCCCTACAATATAATCACAGGACAATTATGTCAGCTTTCACCTTTAATGACTAGAATGAGACGAAATCTCCCCTTTTAAATTTAATCCAAACAATGAAATTTAGTTTTATGTTAATAAACCGTTTATGAATCCGTTCATGGTGAACGAGAGGGATATTTTGACGTACGTATACTTAAGTTTTATTTTGCAGCAATTCAACAACAACGGTTTAAGACTAGTTCACAAAGTTTAACCTTGTATAACAAAGTCCATTAGTGTTTAAAAATATGAGTTGTCCATATTTAATTCTGAAAATAATATGAGTACAACAATTTTCTTTATGATGTAACAGATTTTCAAAATTTTCTTTCTTGTTCTGAAATGTGACTAAAAGATTGTATTTCAATCTTTAAGTTATATACTGAGGGTGCCAAAAAGGTATACACACTTTCATAGCAGATATTTATTTAACATATTTCAAAGTTGGACCGAAAAACAACAGTAATGTGTAGTATGATATTCTGTAAACAGATGTGACTCACATTACGTTATGCTAGCGTTGCTACAACAAAATAGAACCAATATTATCGTTTGAACATCGGAAAGCAATTTTGAAACTGTATTGTAAAACCGAAAAAAGTTGTTGAAGTTAAAGGCAATGGAGACGTGTGTACAGAACAGAACCACCAACCGTAGAAAACCAGCTACACTTCGGGAAGAAATTGAAACGGCATGTGCTGCAATCGCTGAGAACACTTTCGCAAACGTTGCTCAATCAGTAGTTCAACGTCGGTCCTATTGGTTTAGTGGTAACCATACTTGCCTTCTAAACCCAAGGTCGCAGGTTCAAACCCCGGCGGGATCGATGGATTTTTTCGGACGTAAAAATCGTAAGTATGGTTTTCTTCGGAAGGGAAGTAAAGCCGTGGGTCCCGTGTCGTACATTTACGGCACGATAAAGAACCTCAAGTCTGAAAGAAAGGCCTCTGAGCAAGATTTGTCGGCCTTTTCATGCCCTGAATAGAATGGGACGCTGATGACCAGAGATGTTAAAGATAGTCCTTAAATAAACAAATAAAAAAAGTAGTTCAACGCACTCAGAACAGTATCGACGTCGATGATGGGCAATTTCAGCAACTGAAAAAATTTTAAAAAAAATCTAAGATGATTAGTGTTCATCATTTTCTGTTTGTGTGAATTCAGTTTTTTTATGTTAACACATTTTTTTCTTTGCTTAAAGAGTGTATACACTTTTTGGCACTCTCTGTGTAAGAAATTATTAACATCAATGTTCCCTTAAATCTCGTAATATTTTAATAGATTTTATTAAACTCAGTAGCAGTAACGATGATAAATAATCATGAATCCGTCACGAAATTATAAATGTTGTTTAGATTACTAAGCATATGTAGCTTGTGTAAATTGTCTTTGTTTTGGACAAAACATGTCCATAATTTGAGTGCCTACTTAAAAAGCTTAAAGCAAAAACTATGACAGGTTAGAATGATGTCATTAAACATTTAATACCAGTTGTTACGTGTATTTGTTTTCCCCCACTGAGAAGAAAACCTGCGGACGTCCCTCGCCAGTCAGTTTTGTATTTGAAGAGTTTATTTCAGAAAATGACCCATCACTTATTTATGAGTTTTGAGTTAGTGACTGTTTTGTAGCCTGTTACTGCACACACACACATTTAAATGCATAGAGATTGTTGTTGATTTGGTTTATTTATGGACACTCTTTAACATCTCAGGTCATAGCGTCCCATTCAATTCAGGAGTGAAAGGCCGAAAAATTTTGCACACAGGCCTCTTTTTTCAGGCTTGAGGTTCTTTATCGTTACGTAAATGTTACGAGATGGGACCCACGGCTTTACTTCCCGTCCGAAGGAAGCTATACTTAAGATTTTTACGCCGGAAAAAATCCATCGGTCCTGGCAATCTTAGGTTTAGGAGGCAAGTATGGTTACCACTGCACCACCAGGACCAACTAATGTAGAGAGAACCCATGTATCATGGAAATTCGTACAAAAGAAGGGAATATTTGTTTTAAAATTATTAAGTCAATTGTTTAAGGTACTTTTCTGCAGTATATGTTGATCTCACCCATTAATGTTGGTACATCTGCATTGTTTGACATCACTACTGAAGGAAGGAATGTCATAAATGTAGGAGTATCAACTTTCTCTGAGCGGTGTGCTTCACTTGAGTGCGGAGGAGCTTGTTGACGACCCTTATTTGCATATTCCTTCCTCATTTACCTCTTCGCAGGGTAAATTATATTGTTTTATTTTCTTTTGGGCATAAAAACAGTGAGATAAATATAGTAATAACATTTTGCTTTTTCAATGTGTATATTTATTGCAGAAAAAAAAACCTAATCAGTAGTTTTCAAACACAGTATTTTTGGGAGTGAAAACGCCAGCTTTTGGTTTCTATAGACTAAAGCATTCATTGTATGAATGTTAATATAAATACGTAAGAAAATTATACATAACTAAAAAGCATCTTATTATTATTATTATTATTATTATTATTGTTGTTGTTGTTGTTGTTGTTGTTATTTTGTATGTTTTTCTCAAAACTATACAAGAGTGACTCAGGTTCCTTTCTGAAATAAACTATTAATTTAAAATCTATGTCATTGCAAGCTTACACAATCCCTAGAGCCGCCTTTGCTTCCAAGATAATTTCCCTGTAACTTTTTGCCACTGTAGAGCTAGAAATGAGAAAGAACGACGTAGGAACAGCGCTGCCAACACCAGAACTCTGCGGTAACGCGGAAGGTTATGTAACTCTCACGATAGTGGTAGTATTCAATACTTGTCATGCTGCCTAACATTCCGAGTGTTCCTCGTTGTTTATTGTGCAAGCAGTAGTCCATTGTCAACACAGATGGCATGTACACAAAGCATTTGGCTGAGCTGCACAGTTACCTCATCCACGACCAACTCCCAAGTCTCAACTTCGCTTAGAGTGACACCAGCTTAACATCCAACAGAATGTCGTGTGTACCTCGTGGCGCATGAAACTGAAACGAGGCTATTCCCTTCCTCAAACAGCAGCGCTCAAATTGTCAAAACATATTTGACAAATAGTTATGTTAGACTGACAGCTGTTATGGAATTACATAGAAACACATGGTCGCCCATAGGCGCCAACTGTTTCGTTAATGAGACGCAGGCAGGATATCGAAGTATTTATATACTTGTTTGTAGGCATTTAGATTTGTGTGTATGTATGTATGTATGTATATATGTATGTGTAAGGCCCTTTTGATTGATATAAGAACGACATTAGCATGTACGGCCGTGCGACAGTTGTATTGTATTGAATATTTTCTAAAACGTACAATAAAACATCCATTACTACTGGCTAGTCTCTCCATCCATACCTCATTCTCTCAGGCAATTTCTTCACTTCCACTAGAATCTGAAGCACTACCCGAAGAAATTGAGTCCACCTATATAGTTGAATAAAATGTACTGTCCGTAGAGTGCGTCTCGGAGCTTCGGAGCTGCTAGAGCTCCACCTCCGAGCGACAGCGGAGAGAACCGAACGACTGCGAGGGGGGGGGGGGGGGGCGCTCCAATGTTACCTCGCTGCCTAATCTGCACGTAATTGTTTTCATTTCGCATTGATAGGCATACGATTGCTGTCTTTTTTACAAGGAGCGCGATAACATTTAAGTTTTCGGGGTGTGCTATACAGACGTGCTTTCCTGGATCCACCGGTTTCTAGGATTTATCCGAGGTAGCGTTAAGATTAGTGTGTGTGTGTGTGTGTGTGTGTGTGTGTGTGTGTGTGTGTGTGTGTGTGTGTGTGTGTGTGTATTGCGAATTCTATTTAGACAACGCGTGGTAAAAATAAAAAAAAAAATCCGGAAGAACATATTGCAGGCAGAAAGTACGGAGGACAACGCATAGGTTACAGTTTGGCTCTCTCCGCTATCGCTAGAGTTCTAGCAGTTACCTGTAAGCTCCGAGAGGCACCCTACGGTTAACGATAAAAGTAATTTTTCGTAATGCTAAAATTCCAAGCGTTGGCAACAGTGAAATACGTAACAAATACAATTAAGACAAGAACTAAATTGTTCCGAGAATCAGATTGGCGAGTTCACGGTTTCCTATTATTAGCCAGTATTTCGAGAAGTGTTGTCAGAACACTCTGAATATAACTACGCGGGCCTGAACTTGCGAACAATGCAATTGCAGAACTTTGGTGCTGATTCTGTGAATGAACGGATGGCTCATCAAATTCCACGAACGTAACAATGATGAGTATTGGATAGGAAGACCAACTACAAACGACTAATGAGGCAAACAACAGACATGTGAGAAAGTGGCACAGTCATTCAATGACTGCTTAGAAGTATTACGGTTCCATTTCCATCAGATGGGAAAAACAAACTCCACATAAGTTGTCAATGACTCAGAGCTGACGTTTGTTTTGCATTGTCGTCACATCAATTCCATTATTGATAGGTTGCTGATATGCAATGAGAAGTGGATCATATACGACACTCCAAGAAGTCATCACTGGTTGGCAGGCCCTAAAGCTGTTTCCAATACAAACAAACAAATCACCATTAAAATGAAAGATTTGCTCTACTAGGGGTGTTCTAAAAGTTCTCGACCTACCTCATAGATGTCGTGAAGATGTCCAAATTACTATGAGCCTTATATATAATCCTTTAGAAGTTCAGATGTTGCACTGTAAAGTTTCAGACGCTCAGGTGTAGTCATTTGTTTGTGACGGTCATGTAAACAAACTACTCCTAACATTTTCTACAAAATGGATAACTGAAATACGACCTGTTATAAAGTACTTCGTTTTGAAGGGTTTAACCCCAACAGAACGACGGTTTAAAAAATGGGCTGCTGGATTTAAGCGTGATTGTAGATATATTCAAGATGTTGAGCAAAGCAAATGTTTTGTTTTGTATAACAAAAGAATGATAACTTGAGTTTGTATCTTGCTCTTTAGAGGGGGATTAAACAGGAATTGCATGTGCTGCTAAGTGAAAGTACTTAAATGACAGGAAATGAAAAAATAGGATTTTTGTACAAAAATGTTTTTATTCTTATTTTTACTTTCAAACCCGGAGAATCTTTTTGGAACATTTGTTTTACAACCATTTTATAAACGTCTACATTCTTTAAATCCCCGATTTTTGTCCATTTTTCTCGACTCCAACTTTTAGTATATTTCTTTTACTACAATTTTATGTGCATGCTTGAAACCTTGCTTATTAATGTTAATACGGATATTTCTGCGAAGATTAAAAATTATTTTTATTACAGTCGGGTACTAGTTTATTTTATTTTATTTTATTTTATTTTTTACATTAAGAGTATATTTTATTTAAAAAGTTACCTAAGGTCATAATTAAAAATTCATGCTAACTTTGTATAGAATAATATTTAAAACAAGTTTGCAAATTTTTGCATAAAATCCAAATTTTTGTGAGAGGAGATAGCTATTTTAACATCAGTTTTAAATTGAAAACAATTAAATAAATATTTAAAACAAGAGTAAAAACATTACCAATTAAGCCAAAAATATGTACACGTAGATCTAAAAGCCTGGGCAATGTTTTTTGCAGAATATACAATATTTAGCTTTAAGGAATCAATATTTCACTTCGGCGTCTCTCACTCTCTCTCTTGAATAGTGTTTAACGCCCGTTTTTACTACTGAGGCACCACAGGTGGTAGACAATGGTGATACATGACTTGAAATTATATATTAGGAAAGACTTTTAATTTTTTTTAAGGAAGGAAGCTTTCTGGGCCATAAGTTTAAGTTACCTCCCTGGCATTTGCCATTTATGAGGACTGAGGAAAATATGGGAAAAACCTCAGTCAGGGAGGACGGTTCTGGCGGGATTCGAACCCCAGACCTCCCGCTTACTTGTCCGCGCCTTAACTACCTCGGTCACCTGTGGCGGGGGTGACTTGTGGTGTCTCCCTAAAACGCCATCATTATGAATGTTAGGTAGAAAAATCTTGAGATGTGTAAATGTGGAATTTGTGAGGTGGCTTTCAATATAAATATATTACATTTTATACTAAAGTAATTTATATTTATAAAGGAGGTACGACATAATTTTTATAAACAAACGAAAAACTCACATTTTCAATAATGCATTAAATGCTTATTACAGTCTTTTGGAGATGCTGTGTAATTATTTTGTGAACATGTACTATTCCTTCGATTTCAAATTATAATTGTATTTACATCCGATAATCTAATATACTTGACTTGAAAAGAATTTTTTTACATTATTCTTTTTTATTTAGGCTTGAAATTGCTAATTAAAGGTTATACTTTTTTAATGTATAAAATAAACATTCATTATACGATATGATACTTTGATCCTGCAAGCAGAAGACTAGCTGAAGGCTGAAAAGCGGTCACTAATTTAATTCATTAATCAGCAAGATGGGTTCTTGTGTTACCAGAACAAAAATTTTTAAACATCTACATCTATAGGCAATTTACTGACTTCTGATGAGCTCCCATTGAAACATCTCTAAAAAGCTGAGGCCCGGCACAGATATAGCACAAAACTTGGAAGAGCCTTGTATTGTTAGCACATAAATCTATTCAATATTGCATAATCTTTAGGTTGCACAAGCTGTTTTTATGTAAAACTATATGGTCCAAACGATTTTGCCGCAACACATTCACACTAAGAGAAGGCATCAATGAATTTATAGCAAAAAATAAAAATAGTAAATAACAAAGAGGAAATAAAAGGTGAAGGGATTTTTATAAATATCGGTTTATTTATTATTATTAATTATGTTTTTATTTTCATAACTAACGGCTAGAAAGTGGTACTTGGGACTCATATTCAAAGCCTGCTGTTGACTAACCTGACCGAAGTTTACCGTGGTTTCCCTCAGTCAATTTTCAGAAAGGATATTTGCCCGGATTGTATACAATTACCACGGATTCACCTTTCCTTTCATCTTCATTGCACCTATTTGTGTGTTTCTGCGTCTTTCTGTGCTTGTTTTGTCTTCGAGGTGACCCTGATTTTGCACTGACGCCCATTCAGGGAGTCCCTCAGTGTGTATGCAGAGATAATTAGCTCCCAGATACAGGAAGGGCTGGGGCATTGGCTTGTAAGTCCCAGAGGATGTAAATCCTAACACTGGATGAGGGAAAACTGATAAAAAGAGGGTGTTTTAAAAATGTTAACCTGTAAGCCACACTTTTATTTTCAATATTGCTTGTGTCTTGTGTTGTTTTCAGCTACACCGGCTGCGGTAAATGACTTACATTTAGAAAATAAAAATAAATATATTTTTAAATTATACGGTGTTTGAAGGATTTTAAACCTAAATTTAAAAAGTTTAGGCATTAATAATGGCAGATTAAACATCTACGTCACGAGCTATAAATGTCCCTATAAATGGGGGCTAGAAAATTTATTCTTAATGCCGAGAAATTTTCAGACGGTCCTCGTATTTACTAAACAGATGTTGCTGAAAGACAACTGCGTAATACGTCACCTATTTGCTGTAACAGTACTTAAGATTTTACATGATAAGCATTTCATAAATGTTCTAACATGTCTCACGTAGTCAAAGCTACAATAAATGAAGTAAAATATTTTTTGTATTATATATTTAATGTCATCCCTATGAGTATTTTATTCCTGGTTTTTTTTCGATTTCCCTAAAAAAAGTGAAATAAAGAACATACTTGCTTAATGCGAGATATACGCTCGGCAAGTAGCCTAACTCTTTCTAAAACTTTCTCGTTTTAGTTCTAAGACTATTTCAGTTTTAATAACTTCCGCTGCCAAGGCAGTGCACAGCATAATAATGTGAAAAGTACGAACAAAAACCAAGCATAATGATGAAGAATTTAAAAGATGATTAAAATAATGCCTGGAGCTATATGCAAAGCCGTAAATTGAAAAACGTGCACAGATTACATTGCAGTAAGAAAATGATGGCAGAGAAGGTTGAGGGTTGGTGCACTTAAAAGTACATAGTGCGATAAAATCCTTGGAAGTGCTCGTGTTTCCCAGATCTCAACTTTTATCTACTCCAGAAAGCTTGCAATTTATTTACGTTAGTTTCCAGTTGCTTCTCCACTTTTAAACAGATTTATATTAGTGGACAAATATTTTAGGTACCAATGAACATAAATTATGTGTAAATTGAAATGAATTCTTTGTTAATGCTTCAATAAAATGTAATCAATAAGCATAAAGATCCGTCTGGGGACAGTTCAGTTTATGTTTCCTGAATGTATAGGGAATTATTTGAAGCGAATTGGCGTTTAATTTCAAATATAGATATTGTGCAGAACTTTATTACAAGTAAAGGGAGGGATGATTTAGTTGATAACATTGGGACTTGGATTCGGATGATAATGGGTTCAAATCCTTTGGGGTCTGCCATTTGTTCTCGGTTTTGTCATGTTTCCCCTGGTGACTTAGGTAAATACTGGGGAGCATATTTAATTCCCTTTCTTTCTCTTCATTATACGGGTAAAAAAAAGTCAGGCGATGCTGGCTGGTGCTGTGCGGTGTGGCGGTAGATTTGCGATTTCACTCTAGAGGAATTTTCCTTAAGGATACCTTCGGGCTGCCGTCATTTTTCTTGCAAGTCTTCAGCGTCTGAGGCTTATTATCTGAGATTAGGGATTCCATTTTCCGTACATCATAGCCTCCTTATCTGGCCACCCGGCGTATTCCTCGTCTAATCCCTTCCTTACTTTGAAAAGCGTAGGCATCAGTATTTGGAAAATTTCCTCCATTCCATAATATCTATCCTTCATCACAATTTATCGTGCAAAATTTTTGTATTTTGTTTTCTGTTGTGTTAATATACTTATAATAGATAAATTAAACATAGGTAGAAAATTTCCGGAATTTTCGCTTTACCCTTTAGGATGAAGAGCAGATCTGAAAGAAGTATAATGTGAATACTTTATATTCATTTGATTATTCACTCTGGTATTGAATTTCAATCAGCTACTATCGCATAACCAAAAATTGAGATATTTTTATTTTAAACACGGGCAGCCGCATTGATCAAAGCCGAGTTGAAGTTGATACTGTCCTGTACCACGTGCAGAAACATGCCCCGAACACTTAGTTGAGTCATCATGAGGCATATGAATGAAGACATTCTTGCTATCATAATAGATAGTCACCAAGTTTAAGTACGGAGATAGATGATGCTGTAAACACCTTAATATTCTGCGGAACAAAGATTCCTGCGAAAGGACATTAAACGTAGCGTTGGGGATGTTTAATTGAATATGGAGCAAGTTTTGTGCCACTTTTTGAGGAAATGTGGACACTTTAGTCGAAGTGGCAGTCAAAGGGATGGGCAACGACTTGTGAAATTCGCCGAAGAAGACGAAAACCGTGTTCTTGACTGAAATTGTAATACCCACTTAATTTTGGTCCTCCCAAAGAATAAACCCAGCCTACTAGGAAAATAGCGAAACTTTTTTGAACCATGGAAAGATGAATTGAAGGAAAAACTCTTTCATCAGAAGAACGCTCAATGCTCACATCGGCAATCGCATTGGCGAAAGTGCTCAAACTGGGATTCGGATTGGCCCTAATTCACCATAAGTCTTGCATTTAGCCTGTATGAATTTTTCCTGTTCCTAAATTTAAAAAAAAAAAAAAAAAAAAAAAAAAAAAAAAAAAACTGGCTCTTTGGGAAGAAATGTTCTTCAAATACATCTTCAATGACTAAACGAGTAGAATTTAACAAAATCTGTTTTTTTTTTTCCAAGGGATGAAAGAAATAATAAAAACTCGCCGTATCAAACATATAGCCCTCATTGTTGGATTGTTTGGGATGGAGGATAATTTGCCATTTCAGCATTGCTCATGATTGGCCGTTTACATTTAAGTCTCCAATGGGGGCTTCCCAAGGAGTTCGAGTACTCAGAAGACCCTTTTCTATACCATATGCAGCAGAAACCTTTACAAAGTGCAAGCCATCGTCACACCGCCTTGGCAATTTTAACTAAAGTGAAATTATATGAAATGAAAGATAAATTCTAACGATCAGGTAAATCACTAAAACACTCAAGATCAGGACGGATGGCCCCAACGGATTTGAAACTAGGACTTCCAAATGTTAAGTCCCAAGCGTTGCCGTTTCAATCACTCCGTTTGCTGCCCTCATTGCAGACGGTGTTTATGTTTTACACACATTTAGTTTCAATAATACTCTAGCACGAGACATTTTCCTTTTCTTCAGCTCGGTTTGCTTATACCGGCACATTCTCTATCATCATTTCTATTTTGAAACATTTAAAATGCAAACAAAGAAACTGAGACAGCGACCAAGGCCGCTACGATACAAGAGGTCAGTAGTTTGAATCCCACCAGGACCCTCCTCGCTGAAGATCTTTACAAGGTTTTGCTCATTCGTCACCAATGGCAAATACCGGAAAAGTGCCCTGAGCTTTAGTCTGATTAAATAAAAATTTTCTGCTGCGTTTTGTAAATGGTTTCTATTCAGTGTGTCTTTGTTCTGTAATGCTAAACATTTTATGAACAGAAGAAAAAGTGGTCTGCAAACAAAGTAGTGGTCGTGAAACTACATAGACAACTAAATTACAGGCCTTCCACTGTGTTGTCTTGCACTGTTTCCCAAAACTGTGGATGCCGGTATGCCGTTGGCGAGGTTGTTGCTGTTGATGTTGGCAATGAGCCTCCCTAAGAGGGTTATCTGGAAACCTGGTGCCTCAGAAGGATTTCTTTCAACCGAGGAAGAGGTCGTAATATCACGGCTTATAAATGGCGAGTGTGATGCAGTTTCAAGACCTCCCATTGCCACCTTGTCACTGTGCCTGCTACGACTTTCATGCAAGATGCAAGTTGCTGAGTCCTTTGTGACGAATAACCAGTCGTAGATGATGCTGGAGAAACGCTGGTAAGACTTATATGCTGGCTATATTTTGGCCTGTGCCAAAAATCTTGACCTATCGTGCAACCGTTCGAGACGATAACGCAATGCTGACACACGTTTCCTGCAATCCGTCATGCTCTGATGTGTATTTTTGACAGGTGTCACTTGGTGTTTTATCCAAGAACACAGTTCTAGTTTCGTAAACATACTTTAGAGTACCTCACAATATTGGCTAATTCAATCACATCACATAACCACAGTCACCCGCTTTACCGACTGCTTTCGGCACTGCACACCTTGATACTGGTACGAACTACTAATATCGAGACCTTCCCGCTCACGAGCATGTTCATACGTGCTCGAACTCGTCTCGCGAAAGTGTTGCAACTACTTTATTTACAGGCCTCGCGCGCTGCTTGTGTGTAAATTTACTTGTCTATTTTCTGTAAATGTATGCTCGTTATGGGTACTGTATGCATGAATAACAAAGCTGAGAGGTTGTCAAATCGCTGTTTATAGTACATAGCTTTCTGACATTTGTCTAATTTCTTTTACAGGTAAGCGCTGGTGACCAGAAATCAAATGGATCGATAAGCAGCTGAAATCGTAAGAAAAATATTTTTTATTTAGCTTTATTTCATAATACAGAGTTTTTGTGCGTTGTATTTGGCCGCTGTACGGTCAAGGTACGAAAGCTTTCTGACATTTTCATTCAATCGGCATGTTTTTTATGCATTATTATTCTTTCTAATTATGTAAGAATACACTACAATAAAAAAGAAAAAATGGAACATTTTTAAATGTTGTAAACCAATGTGAAACAACTTAAAATAATATATAGGATGCAACATTAGGATTTTGACTTAAGAGTTATATCTTAGTGGACCGCGACAGCTAGAGATGTTTAAAGGGGATACGCTTTCAAGTAAACTTTGAAAACCGCTGGCTTAAATTGAGTCCCCTGGAATGTGCCTCATCTTGATACAAGTACGACTACGTTTAAACGCATCTATCCGTATAAAAGACAAGTCTTCAATCTGATATAGAGTTCCCCTGGATTTAAGCACCTGGGCTTTTAATGCCAGAATCTTGAGAATAAAATAAAATTCCGGAACATAATAGCCGTGGTCTAGTGGATTGCAGGAGCCCCGACGGCGTTTTTCCAGGATGTGCCCATGCTGAGTGAAATAGATCGGGTCCGGAGAACCTAAAGTGGAAAATGCCGACTATTCTTGCTATCCACTAGACCACGGTCAATAAGCTCGGGAATTTCTTCAGTTTATTTCCCGTGAAGTGAAAATATCTCAATTTTCATCTGTGCAACCATGCAGGTTTTCTAACTGCACGAATATTTATATATGATTGAAAAGTTATCGTAGATCGTCACAAGAATTCTTCAAACGACCCTTGTTTGAGAAAATTGACAAATTCTATTGGGAAACAACAGGAATAAAAAGTGAAATATAATTAGAGCTAATTGACAAAAGTTTCACTTAGTGTAAATAGCTTGTCCGTGGGACTTAAACATCACAATTTATAATCATGTGCAGTTACATGTAAAGCGTCACAATTTTTTTTCTAATATCTGTAACATTTAATGTGAATTTATTACCTATTTGGGTATTCTAACTGAGGAATGTTGATATGGTAAAATTTTTTACTTTCATCTAAGCTTATGTAACTTATACAGCTTCTAAATAGAAATGCATCAAGCTAATATAAAATAACCGGAAATGTGTAACATATTTCAATTCCAACATCTTTTTTTATCTATCGTTATCAAGTATTTTACTCTGTTGGATCCATAAAAGCGTACATCCTTCTTTTATTTCCACTTTTGCAATTGTATTGCTCTGTATTGTTAGATTACTTGTTCCTATAGCGAAATGGAAAGAATAACTGAAGATTGTAGATAGAATGGGTCTAATCTAATGACAGTGTTTCCTATGCCATTCTTGAATGTCAAAGAGAAGCATGTAACAAGTTGATAAAATTTTATTTGTAAAAGAAAGACATAAAACATTTATTGGCACTCAGACGGCAATATCCAAATATTATTTAGTAGTCTGGCTCTTATAAAGCAAGAACTTTGCAGTAGCTCAGAGTTCTATCCAGTAATAAAGTTTTCATTCGAAATACTTGCTGTTTTATAATAAAATATGCTGGTCTCAGTCTTCCTCTCTCAATGTGCAGCAGACGCACTGCTACAAGATCATGTTAATTATCCTGTTTGGCACATCTTTATCTTCAAATGAGGATAGGCTGCTAATTAGTAATTACTGATAGGGATAAATTGTCTTCAGATCACGTATATAATTACATTATGCTACCTATGGGGAGAGCCGTACAAGTATTGACCGCTACAGCGGCGAGCGCGTGCTAATTATACAGATCTGAAAATTGTTTGTGAAATTTGATTTGAATTTTATGTAATTTGGCATGCTGAAATGAAATATAATCACAAATTTTCTCCATTGCGTAAGGGTTTTTTACAAAGTTAATTTGAAAATATGGGAAAAGTGTAGATTAATTTACATTATGATCAAAACATATGCTTTGAAAATAAGATTAAAAATAGCATTATATGCATCTTTTAATCAGAAAATAACTCCCGATGTTTATTTGTCTTTACAGACGCTGCTAATGCCTTTTTTGTTTTCCCTCGTAGCTCAGTCTGTTACTTTTTTTATTATAAATTGTTTCCGGCAGTTTTCTGTGCAACATCCAACAGCAGTCCGCAGTCGTGTTGACGTTCCATTTTCCTGATATGCTGATATTTTCTATGACATCTTGATGGAATCTCTCTTCCTATTCTTCGCTTAGAGCACCAAGCTTTTCGGTAAAGTAATCCAAAAGAGAATGAGGAAAATACCTTCAGACTTATTGAATAGCCCGAATCCTTGAGTGTTTTCCACTATACACTTAAAAATTCTGGTGCCTGGTGCAACTTCTTTGAACGCTCTTCAAGCTTCTTTTTGAAAAGTTTACATTTTTGTTTTGAATACTTCATCTTTAAAGAGTTTCCGAGCCACGAAAACATCTTTCTCTCCTGTTTCTGAAAATTACTGCGCTAGTATTGAAAACACTCTCCTTCGTGTGGCAAGGCCTTCACAAACTGTATGATTAATCCAAGCTTCATGTGATGGGGTGAAATGAGATCTTTTCTTCGATCAATTAAATTTTTGGTAATATATTTTTGCTTCCAGGTTCTAAATTTACCCTAGGCAGCCACTCTCTTTTGTTGACTCCTATCTATACTTCATATATAAGGAAAATTTAGTGTAGTTTCCCTGTTGTCCAATAAGCATGATAATTACTTTTAAATCGCCCATCCATGATCGTTGAATTTCAGTTTGGAGAGGATTAATGCTAAGTTTTCATATGCACAGAATATCATATTGGCACTGAGGCACACTTGCTGCCATTGTGTAGAAATAATGCTTTGTGGCTCCTTTTAGATGAACCAATAAAACTTTTTATTGATTTTTATTCATTAATATCATACTGAAAGTTAAATTTCTTAAACAGTCCAATAACATCACTACAGTAGACCAGGTCGTTTTTCTGTGAAAAGTAAGTTACGAAATTTCTTTCTCTATAACTGAATCATGAGAAACATATACCAGGAGCCAATACTTTTTTTCCTTTAACCTAGAACCTAAAAGTTCTGCTAACTCTTCAGGTAACCTAAATCTCTAACCAAGTCATCAGTTCAGGCTGGGAATAAAGTTGGGGCTCTTTACTGCCTGTAACTACGAAGAATTCGTCAGGCGTATGCTGAGATATGTCCTCTAGTTTATCCGGGGGAGAACGTACCTGGTTGAGGGGGTGCTGACTGAACATTGGTATATTTCTTATTTTAATATTGGATTTCCAAAACGTAAAACTTTTTTCTTACATTCAGACCATTGTCGGAGTTCTTCCGCACAAATACAGCATACCTTATGTGGAACCTAAATCATCAAGTTTTATCCTAAAACATGCATAGTACACTTTCTTTACATAGGCAGCACTTCTTTTCTGTTTCTTTTGAACAAAATCTCTACAAATGTAACAAAAGTTACCAAGCGAATTACCACATCCCCTTGAAGTATCTTGTATTATAAATAAATGAACCCAACTATAATAGTGAAAAAGTGAAGTTTGGCTGGGTTTGGAATATACACAAAAATAAAGTAAATAAATTGAAGAAAACAATTCACTACTGATATAGAAAAACTGAAATTCTTGCACAATTTAGAAGTCTACAGTAGAATAACAACCTTCTTACACAGGGTACTTCAGTTATATACAACTGAGCTTGAAATGGAAGTAACAATGCATCATATATAGTCCAAAATTGTTCATTGTTGTGTGGAAAAGATTAAAATATACCAGTATTATGTCAGTAAAATTTAGTGGTTCTCTAAACATAAAAAGTATAATATTAATTTGTGATAAAATGGTCGGTGATGAACATTTTTAAACATCTCCAAACATGTTTTCAATCGCCGGTCTGTTCTACGGGTTATATTATCAGCAACGTCTACTGTTAACAATAAAAATATAAAATAATAATAATAATAATAATAATAATAATAATAATAATAATAATAATAATAATAATAATAAATACTTGAGCATTTTAAGAAAAAAGATGCTAAATCCCCATCTTCGTTATTCAAAAGTTTTTAGAATTTTCCAAGGTATGTCCATCTCATCTACAGTTTCCTCGATGAGCGCCCTTATCCGTATTGCTACTTCTTATCGCGAATACTCCCCATTTCTCTAAACGCATTAAGGGTTCGTGGTGGTTACTTGCCTCCCCAGAAATGAAATTTGATTACAGTTTTCTCCTGAAGCTAGAATTAGATTAATGAACCCTTGACACTATATGTTAATTTATCTGATGGCCGACGGGGCGCCGGGGACTGCATAAACCTGCCTGCATTTTCCACACGTTTCTAGCATATATTTATGAAATTATCCATTACTCTTCTTAATTTTCTTTGAGAAGTTAAACTGATGTTTTGACGGATGTTGTTCTTTATGACTTAGTACTTGATTAGATGAGAAATTTCTCTTTAAAGAATTTTCTGCTAGCACGAGTGAATTCCTTAAGGACTGCGAATCATTAATATACAGCAATTGCGGAATAGATAATTAGATCTAGCATTTGGCAGACTTTATTATAGGATTAAATACGTGTTGTTTCTTTCACTGTTCAAACGGGACTGTGTCGTTTGAGAATTATGCCCAATGTAGCAGTTCTGCAAAAGTCGCCATCCCGAATCGTATCGCCTTGAGGGATGGCTGTTCAATCCATGCAGTTCCCTCCGCTTCATAGCTTATCAGATAATTGAATGATCCGATATTACGAGTTTATAAGCAAAGAACGCTTTATGACTCATTTCCACTGAATATTTGCAACATTTATGGACTTTACAGCAAAACTACATGCAACTTGTAAATTTTGGGCCTAAAACCTACCAATACGTTGCCCTAATTTTTGGAAGTATATTTCACATTATAAGGATCTCCGTGAGAAGTGCTTTTTCACATTATCAGTAGAAAATTCTTCAAAATATAATAAACTTATAACAAGAGACTGCATTTTTCTTTCTTACTTATGTGTAGAATATTTACAAAACGTTTTAGATTTACTTAGTACACCCAATTAGGATTTCCGCTATATTATATTTAAATCGGAACTTAAGATAGTTCAAGTAGTATTAAACGTCACAATTCGGCTTAAATTTGAGTTTCATGGTTCAAATGCAAAAATGGATGACCGTGCAATTATAGACATAATTTCTGTTCCTGAATTCGCGAAATTAGACAGCGGAGGATTTTTTTTTTTTTTTTTTTTTTGCCTAATTGGATATAATTACAAATTACATAATGGCATATCTTATAGATTGTGACTTACGAAAGAAAATTCATAAAGCTGGTACTAGCGCTTGTTCTTTCCCGAAAATAATTACAGAAATTGTGTTCAGTTCTGATAATTTGAGATGGAATGAAATGAGAAAGCGGAAAAGTCGTGTAAATGAAAGATTCTTCTAAGCAACCACGAAAAATCTAAGATTAGGAACACTCTTAAAGGATTCGAACCCAGGACCACCGGAATCCGCGTAGTAAATGTTATTACCTGATCCCCCCCCCTTGTTCCAGTGCTGTAAGACGAGGTTGTACTACATACTATAATTAGTATTATTAATATTTTATTTCAAATAATAAATACCTTTAAATTTTAAATTTTACTTTCAATTTCTTAAAATGCTATTGTAATTTTAATAATGCTTAAAACCCGTTTTTACATGCTGAAGCAGTAGATACGGGTAGTACATGAGATGAAATGATAAAGTGGGAAAACAATTTGTTTATTTATTTTATTTTTAAGGAAGAAAGCTTAGGATAGATGCGCGAAATTTGCCATTTATGAGGACACAGTAGAGCCTGGAATAACCTCAGTCCGTGCCCCTGAGGTAACTAATATTTATAAGAACTTTTTATAGACATATTCCCTTTCTGCTGTAGAATATTGTGAGATTCGAGTCAAATAGGTCGTAGACTACAAAAGGGGAAGAGGCTCCTGTAATCAAACAAAGAATCTGGCTGTTTTGTAATCAAATACCCATGCAGATCTACCCACATTTTGTCTGAGAACGGTAGTGTCACATAAATATATCATCACTGGTATGACTAAGGAAGCAAACAGCGAGTGACATAGCAAAATGCTGCACAGGAATTAAATACATTTATTTGTGCTAGTTTCATATGTATGAACATTTTCATGGTTTCAGATTCACTGTGTGATGTAATCTGCATTTTGATAACGTGCGCGCGCATACGTAATGTGTTTAAAGTTTCCTCTAGCTACCACATGAAGTCTTTTGCAGCAAAACACTCGTGGAAATTGCTCCTGGAGCTCAACGTAATAGAATTATCGCGGAACGTTTTCATATGCTTCACATACAAGTGTAGTTTCTTATCATAGAATATTAATTTTCGTCGGATAGAAATAAATTATACCTCTTTGCGTTCTAAACAGATACAATTATCACTGAAAGCAGAATACGAAACTGAAATATTTTTATACATCTATGATTCGAGATATAGTTTACCCTATTTCACAAAACATAAAAAACTAATCAAGATTGTTATTACGAGGGATAAGTCATACAGTCATTGTAACAATTTTTTTTCTCGCGAATAAATGCCAACGAAAAGTATAAGATATACAATTAAAAGTATTGACATTTACGAGTGGTGCCACCAACGAAGGCTGGATGTAGGCGCCCTAGTAGGGAAGAAGTAAAACACAGGCAACCAGACAACATTGGTTTATAATGGCAGAGCAAACTTACACAGGTTACAAATTCGTCATAGGACGGTCCTCCTACATAATCCGCAATGTTTAGCAGCCTTCGAATTAGTCTACAAGAACATTGACAGTTCGTTGGCAGCGATGAGTAGGCTTCTGTCCACCTCAATATTGTTTGATAGGGAAGGGTACGCGCTCTCAGTGTTCCCGTAGCTGTGTGACATTTACCGCGGAGAAATGGCATTTTCCTTATGCACGTGACCTTCATTCCTGACCACTGTCGCTCATCACTGAAGTTCGGGGCGTGCTGAGACACTGCTCACATGTACCATCTGGTGACTTCATTCTAAAGTACATTGCATACACTTTCAATCCTATATCTTAGATTTTTCGTGTTGTCCCTTATTTGCGAGAAAAAAAAATACTTGCCGTAACTTATGACTTACCTCTCCTATAATAGAAAATAATACCTTACTTGGGTGAATATACTGAAATGACAGTACAAAAGTTTTAGTGTGTAGAAGGAAACTATAATAGTAGCGTAAAAGAGAAAGGTTTATGTTAATATATATATATATAAAAGACAAGACTTGTCTCGCAATGGTGATGATGACCTTAAAGTATTTCTTTTTGTACTTCCGTATATTTCGCTTGGCTGATATAAAGCAATATTTCTTAAAAATTAACATAAAAATTCTCTATAAAATTTTATATATCCAGTCTCTCAATGTTTCTTTCTTTAGACAATAAACATATAATAGATTATATAATGACTGGTTGATATTCGCGGTAAATCTAGTGTTTATAATCAACACAATAATAATAATAATAATAATAATAATAATAATAATAATAATAATAAAGCAATCATTCTATGTCATTACAGTCCATTAAGGGCACCAATTTGCCGCACAACCGCTGTGCCCTTTGCATATTGTTGGCAAAGTGCAGTATTGCACAGGAGGCATGTGATGATTTATATGCATTTGGTATATAAATACGCTTTAAAAAGAAGCAATATGTATTATAAAACTGAAAATAAACATTACAAATATATTTTAAATATTTTTCCAATCTCTTAATTAGAATTAAATTTAACATAAATAATTTATATTTTATTAACACACCATTTTTCGTGTAAATATTTATAATACATTTTAAAATAACACTATTTAAACTAATATAGCATATATTTGCAAAATTATTGAATTTGATACTTGAAATAGTCAATTACAAAATATTCATATGAAATGGTTTTCATGATAATCCCACCGTCTAACTGACACAGTTTATATTTGTTTCATTTTTCCAAGTAAAGTACAAAAACAACTTTTGGAAATAAATGTTAAATAAGGACATGGCCTGCTTTAGGAAAAAAAAAATGATCAAACTAATTAAAGGATCATTAGTCACGTACTCCTGTGTTTTGCTCACAATAAATAATCATAGAAGTACTTTGTTTTTTAATTTTGCACCAAAATTATGTGTAAATATCGTGCGATCAGTTTTGTTTTGCCTATGGGCGAGAGCGCCGCTAGTTAGCCGGTTAGTAGGTCAGCCGGATATAGAAGATTAGTGGGAGGTAAAACAATAAAACAATTCAATCATACAAAACAATTTTTGAGTCATTACTTACCATATTATCAAATGAGGCGTTGAATCTGCCCGCCTTCATTCTCTACACATCTTTTGCATCTCTTTAGGAAATTATTCATCAATCGCTGTAGTTCATTTTGAGTAATCCGGTCAATTTGCTGACAAATATAATCTTCCGAGTTCTTTTACAGTTAGCCTTGTACACGGCATTTTTAAATTTACCTCAGAGATAATAATCATAGGCAGGGGGACCAAGGGGCCCACAAATCCCTACTAATAACTCTGCCTTGTGGAAACATTGTGAATTTCTCTCGTGAAATTATTCGCAGTGCCAGCAGTTGCAGCGTCCCGTTGAAAAAATGCGTCGGTTAGTTCTCTGAAAAAGTGGGTTAGTGCGATATTCACACAAGTAAGAGAATCAACTGTGTGCTTAAAAAAAGTTCTATGATTCTTTCGCCACTGAGTTAACAATTATGAATCATACATAAAGACACTTTGTGTCGTTGTAAACACAGGAGGCATAATATACTTTATGTATACTATCGAATTAAGAAATGAACAACACAATACACACTTGGAAACAGATGCGCTACGACTGCGACAGTCATCAAGGTAAATAAGTAAGCAAGCAGGCTTTTTATCGTCTCCATGGTGCGGCAATGAGTGCGGACTCTCTCACAGGAAAAAGCGTTACTGTTCGAATGGTATAAATTCGAAGGCCGAAAAAAAGCATTCCACATCTACAGATGTCAGTGGAGTATCTTTCATCTTAAGCACATGCATAAGATCAACAGCACACTGTAATTCATTTTTGTTTCATGTCAGAATATTTGCCAGCGCACAAAAATACGAAAACTCTTTGTCTTGTTCGAACTCTCACTTCCAACCTGACGAAATTCAGTCACTGAATTTAAAAATTATGGAAATAAACAATTAATTTGAATAATTTTGCAGTTTTATGCGTAAATATGCATGTTTTAAACACGAAACTAGTGAGTAAGCACTAACATCATGATAGGCATTTATGTGCAATATGAAACTGAAAAGTTTAAGAATTTAATTTCTTATGAATTTCTTAATCATATACATTATTTGTCTGAGGATCCGTTGTCTAATATCAGTAGAGAATGGGAAAATATGAGATGTCATATTTTAGATCACAAATTGAGGAGTACTGAGAAACGTGATTTTTATTTTTAGATGTGTAAAATTTAATTGAAAAAAATTCATTTTTCATATCTCCTAACTTTTTGAACAAATGGAAGCGTTTGTTCATATTTTCAAATTTTATTTTTTAAAATAAGTTCTGCAACATTTGTAAAAACTCTAATGGTTTGCATCCTTTTCAAGTCATCTTGCAATATTTGTATTATGAATATAATATAATATACAATTATTACAATATTGTAAATAAAATTTACGGGCATTATATTTATATTTAAATTCTTATTTTATTCGTGAAATAGTCCTAATAAATATCACTGGAGTGTCTGACTCTCTATGTTCATGAATATATCGGCAATCTCAGACTCTCTCGTGATATTACTTGTTATAAATTTAAAAAGTAGTTATGCTTCTGTGCCGTTTTGTATAATTTAAGTGGCATTTAAAACCTGAGGGTGCTTTTATAAGTTTTTAACTCCCAAGTTGGCTACTGCAGTCTTTAGCAAAAAGTTAACGCAGTAACAATGGCGCAAATGAGGACCGTGTTTATTGGTGACTTAAGTTTCGCTTCTCAGCTGCTTTTGTCCCACTGGAGTGCATACAACTTGTCTTTATGGAAATTACACTTAACAAATTTAAATGCACAAAAGGATCGACATTCTTAGCATTACTGTGTGCTCTTGTGCGCTGATTGTACAGAAAGCAATCTTCTGTCTCATTCCCTCAGTACGCTTTTGACTCACGCAGGGATATTTTCACATTGCAACATTCCAGCCTGTGTAGTTTTCCTCCCATTGTTATCTTCATGGTATACGAAACATAAACGACGCTTTCGAAGTACCTTCCGGAAAAGGAAAAACAATGGAGCAGCGCGGAATAAGTTTCGTTTCCACTTTATCCTCACCTTTTCGATTTTCCTTTCTATTGCAGCGTTCTGCTGATAACCTTGGAAGGGCCCGAGGTTACGCTTTGCATTATTTAAGCAAGAGGAAAAAATGTTGCCACGGTTTGCAAGCCTGTGGCAACGTCCCATATTCCTTCTATTATTTCCTTTCTTTAAACCTGGCTCTTCCCAACTGCGAATGCTTGCCTCTTCTACTTGAAGCTGATAATCTGAGAAGAGAGCAAGAAAAGCTGACAGCTGCCGCTTGAGGGAAATTTTCTGCTCAGAAGAACATACATAGGTACGTATTTTGTTTCACTTGGCTCACTGAACAGAAATCCGCTGGCTGATCTCAGCGACTTTTCGATATTCGCGTTCTACCAAAGCGCTACCGATACAACTGGATACACTTTTTTCTTTTGTTGCTCACGCTGCGTTGATTTTAACCCTAGTCGAAGTATCTATTCATAAGACTCTATACTTAACTCTTAACTAGATTATATATTTAATATATAATTTATATTATATATTTAATCATCATGGTACCGCGACCTGAAGATCGATTATGTCAGATGAAGAATGTTAATGATAAAAGGTCCTTCGTGCAGGAATTGCTTAAACTAAACGAATTCCTTGCCCAGTAGAGTAAATTAAAAAAAAATAATATAAAATTCAAATTACGACATTAATTAATGAAATGAAATAAGTATGACATTGCTGTGTAGTATTAGGTGAACAAAATTAGAATTCTTGCAACCTATAAGCATTACAAAAATAGAAAACACGTTTTTAGAATTATTATTTTTGTTGTTAAGATTTAACCACAATAACTAATAGTATACTATTAATTAAATGAATTATATGAACATATTAGACAAAGCTATACTATGTGGGTATTTTTAAACATTTTTAATGTAGCCCTTGATATCTTTATATTCAGTAAAATTGAGAAAAATAACAAAATTTCCAGTTACATTGCGTATTTAAGACGTTCTATGTTTCAATAAAACAAAAACATGCTGCTATCCAGAAACAATTATAATGTACAAATTAAATAAAATAATCGAAACTTAATCGATTTTCATTGGCTTTGAAATTTAATTTAAATATTATTGTAATACAAGCAAATAACACAAACGTTTTCTGAAAGTTATTTCAGAGCGTTCTTACAAACAAATATAATTCTTAAACACATATTAGGCTAATGTTTCACATTTGCTATCTTCCCGATGATGCTTTTGTTAAACATAAAACATGTGCATCGTTATAAATACAATTTATACGCTGAATTAATTTTCTCCTTATTTTAAAACAATATAAGGAACATTAAATTAAAAGCATTTTTTTTATTTTCTAATGGCTCGAATTCCCTGATTTTAGGAACTATTTTTATTATATTTAAATGGTGTACACCGAAAAAACTAATATGGATGCCACTAGAGCGATTTTTAAAGTTTGAGTTTTAGGTAAATCAACGTTCCTGATAGCAGAAACTAATTTTCTTATTTTATGTCAATGGCATATACAGAGTTTCCTTTCAAATAATTTTAAATTGCGATCGCTAGAGGGTTTTTTAAATTTCCCTTTAATCTCAATTCGTTTTTCAGGCCTACCCCCACTTCTAATGGACTGATTGCCATGATTTTCAGAAAATTTTTTATCAATTTATTTTAAACAAATGTTCCAAATGTTGAGAAAAAGCAAAATGTGCGGCCGCTGTAGCATTTTTAATTTAATTTAAACATTTCTCTTTAGTTTAATCCCCACCTTCATTGGTGCAATTTTATTAGCAAATTCGACGAATCGTTTGGTAATTCGTGGTTATATGCACAGTTTCGCTGAGAAAAAGCAAAAAATACAATCGCCAGAGAGTTATCACATATATATACATATTTTTTCTTTGTCGTTTTTGGTGTCTAGTAGGTAGAATCAATGGGGATTAGAAGAAATTTTTCTTAATCGCCTCATGGATAAACCCGTAATTCCTTCGGAATTCGCCAAAATTGACTGAATGAGTTCGGGGGACGTTGTGGCCTATGTTTCCTATGTATTCACCTAAAGAAATGAGTGAAACTCTCTGAAAAACCTTAGTTAAGATACTAACCCAACAAGGAATAAACCCGGGCCGTTCGCGAGGAAAATGCAAGCGCTGAACGACTACTGTGGTCATCTAGTTATATTACTTTTGCATGATCCAGGCAGAAGAACTAATAACTACGTTAGTCTCTCTAGCTTAAAACAATTGTTCCAAAATACCTTAGCACATTCAGGCATATGAAAACTAAGAAAATTTGGCAACATATTCCTCACATAGCATAGAAACAAGTGCAACTGTTGCACGGCTTACAGATGAATTTATATGAAGATCTAAAGGAGTGATGTCAAAGAAAATGGCAAAGATACGAGTACCACGAGGGTATGGGCGAAACAAGTGGTAACAATGTCCTGTCACGCCGGACGGAAATAGGCTTTTCAGTGGAGGTATCCCTAACACCTCCCCTAAAACATGAGGTTTTTCCAGGTTTTCCTCATTCCTCATAACTGGCAAAAGCCGGGGAGGTACCTAAACCTAGGCCTGGAACGTTTCCTTTCTGAAAAAAAAATCCTTTCCCAATTTATCATTTCATTTCATGAATCACCAGTGTTCACCGCCTGTGATGTCTCAGTAGTTAAACACTATTCAAAAAAAAAAGTTCATGAAATTACGGATGTTCAGAATTTACTCCATGACGCCTTTGCGAGACAACAATTTGAAAGGTTACACCAGTAAACCCGTACTGGATGAAACGTGGACGCAACCAATAAGACAGAACTCAAACCTCAACCTCAATCGCTCTTCCCACTAAAAACACTACGCCAAGGATCCAGAAATATGAAAAGTATTTTGATATTAACATTGTATATGCAAGGTGTGATAATCATGCAGTTCCTAGGGCTAGAATGTGCTGCCCACAGGTGCCTGGTACATCACTTTCATGTTGCGAAACGGTCCTTACAGTTCACCCCCACTCAAAAATATAATATAATATGTATGCTGCAAACCTAATTATCATAATACTGCATATATTGTAATTAGTAATGTGTGCATAATACGACTTAATGTTATCACGTGGCTTGTAAGTGAATAAAAGAGAAAGTTTCTTGTGTTTTTCGGTTACGGTAGCCTGAAAAGCCAACAAGGTAATAAAACTCTATTCAGTGGGAAGAAACCCGAGGGTCACATGAGAAGCTCCCCTTTTAAAAGGACTGCCATTGTAGGATTAATGAACTGAAGGACTTTTAAATCCGTTTGGGGCTTTGACCTCGAAAGACGTTGTACTGTTAGCCTTTAAGCTAGTCAATGCCAACTAAATGCACTAAACTTTCAAAAAATAGCGGAATGCAACGTGTTGCAGGCGAACTTAAACCAACCAATGGAAATTGTATGTTTGAACTTTTAAAGACAGGCGCGAAAATTGTGCATGCCTTTATGACCCCGTTTGGCGTTGTTAAGTGAACGGTTACTGGGTTTAAATGTAATATATAAGGAAGTGTTTGCTTTGCTGGGGCAAGTAGTTCTCAGTACGCAGTTAGTACTCATTACAAATTCGAAATTTGCTGAGACACGCAAATTACAGAATCAGTTCAGACGCTGATAACTTCTATTTCGGATATGGACACGCAGTTCTGATACATCAGTTAACGGTTTTAAAATTGATATTCAGCTGAGACGCAATTCTGATACATTAGTTAAGCAGTTTTCAGTTTTACACGCAGCAGCTAAGTTTATTTTTGGTGTAGCTAAGTCTATCTTTATTTTTGGTGTAGCTAAGTCTATCGTACGCAAAACACCAGAGGACGCGAAAGATTTTGAACATTATAAAGAATCAGTATATATTATGACGCTTCGCGTGCTTATTTATGGTATTGAACTCCTCCTGCAGTTCTGTACAGAACGAATCGAGAAAATAACAGAATTCACCATGAGAAATTGTTGTCATTGAAGTGTGGGCAACAATACCAAAGCGATCAAAAATAAATCTACCAAACCGCTTCAAAACAGGCATCATAAATTGAGGACACTCGAGTCGACACAAATCGCTTCAAAATTAGTGCCCAACATGGGGCACTTAGACATAATCCACTAAATCGCTTCAGTCGAAATAATATAACAGCATGCTAGGTCCAGAATATTGTTCTGAAATGTGGTCCCATTACATTCTTACAATTTTCGTAGTGTTTTTATTTTTTATACTGACCCCACATACGAAAAAAATCATAAATTAATAAAATTATTAGTATAAAATAAAAAAGTATAGGGGCATTCAAAGGCACGGGCGGATCTTGGTGGAGGAATGAGAGTAGCATTTTCATAGATAAAGATAAGAATGAGAACGTACGAGGAATGTTCTAAAATTATTCGACCTGATAAACTTTTCAACGCAATATTTAAGAAAAAAAAGTTATTCGCCTTAGATCAACAACTTTCCAACATTTTAATATCCTCAGTAAAACAACATTTATCCAACTGTGAAAAATAGGCATCTTCCTCACCTTGGTATGAATCTTCGTCCGCACAGCCATTTCTTGAGGTTTGGGAACAAAAAGTAGATCCCGGGAGCCAAATCCGGCGAATATGGTAAATGTGGAAGCATTTGGAAACGAAGAGCATGCAGTTTTGCAGCAACAATCCCAGATGTGTGTGAAGGTATATTATAATGACGAAAGAAAACTTTCTTTTTCGCCTGAATAGCATCCTTCAGGCTGTCCAGTGGTGAAGTGTAATACTCCTCCGTGATGGGTCTGCCCTTTTGGAGGCAGACTATGAGTACCATATCATGAAAATTGCAGAAAAAACGTAGCTATGACTTTTCCTGCAGATGGAATTGTTTTGGCTTTCTCTTTTTTTGGTGAATTTTCACCTGTTGCCCCCCACAGTTTGGATTGCTCCCTCATCTCTGGCATGAAATGAAGAATCCATGTTTCATCTACTGTTATGAAACGTCGAAGAAACTCACTGGAATTGTTTTTAAACAAATCTAAACACTCTTGCGAAATGTTTATTCGAATGCTGAAGCCCTGAATGAGCTAAGTGAGCCATTTGGTTCAGATTCGAAGCTAGTTTATATGCGGAAACTTCCTCAGAAAGTAGGTTAGTTTCAATTCAGTTTTTCGGCTAGTCGGAGGCAGTCAGACGCAAGCAGTTTCACGTAGTCCTTGAACGGGAAGGAGCAGAAAGGCACGTGGTTTCAGTTCATTTCATGCAGAAGCTCGAAAGCGACATTACATTCTACAAACACTTGCTTTTACAAAGAAATTTCCTTCATATCCATATTATAACTTATTGGAAATATACAATTTATATCAGACGTATGGTCATCCTCTGTCCCACCGCCACGGGTGGCCGAGGTCGTTAAGGCGCGGACTCGTGAGCGGGAGGACTGGGGCTCGATTCCCACCAGGACCGTCCTCCCTGACTGAGGTTTTTTCCAGGTTTTCCTCAGTCCTCATAAATGGCAAATGCCGGGGAGGTATCCCAAACTTAGGCTTGGAACGCACTTCCTTCCTTAAAAGAACAAATACTCCTTTCCCAATGTATAATTTCATCTCATGTATCATCAGTGTCCATCGCCTGCGGTGCCTCAGTAGTAAAAAACGGGCGTTAAACACTGTTAAAAAAATTCTCACTCCCTTTTGAATGTTTTATCATATATGCTAGATATTAATTGCTAATTGTATTTACAAGACACAAGACATTAGGCAAAGTTCCCTATAATTTATGCATTATGCAAATTTGCTTCCTCGTGGGTTAGGGGGCTGAGGATCTGTCTAAATTATTGCGTTTAGAAATGAGTATGATTTGTATCCCGTCTTAAGACTTTAAGTTTAAAATTCTTTCTGGGTGCCTTGTGAGCTTTGAAAAAGGTGCAAGGAGTTTTTTGTAGTAGCTTGAAATTTAAAGAATGAGATTTCCCTTTCTAGTTCTTAACACCATTTCGCATCCACTCTTTATTTCTGTAGTTATAACAATGCACACATTCAGAATTGAAAGTAATGCAAGGTCATCTCCAAGTTTGTTCATTAAAATGTTTTTATTATATAAATTATGAATACATTCAACTGTATTTAAAGTTATAGATGTATTAATGTAAATTATTTTATAAACTTCCCGAAGGAGCTTTACTGCACAGGCTTCCTGTGGGAAGATAATTTAATACTGTAACAGGTTTTGAATTGCTGTAGGGCATTTTGAGAAATCTTCAAAAAAGTTGCGTTTTAAGATATGTAAAAGAATGATAATGCTTTTTTAAAAAATCTTCAAATTGTAAATATTTATAGCATTACGAGAATAGAGTCGGTCGAGTTGAGATATGGAGATTGCGGAGGCCATGCTCTTGGAAAGAGCTTACTGATAACACGATTACCAAAGATCCGTATAATTAATTGTTTTGCAGGGGCGTGGATGTGAGGTGATAAGACATCTTGCATGAAGAGTGCGTTCTCCAGGCCTCCACTACTTAAACATTTTTAATTTTACACATTTTGTGAAGAGAATAATGTAAAACATAATTTCAACAAAGAAAAAAGAATAATAAAACTGGAATGAAAACAGAATGAATGGATAATATTTCTATTGACCACTAAAGGTAGCATTAAGGCCTGGATTCGTCTGATTGCTTTCAGAGAATCATTAGCAGTGAGAAAGAATATATTTCAATAAATGAATTTCTATAAAGATACTTTTTGTTATGGTTTTGTAAATTTATGTATATGACGTTATTATCCATACACTACTGGCATTAAAACCCACAGGTATAACAAATAACACCAAAAACGTAGATGAATAAAGTATATTCCATAATTTCTGTTTTTGCTTGTATGTGTAACAAATCACTTTTTGTAGATTTAATGAACATGTTTAGCTATTCGGTTGAGGATTCATATCTGAATAAACTAGAATGATTCCGCTGTAATAAATGTCAAAAATTTTAACACAGCATTACACACACCCCAAGGAATTTTATTTTGCAAATAAAAGGTATGTATAATTTATTTTCTCCACTAGTAGCATCTAAACTGGTTTATATTTGTCGTCCTTGCCAACCTAATTGACAGGGATATTTTAATTTATTCCTAAATACATGAAATACATGTTGAATTAAAAAATAAAAGGAGAATAAGTTCACTTTGGGGTAGCGTGTACTTATTAAGAGTTAAATAAAATTAAATAAACAACAATTTGTAAATACGGCCCCAGGCGAGGCAAGTCGAAATGCATTCCTTACAAATATCTCCTTCCTACATAAAAACGGTTTGCCAAATGATATTGCATAGCATACCAGGGTTATTTATGATAAAACATTTTATGAAACACTTATGTAAAGTAATATATCTGTGTCCTGTGGGACGGGCGGGATGCAAGAATTGTTGCAAAGTTAATGATAGAAGACTAAATTGTGGGAAATTGCTAAAGCTATGGGCGTTTCTGAAGATCGGGTGCATAATTTTTTTCATAACATTTGCAAATGAATAAGCTATCAGCGAAGTGGGTGCTGCGCTTGCTAACGATTGAGCAGAAAATAGAATTAGTTGTCCTTTCCGTGTAAAATTTAGAATTGTTTAAACGGAATTCAAGTGAATTTCAAAGATGATACGTAAACGATAAAATTATATATGCCGTAGCAGGCCGAATCGAAGGAGCAGAATTGCAACCGGGAAAAAAAAAAAAAAAAAAAAAAAAAAAAAAAAAAACGCTCCAGGTAAGGCAAAACAATCTGGACAGGAGGAAAGTTGATGTGAATGTGTTCTAGGATTGCTAAGACGTAGTTTTAAGTGATTTTTGAAATAGAGCAAAATCATAACCGATTAATATTGCACGCTGTTACTAAAGTAATTAAAGGAGCAATCAAGAACAAACATCATCATTCGGTGAAGAAAAAAGGTTCTGTTCCATCACGATAACGTGCCAGCGCACAAGGCTGCGAATGAAACTTCAAAATTACTGGAAATAAAATTTTTATTCATCCTCCCTATTGACCAGATTCCGCACCCTCGATTCGCTGTCTCCTAAACATATTGGAAAATCGCTGCAATGAGCGCATAGGTTATGCTGATAGATAGCCTAGAGCATTAAAAGACGCACGCGCGCGCATGCACACACATATAATATATATTCAATGTCATTTATAGTGCCTAGTGGGTAGATTGTTGAATGATTAATTTATGGACGCTCTTTAACATCTCAGGTCATCAGCGTTCTATTCAACTCAGGGCGTGAAACGGCCGACAAATTTTGCTCAGAGGCCCCTCTTTCAGGCTTGAGATTCTTTTTCGTGCCGTAAATGTACGACACGGGACCCACGACTTTACTTCCCTTCCGAAGGATGCCATACTTAGGATTTTTTCGCCCGAAAAAATCCATCGGTCCTGGCCGGGTTCGAACCCGCGATCTTGGGTATAGGAGGCAAGTATGGTAACCACTACACCACCAGGACCGACCCTAGTGGGTAGGATCGATGGAGTTGCAGAAATGTCGTTTCACGGGTACAACCGCAATAGTTCATCGGAATTCGCCTTCCATTCGTGACATCGTTCCAGACCAATCATGCCAAGTTGCAGTGAAGAGCTGTAACTTGCACGAGATCGAACATGCCGTATACAGTTCAAATCTAACACCTCCAGTGATCATGATCTCTTCTCTAAACTGCGTAAAAATCTTCGGAAAATAAATTTGGCGAAGATAATGATGAAAATGTCGTAATGAAATATTTTTCCAATAAAACTTCTAAAAAACATCGATTTTTAGAATCGATTCAGAATGTGCGATGTACTTGAATCTTTTAATAGTCTTTGTACGTGTACTGAGCAAAACTAATCTGCTGGTAGGCGGCTACTGTCTGAATTATAGAAGCGTATTTCAAAGGAAAGAAAAAAACGAGAGGTGGAGTGCGCTGAATGAAAAGGAATTCTGGCGTAACCACGTGGATACTTTCACAAAAATAAAGACCATCTCTGCAACTCACGGGCCATGCGTCTTCTTCCAGCTGAAGAGTGGCCGTAAATAATAATTTGACAAAAACTCTCTTGGGTGCTAGGGAACTAAAGTTTACTTTTTGCTGCCCCTTTCTTTCTCTTCCGAAAACGGGGGAAGTGGAGGGAAGGCAAGCCGGAGTAAAACTGGACAGTGTAATGAAAATGAATGAATGAAAAGTTTTTCGTTGTGATACATTGTCGAGAGGTGAAGATTTCTACCCCACTGCCGCAGAAGAACTTGGCATGGTTATTATTCATGCAACTCGACAAGTTTTTCTTCCGGTGTAGCGGAAATAGGATAAAGACTTGAGGGATATCATACCTAGTGGTGCCGGTATAGGATGAGGGCAACGCTAGCTATCAACTCCTTAAACTGCACATTTTATTTGAAAATCATGACTCAGAATTTGTTAAATACTTGTGGTGCTTTTTTATTATTGAAGCATTCTCAGATTTCTCTTTGTTACAACCCAGGTTGATTGATTGACTAATAAATTTACCATTACGACTCAAGAGGCAAACTTTCAAGATTTTGAACATAAATATCAGAATAAATATTGGGAAATAGAATCTACTCGACTTCACGTTGAACGGTATTTTACATGTATAGTTGTAATCATTGATTTTACCCCAAGGAATGCTGAATTCGATTTATATCTTTCTGTATTTGTGACTGTAAATAACGCAGAAGTGTATAATATTAAGTTACCGCTGGGCCCTGTTCCATAAAAGTATGATCTAATACATTATAAGTGTATGGATTGGTAACTTGTAGATATTAGTAAAATTCTGTTCCACAAAGGTTTCTGCTACGCTTGTACTTTACAACTCCATACTCACAAATAAATGTACAAATTATTTTTCGTTTTTCTTTTCTACAGAAGTAAAACTAATAGTCGGGCGCTGGTAATTTGTATAAATTTCTCTACAGGTGCAGGAATATTAGTAAATACTAGCACAACACGTGTTATCTTTTTAATGATTTTGGGGCCATTGACCCATATGTGATAAGTTATCAAAATTGATGATGAGTAGGAATATGTATAAAGAAAGAATAAATAAATTGTTGTGTATAATGATAAAGTTATGTTAAGTGCAAAAAAGGTATGAGTTATGACTGGTATTGACGTTTCCTTTTCAACTGCATATTTCAGACCAGCATCTTAGTTAATGTATTTTGAAGGTTTTTGCTACATGCCACTTAAAGTATTTCTTTTCTTTTTTCATTCTATATTAAAATAATCTCTTTTTATTCAATTTTCTCCGTTTTGTAAGCAATATAAACAAACACACCAATAAAATACCAAATGGAATAATAAAATAAATAACCGAGAGCTATCGGGAAGCTGAATTCTTCTGCCATCTCTCGACGACTGAAATGGACGCTTCTAAACGTAGCTTTTTGGGACCATTGTCTCAAAGTGGATTATTACGCTTGAATATCGATAAATATACAATAAATCATTTTAATTATCATTATATTTAAGAAAAATTACAACACCCTTTAGCAGGAATGACAATAATCCGCTCTGTAGATTAAAAATCCCTAAGGAGGGATACAACCTATTTCAAGACATGGCAGTGTATGGCTCCTTCATTTTCTCTTATATGAGTCACTTGTAACTTTTTACTAATATTTTACAAGTGTTGCACTTATTTCTTGGAACAGAAAGTTACAAGACCATACTTTAAAAGTTCTTAACACACTGCCAGAACGCATAATTTGCTGAGACAGACAAGAACACGACAATGATGTAGGTTATGACGGTCAGATTCAAAATTCAACATTTCATTTAGACCAAGAATTCTGGGATTGAGAAAGCAAGCCATGATAAATCATGTAGAAGTTTGAAAGCTGTGCATCCTCAAGGGGAACAGCCAATAAGATGATTATTTCAGTAAACGAGTAGGAAATGATCAAATTTTGTACCAACTGTCTTGAATGTAAAACATGAAGGAATTTGGAGCTATAATCCTGAGGGTAGTATGTAAAGTCAGGAGCTTCCTTCAAGCTGGAGCCTTCATCGGAGTATGCATTTTAAAAAAGGCTCAAGGTTCGAGTCTTGGCAAACAGAAATATGAGCATATATATACACGACCTAATTCTTAAGTTCTGTAGGCAAAGCAGCGAAGAAAATTGATAGTTTTTGAAGCAGAATAAGTTAATCAACGGAAACACAGAGAAAGTTTTCTTTGCCGAATAACTTTATTAAGTCGCGATATTCAAATGTTTAATATTACAGCAACCTAGCGTGCTCCTCCTCATAGGTCGTGCTGTTTTAAAACTGACTCATACCATAAAGGCTTACTATAAATACATATTATTAAACACTGAAAACATGGATATTTCAAATAACTAGGTACCCTTTTTATATTATCTGAGTAACCTGAAGAAGAATATGCAGCACTCGAAATATTTTCTACTCTATGCATCAATTTCCAGCGTTTTCAGAGGCACCGGCTTCTAAATACCTGTTTTGTGCACTAGTTGCCAATATTGTAAACAGTTATTTTAATAACTAGGTATCTTTTATGAAATTATTTCGAAAAACTTGGTATCCTCTTTAGACAGGCTAAGCACCTGAAGAAGGGAAATCATGCAGCATCGATATTGCTTATGTATTGTTTCGCGGTGTTTTTGAAACACTGAAAATGAGAAAGAAGACGTAGTTATTTTGGACAATTATGTATTATTTTTAGACATGAAGAAGGATTTTTTTTGGATTGATTTATTTATGGACGCTCTTTAACATCGAAGGTCATCAGCGTCCCATTCAACTCAGGGCGTGAAACGGCCGACAAATTTTGCTCAGAGGCCTCTCTTTCAGGATTGAGGTTCTTTTTCGTGCCGCAAATGTACGACACGGGACCCACGGCTTTACTTCCCTTCCGAAGAAAGCCATACTTAGGATTTTTACGCCCGAAAAAAACCATTGGTCCTGGCCGGGTTCGAACCCGCGTTTTGGGTGTAGGACTGAAGATGGTTATTGTAATATACGGAAGGGGGGGGGGTTATTATTGGGAGTAACAATTAGGTATGTATGCTCCAAGCGACAAAGTCGTAGTTATCACGTGAAAGAAGTGGGAGGGTAGTGCTTGTACTGCACATGCAGTAACGTGGCAATGCTGGATTTTTCCGGCAGATAGAGAGGAGGAGAAGGGAGTAAGTACATTTTAAAACGAAGTGAGACAGCTCAGGGACAGCTCGGAAGAGGCATATAACGGGGAAGGGGGTTAGGGGAACATGCGTCACTACACATTTTGGGGGGGATAAGGGGGAATATTTATACATATATTAAGGGAGTACATGTTATTTACTTTTGTACCGCTTTCTTTTCTGTTTTTTTTTTTATTTATATGTTTAAAACAATTTTCTAATGAGATTATACATTTTTCATTTTTCTTTTTTCTTTTTCTTTTTCCATTTGTTTGTTTCGTTATATTATATAGCCTTTTAACAGTTAAATGTTGTATTGTACATGTATATTTCTTAGTGTATGAATAGACCACGTACGGTCCCAGGACCGTATGACATGAATGAGTTAAATTTTATAACATATATATATATATATGGGTTATAAAAAAAAAAATATATATATATATTCTAAATAAATAAACGAAAACCACTACTATTACTCTGTTAGCCTAGTGAAGCTAACAGAGTGGAGCCTTAACACTTAGAAGGTAGAGTACGTGTTGCAACAACATGCTTCAATGGGTCATTATGTAAACCGGTAATAAGGTGTAGTTGCGAAACATTTACCACGTAATAAACGTGATGTTTGAGTGAAGTTACTGAGAATGATTAAGAACTACCTTGGTCCCGATCCTGATTGTTATTTTAATGAATTTAATTAAGGATGTGGAAAAAAATGCGATATTAAATTATTCTAATTTAGTAAAAGCGAGTGCTCTAATAAAGTGGGATTCGACAATATGCAGTGTTTTAAATACTAAATATCATTTGTAGACAACCTATGTAACATGGGAAGAGATATGGAGTATCCATAATGTGGTTAATTTTACATACCATTTCAAAGGTGCAGAAAATTGATTATTTCGAACAACTAAGTAATCTTTTTAGACGAGCTGAATAGCCTGAGTTAAATGTTTCCAGTGTTTCGTATAATTATTATTGTATACATTTAATTGTAACGGTGGATATTGTTATAGGGGAAATTAAACTAGATTACTATATATTTGAAATGCTATATATTTGAATATGAAATATTGCCATTAAGATTTAATCATTACAATGTAACTATTAATGACACGTAAAAGGTATTGATTATTTTAGACCTGTTGACAGAGAAGTAAACAACAACCAAGACGTTACTGAAACTAACATTACTCGGAAACTATAAAATGAAAATAGTCATTTTATCAGCAATTTTGATTCAAAGCGTAGTGCGAAATTATGAATGTTAACTGGTTAATAAAAATCCAGTTTAATTGCTAATCTATGTAAAAATATAAAGATATCACCCAGTTACAGCTCAGATTAAGCAGATAGAACCCTCCCTTCTTCCTCACTTGTCGTTAGCTTGATCAATCCAGCTCTTGTGTTGTCGGCAGCACGTTGTTCCATACGATAATTCCTTCCTTGCCTTCGGAAAACGCAAAATCAACAGGCAATAGTAACAGATTCCAGTTTGAATAAGATTTGAACAAGGTTTCAAATTATAAAAATAAACTAAAAGAATGTATATACAAAATGTTACGTTTTGTTAACATTTACTAACATACCCTATGTCGGGCAGTAATCTTCAAGGATGTGTACGGTTCTTTAATATGCGATGTTGATGCTGATGGATATTTACCCGGGGGTACCGCTTGTACTCCGGGTCGTTCAGGAATCCGAAGTCACCTTTGTGCCTTAGTGTTCACGGGAAGAGGGAGATGAAAGGGAAGGGTTTAAATCACACGATTTGCTTCCTTAAACGCGTAGAGGTGTTTATTCACACGACACTTTGTTGTCGGCCACCTGGTTCGTTACCTTTATGACTTTAATGCTACGAGCTACATACGCTGCTTGAAATTACATCTGTATCTCTCTTGTCTACACTTTCCTACTATATTTGGGACTGCGTCCTGGTAACTACTGTACTGTACTCACTGGATATGTCTTCTGGCAATGCCTTTACTGCCCTGTTCTCTACTGTACAGTACTGAAGAAGAGGATGGAGAAGATGAAGAAGATGCCTGGGACTACGATGGCCCCTACTGTCTGATCTGTCCTCCACTGAACTGCGATCCCCCCATTTGCAAAGTTATTTCCCCTTATATACTAAATTCAGTGCCCCCATGTGGCCGTGAGAACTCATGGGGTCCACATACTAGCGCCCATGGAGGCTGAGCCTTCAAAATATTAAAATATTACTGGCAAGCTCTTATACTCCCAAAACTTTAAATGCATAAATTCTTTGACTCTTTATTGGGGATACCATCATCATTCAATGTAATGATGTCATCGCCAGCAACTGTTTCCTTTCTACTTTTAAGAATTTCACAGCATTTCCAACAACTAAAGGTACAAAGGATCTATTGTTCGGACACCTGCATGCTTCCTTTGGAAGGGAAGTAAAGCTGTGGGACCCGTTCAGTACATTTACGGCACGTAAAAGAACCTCAAGCCTGAAAGAAGAAGCCTCTGAGCAAAAATTGTCGGCCGTTTCACGCCCTGAATTGAATGGGACGCTGATGACCTGAGATGTTAAAGAGCGTCCATAAATAAACCAAATTAAAAAAAAATCACAATAGAGAGACCCATTGCTCGAGCCATTATCAGTAAGTAAGAGCACAAAAGAATACAAAAGGCAGCCTTTTCCCTCTCGTCAAGAAGTTATACGTCCAGGTAACCATGAATACACTTTTTGATACATGAAATGTTCCTGCTGTTACTACAGGCTATATAATATTTCATATTACTATTTAAATTATATAAACGGGCACTCTCGGGCATACATGGGTATGGGAACCTGTCACAGATGTGAATGCCTTTCTGCAAATCATCACTTATTAGAGATAAAATAATTAGATCGTCAACATACAAAAGTACAGGAATGCATATATCGCACACTTCAGGGGGATTCATTTCCTCCTCTAACAACACAATGAACGACGAGCAATGCCCGTATCCCGCAAACAGCGTCGTGCATATGATCTACACTTGCACACATTTAAGTCAGGAAACGTGGATAGTGTATTAAACGAAAGATAAATAGCGAGAGAATAACATAAATGAACCACAAAGCTGTAACTTTACCAGACTGAAAATGGGATGCACTGTCTCTGTTATTTGTGAATAATAAAAGCTTTAACAGCAAACACTCACGAAAATCAACCAGCACTCGCCACAACGGGTTTTATCTGCTGTTTGGAACACGCGTAATTTTCCCTCAGACAAACAGATCGTCTCTTGCTGGTAGCAAATGAAATTTTCTCTTGCAGCTGACGGTGAATAGAAATAAACGCCGTCTTTAAGCTACTTGCTTTGACAGCGTGTGGTATCTAACTCATCTCTCCTGAATGAGGTTATTTTCTCTTTATCTAAAGAAGACAGGGAAGACTTTTAGGTTTCCTAAATGGAGGGAATGCTGAGCCCGCGGATTATAAGGAACTAGTTCTGGGTACAGTCACAATAGAATTGGACGTAGTCGACTCTGTCCGGGATATAAATCACGAGGAAATGTTAAAAACTACTGGTAAGTTACCAAAACTTAATACTAAAGAATTTTTATGTCGTAATTATTTTACATGAAAGATTTATATATTTCCTAATTTTATTAACTAACAATTAACTTACAAAAGCACCATGTTGCTTATTACAGAATCATAGGATGCATATTTTAAAGAAGCCTAAATGCGAGTTTACTTATATTACCACTTTAACTTTATCTCAGTGGTACTTTACCTTTTTACTTCCCGTATTCCTTGAGACATTATGCCACTAACGTTTATACAGACACCACTCTTAACACGTTAGTTTTCATTATCTCTGATCATGCACCAAGGTAAATGATTTTCAACTTCACCTATCCCAATCTTCGCGTACTTCAGATCGAACACTGCTACTCTGTGCTCTCTAAAGCATCCTCGTAAAAAATTCAAAGGATGAAATATGGGGATGTTTTTGCAGAAGACTAAATATCATTACTGATTACTCAGAAAAATTGCATTTGAGTGAGTCAACATGATTAATTGTGAGTTATGTTTATCTGGGGATGCACTTGAATAGAATTGAATTAGGAGGGAGATTTCATAAGTAACTTCGTTCGCATACTAATAATAGAGGGCAGCAGCGGTCACCAAGTTTGCTGTGTAAGTTCTTGGTCATCATGATATTAATTCATTGTTTGACAGTTGTTTAAACACAAGTGCTTCGAGTTACTGTGAAAAATAGATAAGACGGGAATTGTGGTGAAATTCAATTCCTTTTTCTGGACGGGAAAATAGCAAAGGAAATTCTGAGAGGAGTTTGCTTATATTGGATGAAGCATGCCCCTCCAATGAAATCGTTCGATGCTCAGGTTGGCATCCTCACCCAAAATCAAAAATAATGTTGGAAATAAACTGCCTTCAAAAAAAAAATCAAATCAAATCAAATTTAATCTACAAAATTTGTAATTAACATCACTAATAAAAATAAAATCATGAACAAAAATAAACCTCTGTAAAATCCATAACGAAAAATAGAACTTCTAGCTAAAATCATTAACACACAAATTCAAAATCTTAATAAAACCAAACCAAAAGATAGATAATCATATCCAAATATATATCTAACATGAGTTCATTAAAAAAAATCAATATTCATAATAAATATAAATAACACAAAAAATAATATATTTTGAATTCAAATCTCATTTTATTCCTAAAACATAAAATGAGTGTGGCAGAACAAGCATCAAACACCGCGTCCTGGAGCTCCAAAACCAGTTGTGAGGGTAGAAATAAGTTTATGATATTGTTTAGGCTGACAGACGTAAAAGTGCGATAATTAGAAGAGGCCACTCGCATCTTAAAGAAGTGGAATCATTTTATATTGCATAACGAATCACACATGAAAACATTTGCACATGATGGATACCGCTTCGGTTCGTTCTGGAACAAAAGCTAAATGGCATGCTAACATTGGCAGACTGTTTGAACATGCCCAAGAAGAATCTAACCCATTTTATGGCGTTTTGCGACTATGGACGAAACGTGGATTCATAACTCGTATATACCGGAAACGGAAACAGCAATCTAAAACAGTTAACCGAACGAAAAGAACCCGCTTTAAAAGAAATGAAACGGTTCCATCTCTGGAAAGGTGATGGTTTCAATTATTATTATTTTTTATACAAAAGGATTTCTCTTGCTTTACTAAAGGGAGAAGAGGAAAATCTATTATTGGAGAATACTAGGTCTTATATTTTGAGATACTGAAGATAATGGTGGCGGAAAAACACACAGGGATGATAAAAAAAATGTTATTTCAAAATGAACGGCGTATCGCTCAGGACAAGTTGACTGAACTACGATTTGCAATGCTTTCGGATCCACCACATTCACCTAATCTCGCTCCCTTGAATTATCATCCGTTCCCGAAACTCAAAACTTGCCTGATTGGAAACCAATTTAGTCAAATGAAGATATTTTGAGGGGCTCTAAGAAACCAACTTCCATGAGGACTAGGTCAATAAGTTTCTGGGCTCGCCGATAAGGATTGTCGCCTTCACAAATCTCTTATCTGGTGTCATACCTTATCTGTAAGTAATTAATTGCAGCTGTAACTTCCACTCCGCTATGTTCAGTTCAGATATAGTTGCATAAAGAAGGCTATGTATAAGATTGTGACATGTTCAAAATGAAGTTTCGAGCTGTTATTAAGTTCTTCACAAAAGAATGACTTACTCCAAATGAAATTAAACAGAAAATGGACGTGTATATGGGGAAGCATCCCCCTTACATTCTACAGTAAAAGAATGGGCAAAACTTTTTCTAATGGGGCGAGAAAGCATTGAAGACGAAGAGCGTGCAAGTCGGCCCTTGGAGGTGCTCACTCCAGAGAACTTCGCTCTCAGTGGGGTATTTAGCAAGATGGCATAGATGATTCGGATATCATCGAAATTTCAACAATACGTCCTTTTTACAATGAAAGCTTCTATTACAAGTCAATGAAGTTAAACGTAATCTTTGCAAAGTTTTAACAGATTTTAGGTTAGAACCGGAAATTCTGTAATGACGAAAAAATGCACAAAATTAGAGATTTTTATTCTTGAACTATGTTCAATTTTTGTGGATACGCATCCATAGTACTTTTTTCATATATTTCGGATGTCGTCTCGAAGGTAACGTAATGCATGGAAATAGATTAAACAAGCAACAAGAGAGGTGGCGAGAGAAAAAAAATATATATTAATAAGTAAGATTTAAATCCGGTGGTATACACGCTTTATGCAAAAATATAGCTCTCTATCTCTGAGAGCTATGAATCGGTAAGTATCAAAAAGTATTAAATTAAATGTATCGTCGAAACCCTTACAGTGAGATAAGGTATGTTGGCAACCGGCAAGGAAGACTTGGTTTTAACAGAACGTCTATGATTGTTCATACGGAGCGAAACAACAGTAGAAGTTAAACCAATATAAAATGCTTTGCAAAGTTTACAATATATGAATGAGGCATTTTTAGAAGAACAGGTACAAATTCTCTGGATTAATTGGGGCTGCGGATGGCACAATAAGCGCACAGGTTTGACATTTAGTGTTTGTCAAGGATATGAGCCCGCGACTGGACGAAGTAAAATGGAAGGAGATAGATTGCGGCGAAATATAATTTTTAATTTTACGGTGTGTTCTAAAAGTAAGCCGAAGTAAAAATTTACAAAAATGACTTATAGACGCATTAATAAAATATCGTGACATTCTTTCAAAATAGATCCAAATTTTTAAATAGTGTTTAACGCCCGTTTTTACTACTGAGGCACCACAGGCGGTGGACACTGACGATACATGAGATGAAATGATAAAGTGGAAAGGATTTTTTTTAAGGAAGGAAACATTCCATGCCTAAGTTTAGGGTACCTCCCCGGCATTTGTCATTTATGAGGACTAAGGGAAATCTGAGAAAAACTTCAATCAGGGAGGTCAGTCCTGGCGGGATTCGAACCCCAGACCTCCCGCTCATGAGTCTTCCCCTTAACGACCTCGGCCACCCGTAGCGGTAAAATAAAATAGGTCCGATGCTCTGAATTCCTGGCACCTAAGCAGTGACAAGCTTAATGAAGTTTTTACTGGAAGTTTTAGGTTGGATAGGAATGTTTTGTGCGTTGGAATGATACAGGATTCTAATAGATAGGAAGGAGATTTTTCGGTCTTGGAACTTTTGAGTTAGGTTTTTGATATAAGTGTCAAGAAATGAAAAGTTATTACAAAGACGGTGGCCACAGAATGAATGAAAAGAAGAAATATATATTTTGGTATGTAGGAAATAACAGTTATCAAAATTAATGTATGGTTGTACATTGGTTAATGTGCACGGACGTAAGAAAAGAGCCACTGCATAAATATATATCAATATCTAGATACGTAGCAGCATTGGGAGAGACAGAAGAAGTGAACTTAACTGACATTTTGCAGTTAAGTTTAGTAAGGAACTGATCGAGAGATTTTAAGCCGTGGGTCCTAAGCGCAAATATATCATCAATATATCTCAGCACCAGAGGTTCTGACTTTCTCAAGTTTTTCCAATAGGCTAACCATAAAAATGTTGGCATAATACGTGAAGAAGGAAATGTTGTCTCAAAATTTCCTATTTAATTATAATTGCTTCTGATAACTTTTACAATAATAATTGTATCTTGTTTTAGGTAATCAAGGATATTAATATTATAATTAAAAGGAGGACCCCAAATATTATATGTATTAGTGTTTGTATGTACATATGTCTTTTTACTAGTAAGTAATATCCAAGTTATCTTTCTGTAATACCATATGTTTGTTATGTTTTTGTAAAGGGAATGGAATTGCTGTCTTTGTCGGAGAATATTAGCCCTTACCTGTGAAAAGGGTCTTTCGGTTAAGCACTACTCTTTTGTCAAGCGCTCACGGACAGTCCAGTCGGCTCCTGTTCGGCGCCAGATGTCATTACACTGTAAAAGGAATTACCGCATACAGAAACACGCGTTTTCCCAGAAACCGACATATTGGCTGTCTCAAAGGTGGCCGTGTAGATGGTAGAAACGTACTTAATCACCAGAATCTAGTGAAAGGCAGATGTCTGCGACTTGTGTAGCGTGGAAAGAGAAAATGTATATTTCCTGGTAAAAACCCACAATCTTCAACCAAACAACATATTTAAAAATCCGACGTATAGAAGCAAACTTGTAATAGACCATGCGCTAGTGTTATCCAATAATATTCTATAAGGAACCAAATTCAATTTATTTAAAGGAATTGAATTTTTGCGAGAGAGGAGCGAGTTTGCATAAGAGATTTAATATTAACTATTAGAAGTTAAGTTCTGAAGCAATGGTGACAGGAAGCGGTCCTAACAGTAAGAGTAGTAACAGCAGTAACAATAGCAAGAGTGACAATTAATCAGTATATGCATTATTCAGTGTAATAGTAGAATAGTTAAAACCTTTGCGAGGGGTTAAAGTAAATCGTTCGTTCAGTGAGAGTCACTCAGGCATGTCACGTAATATTAAGAATAGTACAATCGGGTTCAAGTGAATAAATACGCGAGTGAATACAGCGAATTATAATCCGCCGAAGCACATGTTCCAGAACCTTCCAAGTTGTCAAATAAATAAAATGTTCAACCATGCCGAACTTCATTATTACAGCGAACAATCTCCTTCCTCCCTAATGACTTTAAGTCATTAAAAACAGTCCAAAATTTCCCTGAAATCCCTATCCTCTGCATTGGAATCAGTTAGGAAGCATCGAACTCATGACCCCAAGAGCCGAGGCAAGACATCTAATTGTGCAATTAAAATTAAACAAACAATAAATCACCAACATCTTAAAATAATTTCACCCACAATAATTCCCGTTCCAGACGATACCACACGCAGCGCCTTTAGTTTGTAGATAATGTTTTTGCTTCTTTAGTTATTGTTTTTATATATATATATATATATATATATATATATATATATACGCCTCTGTATATTTCAATAGTGTCCGAGGTTAGGGACAAGGTCATGCATCAAGAGCATTTAACGGATCGAAGTTTGCCTAGCGACGAATATTCACCGCAGAGGAAGGAAACCCTGGCCTTGAGCAATTCGGAGGAAAAGAATTGGTCACTCTGTAATGTCCCGGTGGTCGTAACGAATAACGGGGAGGCTGTGGAGGCGGTCGGGTCAAGGGCGGACTACAATACGGCGAGTTATCCAGTTGAACGACCGAGCAACATTATGAAACCCTCGTTCATGAATCTATTATTGCACGAGGAAACGGAAAAGAGACCATAAAATAAATCTTAGCGACTTTTATCTGAATGAGCGGAGGAAAGGAAGGGAAAAAAAACAAAAACAAAAAACCCCAGTCATAAAGTCCAACGGTAATAAAATAACAAACCAACTCATATAAGGTTTTAGCGATCTAGAACTAGGGATTTCATTCAGTGTTTACGAGTCATCATTAAATGCTTGCTTTGCTTTGATACAACATGTTAACGAAATTCTTCATTCTTTCTTTTCTTACCAGCTGCGTCTTAGGCAGCAGTGGATACCCATGTAATCTCCAGACATTACTTTGCGCTCATCATTTATTCAGTTACTCTTGCCACCCGCTTTAGAGTTTAAGAAAGTGCGAAGATATAGCCTGAAAGTTCAGATGCAATAGAAAGTACTTTAAGCAGATAAATTAATATTTACGAGAAAGAGGCCGGTTTTCTCTTGGGGTGAAACTTGATACAACTTAAAACCGTCGTTTTTTGCTATTCATTATTCAGCATGTTGCACAGTTTTAAAGGACAAAACCATTTTCAGTATATACATTTTTAAAATCGCGTGCCGTATCTGATAATTTACGCGCTTGGTCCTAAATAAGCTTCAGATGAGAAAAATTAGAAACCGGGCTTTGTGCGTAAAGACGTTGGTATATTCAGCATCCCATATGCTACTGAAGTAAATAAAGATGCGTTGCATCATAACTCGAGCTCGGATTTTATTAATATCGGTTTGAGTAATATATAGTTAGATTTTGTTAAATGTGTAATGAGGTAACTATATATAAAATCAAATATTTCATTTCTTTGCTAGAAAAAAGAATGTTATAGCTATTTAAATTAAAGTTATATTAATCAATTCACATCTTCTGTAAATATTAAGCAGCAATTGACTTTAGAATTTTGGAATAAATGTAAAAGTGCTGAAAGACAAGTGTCCCTCGTTTAAGTTTTAGTTATACATTATAAGGGAATGCACAATTAGTTGTAATATTATTTTCCAACAGTACTGCAGTCGTGTAATATTCTGCATGAATATGTTTTTATATGCAGAGAAACATCGCAAGAAGTCATCGGTGCATATATATTCAGAAGAATTGTGCTAGTAATAATATTTTCAGGGGGTTCTACAATTTTATCATTAAATAAACGAGACAAAGTAAAAACAGTTGAGTAGCCAGGATTTTAATTCAGCACAATTGACTTTCTTAACTGCATAATAATAGAATTAATATAATATAATTATTATCCCCATTGCTTCTTCAGACATACCTGAGCTCTCCAGTTTGGTGATACTGTCAGAAAGTAAACGGAAGTGACTTGCAATGTATGAAGCTGAAAGCTCTCCAACACTGACTTCTCACCTTGCTATAGGAAATCACAACTTTATTCAGTTGCCCACTGCAGCAGTATTTAATAAATGGGGGGCTGGGATTGGATTAATTGATTAATTAATTATTATATGGTGAGGGGGAAGTGATAACTGTCCGAGGTTATTACTTGAATCAGATGTAGTTCTCTTCTCCTCTCGACGCTGCTGTCCTGATGTATCTCCTGGCCTTGACTATGGCTCAGAATGTTTGCTGAATTTTGTGACACACCAGTGTGTCAGAGGGAAGGAGGCAAGGAAGTTGAGCAATAACAGTCTAAACACCATTTATTAATACCTTGATATATACCGCTTCTGGATCGGTCAGGTTAAAGTCTAGAAAAATCTCTGGACGTCACTAATGCTACTCTAGCACTATCTGATTCACGACCTATGACGAATTCAGTTTCCTACGCCTGACGCGTGATTTAGTTCAATTGTTCACTAGTTTTAAATCTAAGTTGATATATTCACTTTCACGTACAATTCCTGTTACAATTAAAACTAAGTATATGGAAGATAAGAAGCCGAGAAGAACCGGCTCCAGGAACAATGCCGTACAGTATAGGCACATTTCACCTCGTTCCTTAAACGTACAATTCTTGGAAAGGAAATATTCATACCAGCATTCGCCTAAGTGACAGGACAAACGACGAAAAACCCAAGGTCAAGATGTCCGGCCCTAAGAGATTTAACCTGAGACCTTCCGAACGCGACTTTCAAGCGTTAGTGCCCGGTCTACCCCACTCGGTCATTATGTTAATTGGTTTATTTACGGACGCTCTTTAATATCTCAGGTCATCAGTATCCCATTCAATTCAGGACGTGAAACGACCGACAAATTTTGCTGTGAGGCCTCTTCTTTCAGGCTTGAAGTTCTTTATCGTGCCGTAAATGTACAACACGGGACCCGCGGCTTTGCTTCCCTTCCGAAGGAAGCCATACTTAGGATTTTTACGCCCGAAAAAAATCCAACGATCCTAGCCAGGTTTGAACCCGCTATCTTGGGTTTAGAAGGCAAGTATGGTTACCACTACACCACCAGGACCGACCACTATCATGTAGGGCATTCCTTAATAGTTACAGGTCAATATCGAAAAAGTATTTTAGTAAATTTCGATACTTAATAAACTTCTTACTACGCGAATACTGAAAGAATTTGCCCTTCTGCCAACATGCCGAATCATTTCTGACGGTAGCAAATTGCCTCCTAGGTGTCAAAAATAACCATAAAAAGTATATTGGGGTAAGTACCTTGAGGGGTATAAGTCTAAGCATTTTTTTTAATTCCCCTAATACTCCTGATAAAACTAGTTTTAATTCTTCATATCTCTATTAGTTTAATTACATTCCGCATTAACATCATGTTCTATCTTCGCATAAACTTCTGAGCTTATTGCTTAACCACATAGTGACAGTTTGTAGCCATGCCTTTGAACAATGAGAGAAGATGGTGAAAGAGCTCTGTCGAACTGAGATCCGTGCTTTAGAGTAAAAAAACGAACGTAATAAAATTGATACAAAGGTTTTATGGTTTGTATTTTCTTTAGATGTGTAACGAATTATCACAAGTAATATCATGAGAGGGTCTGAAATTGCCGATAAATTCACGAACGTAGCAAATGAATTTATCTGGAAAGCTCAGACCCTCGAGTGATATTTATTTGGACTATTTCACCAATAAAACAAGAATTTAAATATTTAAATATAATTCCTCTAAACTAAACGTGGCTTACAAAATTGTAATAATTGTATATTTGTAAATTAACCTTTACAAGCCATCTTGCGACAGAAGAATGCCGATTGCCAGTAATGCTAATAGAGAAGAGCAAAATACAGGTTTAGGACTGTTTCATGAATAGAATAAGAATAAAAGTGACATAGGTATATATAATTCGCGCACGAATATGACACGTATATATGTCTATTTGAATAATCTTTCATTATGCGTTATGATTATCGATTGTTCATATCTTTGTTGCTATAAATTGCACCCCACCGCCTGCTAGCTAAAGTGGTCAATGATGTGTGCTCTAGTGGAGGTATGGAGTTGCCTACACTTACCACAAGATAAATGCAAGTTACGTGATAAAACGGATTTGATAATTTTTTCTCGATTATTTCACTCCGAATCCGGTTGTGATTGGTCAAAATTCAAATTTTTTTCGTTCCATTGGTTGATTTTAAGATGACGTCACATTAGTGAAAAATTCCTTGTAATTATCGCAATTTAAAGGATTAACACATTTATTTCTTACTTCTAAAATGCTAACAGTATATCTACTTGAGACAGCAAATGAGTGAAAAGAGAAACACAATAATAGGTGTACAGAAAGACGTAGAAAGGAAAGGCAATATCATGCGAGAGCGAACCCATTGTTGCTCTTTGATTGCACGCCTTTATTTGTGACGATTTTTCGAACTTTGGATTATTGGCATACTTTGTGAATTGGAAACTAGCAGCTAAAGCCATTTGTGTCGGAGCTGCAAGCGTCTGGGTTGCAGTAACTGTTCAACATAAAGCAGAACGAACGCCTTAGCCGAGAGATGCGTCTAACAGAGCAGCCGTTATGAGCAACCAAATGTGAAAGCGGAGAAACTGACAACATTGCTTTCTTGGAAGTGTGGAATGGTGTGATGACTCGAGGAACAGGAGAGGCAACGGGAAGCAGAACGGGCTGTTACCATGTTCATGATGTTTCCCACCTTTAGTTTCCCAGTTTGTATCTACATAAGCTACTATGTTCATTTTCGTGGAGGAAACCGTTATGTATATATGTGTATATATACCAACTTTGTAACAGTCTATATATTTCCATATGTTTATAATAATATTTAAAGGGCATAGGCCTGGCACAAAGACCTCTCTCCCTTTATGAAAACCACGTCATCGACAGGAATCCTTTGAAAAGTTTGATAAAAATGCAAGTTATGTGCATTTTATGTTTCAAAAGTCTTCATTCACTATGCTGTTGAACAGCTTCCGTAATATGGAGAGATGTGTGTAACCTAACCTGAGCTAATGACAACCAATATCATAAATTTCTGTGAGATCATGTTTCCCCAAACACCAAGGTGCAAGAAATTTCATGATATAATTTTGACACTGTTGAAATATCGAATAACACATAGAAATTGTACGATGCAAAATAAAATAAACGCAACAATACTGCCTGGTGATTATTACGTACGGTTCTCAATTAAACGCAACAATACTGGCTGATGGTATTACACACGGATCTCAATTAAGTGCAACAATACTGCCTGGTGGCTATTACGCATGGTTCTCAATTAATGCGATTTGTTATAGACATGTTAATAGTTTCAGGTTTTAAATGTCTGTGTATCAAGTGTGGAATAGGGCTTAGATTGTGGTTTTGAAATTATTTTTGCAGGTAAAAGTGTGTTTTAGCGGTAAGGTTTTCAAAAATAATGAAACAAACGAGTGAGAAATGTTAAAAATGCACTGAAATACTCTACAATAGTGATATGTTTTATGTAAATATTAACTTGGATGTAGTAATAAGACTTTAATTTTTTTTAATAAAAAAGGTATAGTCAGATGGTAAACGAGAGGAATGGGCTATATAAACATAAAAAGTGTTGCCACATACCCATGGGGGCGTGCAAAATCCGAGTCTCGTCGCTTAACATTTAGCAACATGGGTAGGATACACACACATACTTTTCGTGTATACATACTGTTTTATCTCATTTCAACTTGGCTGCCATAAAGTACTGTGTCACAAAGTCTTGACAATGTTGATGGCTTAATTGTTATAATTCATCTCACGCTATCACTAGAGTTGTCCGGATTGGATTGGACTCGACTTGGCAGTGGTCCCGAAACTCACGGGAAATTGAGGACTCGCATGAGCGGAGTGTCCCAAGGGAGTGCCTCAGCCGTATACCTTGGGGGCAGGTTTTCCTGAATCGCAGTTTGTTGTGAGGGAGTTGGTGGCTACCTTAATGCTGGGGTGACTCACCTCTTAAATTCAGTAGGTCAATGATAGTAATGGCCTATCCACCAGTGAAATTCTGGCAGCTAAGTTCGCTTATCGCGTTTGGACGAAGGAATCATCTACAGCAGAAAAGCGGGTCGGTTTTGCTTCTAGGTGCCGTCCTAAATGGAATGAATAATGTTTTAACGTCCGTTTTTGCTACAGAGACACCACAGGTGATTGACACTGATGACACATGAAATGAAATTATATATTAGGAATGGCTTTATTTTTAAGGAAGGAAACATTTAGGGCCTAAGTTTAGGGTACCTCCCCGGCATTTGTCATTTATGATTATGAGGACTGAGGAAAACCTGGGAAAAACCTCCGTCAGGGAGGACGGTACTGGCGGGATTCGAATCCCAGACCTCCCGAGTCTGCGTCTGAACAACTTCGGTTACCCTTAGCGGTATCCTAAATGGAAAAAAACACCTGTGGGCAGCACAGACCTGAGTGTATATTTCCCTGGTCTCGGGGAGGGATTCCTAACATGTTTATAGAGGAACGAGTGGCTATTGTCACTGCTAGACAGCTCGGTTTGACATATGCACAGGTGCAACAGGAGTTGATTCGGAAATTTCGGATGGTATTGGGCACACCGTTTTTGTGGTCCTCATTTTGCGTTCACTGTGACAGAATAATGCAACCGACTATTTCCCAATAAATGAATAGGTTTCGAGCTTGACCTCGAATAAGGCCATCATGTTCACCATATTTGACATCCTTAAACATTTTTATTGGAATTTATCAAGTCACGAGTGCATATAAATCCAAATGAAGAAATTTCTAAAATCTGAAGAATTGTATTCAAGAAGTATGTTCAGCGATTCAAGGCAACATGTTTACAAACGTCTTCCGTGCTGCATCTGAACGTTGCATACAAGGGTTTAAAATGAATGGCGGCCATGTAAATTAAGAATAATTACTTATATTCATATGTGCAACGCATACCTACATGCCATGTAAATTTTATGTACGACAAAACCATTATTTTACGAAAAAAGGATCTAAAATTATACATGACTACTTTGTATTACCACGACGAAACAAAACGAAACGTTTTGAGTTTTTGGAAATGTTGTTTCTAAAAATGGTACGGTGAGAAATCTCAATTGTAATGCTAACCACAATACCACTGTACTAACATTAACATAACAAATGCAAAAATTGTGTAACACATTTGAAGTAGAATTGACAAATTATGAAAGTTTACCTGATCGTTGTGTGCATGATCTAAGTTGTACTTTCCCCATCATCAGCTGACTACGAAACAGACAAGGTGAAGGTCAAGAACACGCAATACACAACTTATCATTTTCAGATGTACCGTGTTCTCCACTTCGATTGGGTGTGAGTCCTGACACAGTTGTACTGCTTACCACTGTAAGAATAGTTGCAATCAACGGAGGTGCTCGTTTCTTTTAAAAAATGTTCAATTTATTCCCGAACGTTTTTATCATCAGCAAATCTTCAATTGCGTAAGTGCAGTAATTGCTACTTAATAATGACTTTTACGACACTGAAGTCATCACTGATACATTCACAGAACAATAAAATATTCAATGAAGCCACTCTACCTCGCGCGTATACAGTAACTGCCCTTTCGCACGCTTACAAGGCGAGTTAGCGCTTGCAATACCTGGCGCGCTATGTCAACAAGTGCAATGGTCGTCGTTGCATCGTGTGTTTCGATGTCATCCCTAAATCTGTTGACAATTTAAAAGCAGAGAATAGTAACCAGAGCTAACAATTGCATCAGATGTTTCTAGAACTAATAGTGTCACTTAACAAATCGGATTCATGCACCGCGGAGTGATACATTCGCGTTTGTTTACGTCGGGATAGAAATTGCAGAGACGGGTGGGCAAGGCAACACAAGTAGAAACACTAGTAGGATTCTAATGCGCTTGTAAAGTTATTCGTCTGTATTCATCCATGTCATGCAAGAAAATGCTGGAATTGCATAACCTTTATTTTTCACATATTTTTGCCATCTGCTTATGAAACTATTCATTACTCCTCTTGATTCTCTTTGTAAAATTAAATTATTCTCTTAAGTATAATTTTTAGTTCGTCTAGAGTGTGTAGACTTTACCTATTTATATATCGCATTACGACTTGACACCCATCTACTGGAAATTTCTCTTTAAACCGACACGAGCGGACTCGGTACAAACATACGAATCACAAATAAAAACTTTTATAGAATATAATAATTGATTACCCCTTGCAATTGCCATTTAGTACTCTAAGCGGGTTTAAATACTTGTGCTGTTTGTTTCATTGTTCAAACGACACTGAATGATGGATATTAAACTCAAGGTCAACGTAGCAGTTCGGTAAATCCCTCACACCCCGACTTAGTAGCCTGAATAGTTGAGGTTTATTCCAGCTTTTCCTCACTTCCATAAATGACAAATTCCGGGGATGTAGCCTAAACTTAGGTCTGGAACGCTTCCTTAAAGCATCACCAGTGTCCACCGCCTGTGGTATCTCAGTAATAAAAACGGGCGTTAAACACCATTAAAAATATCCGCTAAAGTCAGTAAGAAGGTAGCAATGAAACCTCACATTGAAGTCTGTATTCAGAAAGGAGAGCCCCTTTTTTAAACTTTATCGGGTGAGTTGAAATCACTAACCAATCACGTCTCTTCCCACCCCAACCTACCCCAGCGTAGCCAGAAATGGTACGCGCATAATATTTCGAGTATTATGCACATATTGCTCTTTATAAGTCTAATTAAAATTCAATATTTAGAGCCGGGGTCTCAAACGGGCCAGATACGGGCCAAGCAACCAGCGCTTGCACCGGGGCTGCATAGGAAGAGGCAATTCACTTCATGTATTTCATGTTAGGTCACTAGCCTCTATATCTGATTTCGTTACACGTGTGCATTGTACAGTTCTGTTCTGATTATTCAATTTCTTATCTATTAACTTCTTATTTGTTTATTTATATTTAAGATCATTAACGTCCTTTCATTTCGGGGCGTGAAACGGCAGAAAAATTTTGCTCACAGGCCTCCTCGTTCAGACTTGAAGGCCTTTTATGTGCCATAAATGCACAACAACTGAATCAACGACTTTACTTCCCTTCCGAAAGAAGCCATGCGTAAGTTGTTTCGTCCTAATCCGCTTCCTTGGGTCTACAAGACAAGTAGAACACCAGGGCCGACATTATTTAACTGCAATATTGTGCTTTCTGGCATCGGTAATAAGTCCAGATCGGATCATAGATTGATTGACAATGCTTACGACATATGTATACGAGTAATTCGGATATTTCCGTATAGATCACATGCGAATACCGCAATTCCACTCCTGTCTACACTACCTGCTCAGAGTCTATGTTTAACAGTTGACTCTGGGGTGCCTGATTTAGAGTATTATAATTGAAAACTGTTGATTTATTTTATTTACCGACGATCTTTAACATCTCAGGTCATCAGCGTCCCATTTAATTCACAGAGTGAAACGGCCGACAAATTTTGCTCGGAGGCTTCTTCTTTCATACTTTGTCGGTCCTGGTGGTGTAGTGGTAACCATACTTGCCTTCTAAACCCAAGATCGCGAGTTCAAACCCGGCCAGGATCGGGCGTAAAAATCCTAAGTATAGCATCCTTCGGAAGGGAAGTAAAGCCGTGGGTCCCGTGTCGTACATTTACGGCACGAAAAAGAACCTCAAGCCTGAAAGAAGAGGTCTCTGAGCAAAATTTGTCTGCCGTTTCACGACCAGAATTGAATGGGACGCTGATTACCTGTGATGTTAAAGAGCGTCCTTAAATAAACAAATCTTTCAGATTTAATGTTCTTTTTCGTGCTGTAAATGTACGACACGGGACCCACGGCTTTACTTTCCTTCCGAAGGAAGCCATACTTAGGATTTTTACGCCCGAAAAAATCCATCGATCCTGGCCGGATTTGAACCTGCGATCTTGAGTATAGAAGGCAAGTATAATTACCACTACACCACCAGGACCGACTTATAATAAAAATGGATTATTGTTCTTGTTATGACTGTACAAGAATCTTGCTTACACAGCAGGTAGAACGCAAGCAAAAACGTTCCATTTATGTGGCTTTTATCATTCAACAGGTGATTTGAAACCCTCACTAGACATAAACATGGCTCCAATATCGTCAGACCCTTGCATATCTCACAGGTCCAGGAACAACAGCTGACAAACTGCAGACATTCGCTTCTACAGAGAACGAGGTGCCATTTAGTTCGCTTTTAAAGTTGTGACGGGAAATTACGTGAACGACACATTACATTCAGTTGTTTAATTGCTCAGTTTAGGGTATGACTGTGCATGTAAAAAATGTCAACAGAACTAAACCGATGTGATGTGTAGCTAGGAACGAAGCTTACAGTAATTATTTGAAAGAAACGTAAGTGATGATTCCGAATTATGTGAAACTGAAGATGAAGATAAGCTGTTTTAAAATACCATAAATAAGATTTTTAGCGAATTCCGAAGAATGTATTGTGATTGTACCTATGAAAATATTTTTGAAAATATTTTTTAAATCTCCATCAACCCCTACCTACTAGGCACCGCAAATGACAGTGAAAACAAATTTACATATATAAAATGTGTGTGTGTGTGTGTGTGTGTGTGTGTGTGTGTGTGTGTGTGTGTCTGTCTGTTAACGATCTAGCGGGCGCAATTTTTGTATTTCCTCAATAAAACTCAGCGTATAATAATCAATTAACAAAACGATTCATCGAGTTCGTTAACCAGTAAAACTGGATCATTGGAGCTGTGGGTTAACCTAAAGTGAAAATTTAAAAACCGCTATGGCGGCCGGTATTTTTGTTTGTTGTCTAAGAAACTCGGCACATGATTTTGAAATATTAATAAAAATAGTTGCTGAAAATTAGCGATATTAGGACTACTAAGAGTGGAGGTTTACCTGAAACCCAACTTTTGAAAACCGCTCTTATTTCATTTTCTCGCAACGAAATTCGATGTGTTATTTAAATAAAACAAGCAAAATAGTTACTGAAAATAACGGGAATCGGACAATAAGATGGAGGAATAGTTCACCTCCTCTTGGTCTAGTGGTTAGCGGTGATAACTGCGGGCCTGAATGTGTGTTTACTACAATAAAAGTTTAATTAAATTCCAAAACCACTGAAAATCATGTAGCTTTCGATTGAATATTGTTGAGTGTGTATATTTGCTTAGTACATTGTAACTATTTTTAAATAGTAACTTGTTTTTGTTTTATTGAAACATAAACATTTAACAATGTTTATAATAACCACACCGTATAGTTTATCTACCAGTGGTCTCACGTTTCATTCAATTAATAGTATACTTATTTATGTGATTAATCTCAATAATAATAATAATAATAATAATAATAATAATAATAATAATTCTAAAAATGTGGTTCCTCTTTTGTAATATTTATAGTTTGCATGAATTCTAACATTCTTCCCTTTACTTTTGAAAATTAGAGAATTTCGCTATAGACATTTATTTTCAAGTGATTTTGAAGAGAAAAACCAGATAAACGTAGTTAAGTAATTAATTTAGTTCAGTTTTTCTTTTATTGGTTAACTTTACAATTTGCCATGCTAATTAACACACAGTAATACCATAACTTATTTCATTAATTAATAAGGCTATAACTTGCATTTTATATTCTTTTTTAAGTTGTTTTACTTGTTAAGGAATTCGCTTGGTTCAAAAGCTCCTGAAAGATGGACTTTTTAAATGTGTAATGGTTTGCATGGCTCTGGGTAACGTGTTGTAGGCGCACACGCACGATTTGCCTGTATTAAGTTCTGCACTTTGATTTCTGAAATTATGTAGCGTGATTTTAAAACAGTCTGTATATAAAAATTAAAAATATTCTTTACTGATTATGAAGATATTAAGATTTATAAGTTCTTCTTCTAACAAGCTTCCATTTGTGGTATACAAATGCCCGGCGTGATCTTTATCGCGTTACAGTTTAAATGCATGCTTTCTCCCGCAAATCCACTTATCGGAACAATGGGCATGTTTAGTTTCTATAATTAAAGGTTTGCAGGGATATATAGGTATTGTTGTAAAAGCAAAATAATAAGAAGTCTCGCGTGTTTGTAGCTCATTTTTCTTCCATTCCATGGAAGTCATCCATCAAAATCCTGACCTACAAGAAAAACAATTGCCTGCGAAACAAAAGGGCAGCGTACCGTCTTAAGAGGCGGTGCTGATAAATACAAACGATGGAATTAAATGCGAATGTGCATGATTATACAAATGTTCGTTATTTGTGGAACTGGATGATGAATTACTAGCAGCTCAGCCTTCATATTACCCTTATTCTGTCTACGAGAAGAAATATAGTGCCTGTTTGTCTCTGTATTTTTAAGTTACCTTCATTTTCTATGAGTTGCTTTATTATGAAATACGCGTTTCTTTTGTCTAATCCTTGCCGAGGGCATATGTACAAGCGGTTTACCAATACATGAGCTGTGAATGATTATTGAGGGTTCATTTTAAATACAAAGTATGGTAGAAAATTTAAAGTAATAAATATGTTAATACGGTTATAGAATTTAACAATCACAAAATAAATAACAATTTATTGGAATATTACTACTCTTAAACTTCAAAATAAATGATTTCCGTATAATTAAAATATTCATTATTTCAAAATATGCATTTGAATTATATATTCTTAATTTGTATTAAAATGAAGGAATGAACCATTAATTTTGATTTATATTTACATTACAATTTAGGTAAGAAACTCAAAATAATCACTAGTATTTAACATGTCAAATTATTTTACAAGCATCCTCCATTTAACCACACTAAAATGAAAAAAAAAAAATCGTTAAGGAAACATCTCCCATATCGTGAGTAATGGGAAGCTTTCACGGCCGGAGTCAGAATTATAACTAGAAGTTTCTTCCGGGCTTAGGAGCCATGGTTTCTTGGAGCTAAGGAGTCCAAACGTTTCATCCTCAACTGCGGAGGACATCTTCAGTGGCGCGGTCTGAGTCTTCTGGGCGAAGGTCCTGCCACGATTCCCATATCGCTTAACAAGTGTAAACTAGACTAAAAGCCTATAACAATTACAATAAAATTTACAGCAAAAACCGAAAAGATGAAAAGTACATATTCTAACAATAAATAATTAATTACTATAGTTACCCAGGTCACTTCTCTCATCACAGAAAAAAGACGCGCTCCGAAATGATAAAACTTCAAAGAAAATAATTGCGGTAAAGCCTTGCTGAAGATTATCGTCGCAGAACAATCGAACACGAATTCTCACCTACCCGATAACCAAGGACAGTTCCGGGTTGCAGTTATATAATTGTGTTATTATCCGATTACAATTTTTCATTCCACAAGTGTTTATTGAAATAAAATTAATTGTAGCCTGGCTCTCGATAACTCTTGATCTCTTATCACCTTGCAATCATGGGATTTAGATCTACCGGATTACTTTGCTAAGCTGTCATATAGATCATTGTTGTAGCACTTGTCACTAGTAAAATAGCAAATACGATCAAATGGTAGTTTATTTCTATTTATATGTTTATTGGGGTCTGATAGCTTTTTGGCTATGATGTTTAAAATTTTCAATTTTAGTAATTCGTACACAATTAGTATCCACGGTTAATTTGTTGACACTTTTTGATGGTAGAACATTCCCCTTTATCAACCATAGTTTTTTTAAAAATGTTATATTGAATAATTTTAACGTTTTTAGACACTTCCAAATAATGTAAGCTAGCGGTTGAAATTGTTTTTTTCTCAACGAAACTCGTCACACAGCCTTCAATTAACATATGATTTGTCGAGTTCGTGAATCAGAAAAATTATTGGCGGTGAATGTTAACCTAAACGAATTATTTTTGTAAATTAAAAATCGCTCTAACGGAAGCAATTTTTACTTTTTCTCAACAAAACTCGGTATACTTTTTTAAAATAAATTGATAGAAGCATTACCCGAAAATCCGAGCAATCAGACTAATAGGAGTAGGCAACACCTGGAAATATAGTGCCGGTTAGGGCGAAATATATAAATCGCTCCAGCGGCCAACTTTTTAAATTTTTTTTAAAGGAAACTCGGTATATGCCCTTGAAATAAAATAAGAAAAACAGATTTGGTAGGGGGGATTTACCTAAAACCCAAAATTTAAAAATCGCTCTTCCGCATTAATATTCGTTTATTATTTTTTTTTTCCACCACGAAACTCGATATAAACATTTAAATAAAATAAGAAAAGTAATTCCCGAAAATCAGGAAAATTGGACCATTAGGAGCACGGGTTCACCTGAAATTCAAAATTTAAAAATTACTCTAGCGGCACCAATATTTGTTTCTTCATAATACATTTGGTATATTACCATATAAATAAAATAAGAAAAATATTGTCTGAAAATTAGGGAAATGGGACCATTAGGAGCACGGGTTCACCTGAAATTCAAAATTTAAAAATTACTCTAGCGCCACCAATATTTGTTTCTCCACAATACATTTGGTAATGTTACTATATAAATAAAATAAGAAAAATATTGTCTGAAAATTAGGGAAATGGGACCATTAGGATTAGGGGTATACTTAATAACCGAAATTTAAAAAGCGCTCTTGCATTTAATTTTCTCTATATTGTTTTAAAATAAAAGGACAAAAATAATTCAGCATATAAACTGCATTTATAACAATACATATGTTTTATATTCAACAAAAGCATCGTCATGAAGAGAGCAAATGTGAAATATTAAACTAATTTATGTGTGAGAATTTTATTTGTATATAAGAGCGCTCTGTAATAGCCTTTAGAAAACATTTGAAATACATGTTTTTACAATAACATTTAAATTAAATTCCAAAATCAATGAAAATTTATATAACTTTCCAATGCTTTTATTTTATTTGTACAATGTAATTGTTTCTGAATAGTAACATGTTTTTGTTTTATTGAAACATATGAACATCATCTTAAATACACAATGTAACTGGAAACTTTCTGTTATTTCTGTTTTAGTGAACGTAATAATGATATCAAGGGCTCGGTTCATAAACATGGTTGCGTTTAAAAATACTCATAAAGTATGGCTTGTCTATGAGTGGTAATACATTTCATTTACTTAATAGTATACCATTAATTTTTGTGGTTTAATCTCAATAATAATAATAATAATAATAATAATAATAATAATAATAGTTCTATAATTATGGGGTCGCTTTTCTAATACTTATAGGTTGCAAAAATTATAATTTTGTTTCCCTAATACCACACAGTAATGCCACAAGTTATTTCATTTCATTAATTAATAAGGCCTAGTTTGGATTTTATATTCACTTTTATTAACAGTAATTCAACTCGGTTAGAAATTCCCTTGGTTTACACAGTTTCTGCGTGACGAACTTTTTTGAAGTTTCGCATTGTTCTCTATGTTAATTACCGCCCCCCTTGCAGGGGTTATATGATGAAGAACCAGCAAGATTCATCAGACTGTTATCGAATTTTGCTCCCGGGTTTTTCACCATGGCACCGTAGTCGAAAAAAGAACGACATAATTATTGACACACACACACTTCCACGTTTTAGCACTGCTAAGTAGCAAAATGAAAGATAATTGTTAGACTTGGCAGCGACACTTTATTTTTTTTTTTTTTCATAAACAGGGATCAAGTGGCCACTTTCTATTGTCTTATGTCATTACCTCCAGGAATGGAAACGAGAGCAAGCTATGCATATTCCTGGAATGTCAAAGCATTTCACACCGTACGTTGTATCTCTGTAAATTATATTATCTGCTACTAAAAGTAAGACATTGCATTTATCCAAAGCACTTGTCTCGGAGAAAAACAAAAGAATAACGCTCAGAAGCTGCAAAAAGTAAACTGAATGTCAACTGTTTTCCAACGCCGTAATGATAAAACAACATTTTTCTCAACAGGGCAAAAAGAAAAGATAAACGACAGAAGATTGCCGCCTACAGACCCTAACTAATCGTGTCTTTTCATGCACTCAAGAGTTTTAAAACACAGGTCACGATGTCAGGTCACAAATTCAATTTGGCGAGAAGCACTTTGCCTGTCTGCTTAACTGGGAGATGCATTATCCTGTCTTGTCACCCAGTCATGTTTTGCTGTTCTTTTGGGAGTATTTTAGATTTGTACAGTCTTCATGTTAAAAAAAAAAAGTAATGTATTACTAAACTGAGTCAGTTATGATAAAAATAGCGCATAAAAGTTTAAGATAATCGCATTGTACATTGACATAGTCTTTCTGGAAAGACCTAACGACCAGTTTCCTGTTCAACGGAAAGGCCATACTCTCTTGCTAGGGGTCGGCTAGTATTTTTTCATCTTTTGAATTAGTAAAAAAGGAGACCCCATGGAATATGACGGTTTTCAGGACCTTCTTGTGGGACACTCATACAGAATTAAATCACAATACTTTTTCAAGGAACAAGTAGCACAATGGAATTTATTAATTGGAACTTATTTTTTTAAAATCACAAGTAACCCAATGGAATATAACGGTTTTCAGAACGCTGCCGTTTCTAGCGATTTTGAGTTATAGTTATGGTATTGGTTGTAAGCAACTTTCAAAACAAGCAATTGAGAAACTGGGAGTGAATGTTCAAATTTTTCTGAAAAGCTTACTGTGATTACATTGCTGTTAAATTAACATGTATACCAAATTTCATTCAATTGGATAAATATTGTGCGTACTATATGTAAATATGTCGCATAACCAAAATGCCCCACGTGTCTCATGAGTTGAGAAAACTGATCTGCATTTTTGCAATTGGAGCTTTGAACTACACTAATAAGAGATATTTTATATAAATTTGATGATGAAATGTGGACAACAGACATCTTGCAATGGCTCTGCGGAGTCTCACCTCCGATGATAGTACGGTTAGGAGTCATCTACCAGAGACTAAACTACTGGCATGCTGTGTTCGTGGAGAGACACAAAATTCAATCGAAAGTGTTCACTTATTCATTTGGAAAAACTGTCCCAAAGAAAATTTTATTTCTAAGAAGCGGCTAGAAATTGGGGCATTAAATGATGTTTCTGCTTTTAACATGGGCTTTTCAGCTTTACAGGAGCTGAGGGGATGAGGAATGTTCGGCAGCTGCTTGAAAGATCAGTAAGACCCTGGATGTGACTGGACACTACGAGAGCAGGTCAGCTGCCACAATTTATATATCAGAATCCTTGTTATTTATAGTTAAGCATGTCTGTACTTCCCTTTATGTTCTTCTGTGCTGTTGTGCTATTTCTGTCATCTGCACGTCCTTCCTTTCCTGTCTCCATCAGACAGCACACTTGTGCATCTCACTCCACACTTCTGTAATGAGGGGGTTTGGCAGGATGGAAAAGGACACGCATGACTGTAGAGTCGAAAGGGAAGGGAGAAATGCAAATGTTGACCCTCTGTGGATGATATTTGGGCCAAAAACCCAGTGATCCTTAATTCTGTCCGTTTAGCATACAAAATGGATAACTGGACGGTTGAAAAATGTGTATTCACTGTTATAAAATTTATTCAATCTAAGTCAATCTCCTACGTTAAGGTAGATTTAGAGTAGAGTTTAATGTGCTACGTCATGAAAGAATTCAATCCCGTAACACCATTCTGTAATGGGCGACTCAATTCAAAACCATGGGCAGTGTTTGTAGTAAGTTCGTTGGTAGTGCTGGTAGCACTGGACTTTCAGATGGATGACAATGAAGAATTTGAATTTTTGTTCCAGCAGGATGGCGCTACAACTCACCTCTAGTGAAACTGAATATTTTGCGGATTCTATTTCCTGGACGCATAATTTCTCAATCTGCTGATGTTGTCTGGTCAGTTCGGTCTCCAGATCTGACGGTAGCAGAAATTAAAGACACTGATCATGTTTTATTGCAGCGAGGTATGGTGAACTTCCAGATCTGCTTACCCGAATATGTTCGTTATCATGCAGGCCAATTAAAATATCATTTTTAAAAAATAAATTCATATTAATAAATTGCATTGTGACCCTAGTTCCATGAAAATGTGTTTTATTTTATTCTATACGAGTGTACCACTAGAAGGTTCTGAAAACCGTCATATTTCATTGGCTCACTCTGTATAATGACTGCTTCAGTATTCTTTTGTCACTGGATCTTAATACTGTAGAACGGATATTTGATTGTTCGAATATCCGAACGTAAAACCCATAGCGTGCAATTCAGAGATTTATGTAAAAGAATTTTACTATTAAAATACATGCAAAAAAGTAAATAATAGCCACTCAATTAGTTATTGGGTTGGACTTCATTGGTAGGAAAGGCATCGTACGTAAGCCTTTCCCAAGCACTTGCCGTTTGTACTTACGCTCCCAGTGCAACACCTTCGGGAGGAAGGGATATGGTATTGCAGCGAGGTATGGTGAACTTCCAGATCTGCTTACCCGAATATGTTCTCCATGAAAATGTGTTTTATTTTATTCTATACGAGTGTACCACTAGAAGGTTCTGAAAACCGTCATATTTCATTGGCTCACTCTGTATAATGACTGCTTCAGTATTCTTTTGTCACTGGATCTTAATACTGTAGAACGGATATTTGATTGTTCGAATATCCGAACGTAAAACCCATAGCGTGCAATTCAGAGATTTATGTAAAAGAATTTTACTATTAAAATACATGCAAAAAAGTAAATAATAGCCACTCAATTAGTTATTGGGTTGGACTTCATTGGTAGGAAAGGCATCGTACGTAAGCCTTTCCCAAGCACTTGCCGTTTGTACTTACGCTCCCAGTGCAACACCTTCGGGAGGAAGGGATATGGTGAAAGAGACACCGGGCGAGGTCGCTGAGACACGGACGTCAATATCCCCATATAGAACACACCCACTCTGCACAGTTCGAACCTTTCAGAAGAACCACCTTCATACCACGCGTTGCACAGTGTGCATTTAATGAAAAGTTTAGCCGAAATTCGTGGAATATTTCATTTCCAATCTAAGGACATAACAATACAGCGTGTATACCAAGTTAGTGAAACATTTCATTCAGCTGTATTTTCCAAACTAAATATTCAAATGTGCTGAAATTTCACAACACGAAACATAAACTCACCAAATGTTTATCCAACGGCATCTGTCGTCAGCTACCATTTCAGTTTCGCTGGCGGCCATTGGAAGCGCCATGGTAATAATTCAGAACAACAAAGCGCCAAAATTGACTGCAAAATGGCGCAGATAACACAAGGAGGGAAATTTTGCTTTTTTCATTTCGCTCGTTGCGAGTCTGTTGTATGTGAAGAGCATATCGTGCCAGGTATCAAAAGGCTCCATCTGTTTATAGCAGCATATTGAAATGGTACAGGAAAGTTCAAGACATGGTTGTTTATGTTACGACAAGCGTTCGGGGCGGCCTGGCATATCAGAAGAGATCGAAAAGTTGCGGAGGCTTTCGTATACAGTGTGCAAGTCGGGAGCTCCACATTCCGCACGCAGCGGTGCGCAAAACGTTTACGAGTGAGCCAGTAGAGGCAACTGCGCCGAGATACCTGACTGGACACCATGTGACTTCTTATGGATTATGTGAAGGACAGGATTTACATACCACCCATGCCTCCATGCCTTCAGGATCTGCGACACTGTATTATAGCTGTCATCGCAATAGTAACCCCTGGCCGAGGTCTTTCAGGCTCCGAGTCGTGAGCGGGAAGTCTGGAGTTCCAATCCTCTCTGACTGAGGTTTTATCCAGGTTTTTCTCAGTCCTCATTACTGGCAAATGCCGGGGCGGTACCCTAAACTTGAGCCTTGAGCCTAAACTTCTTTGCTTAAAAAAGAAATATATTATGTTCCTTTACAAATTCTATCATTTCATTTCATGTATCATCAATGTCCACCGCCTGTGGTGCCTCAGGAGTAAAAATGGGCGTTAAACAAAAAAGGGGGGGTAAACCCTGATATGACTTATCCATAGCCATTGCGACATTCTCGGAGCTGCTGGAGCTGCAGCGAATGCGCAGAGAGCGAACTCCTGTTACTACAAACTCTGCAAGCAATTGTTTTCATTTCATAGTAATAGGCATACGAATGCTGTATTTTTTACAAGGGGCAAAACATTTAATACACAAATTTTATACAACACTTACACTTCCTTATTCACACTCCGCTTGTAACAGTGTAAATGTTGCATGTGTTATGTTTTTGTTAAAGGTAACATGACCTATACGTTGTACTCCGTAACTTTCTGGTTGCAATATATTGCTCCTTATTACAAAACAGAGTTTTTCACTTTTTACCACCCGGTGTCTTAATGGAATTTGCAATTAATTTATATATACACACTAATCTTAACGCTAACCTCAGGTACACCCTTGAAACGGATGAACCCAGTATACAAGGTTTTCAGGTATACCCCCACTCCTAATGGTACGATTTCCCAAATTTTCAGAAAAAGTTTTTCTTGTTTTATTTAAATGGTATATGTCAAGTTCTGTTATGAAATAACAAATATTGTTGCCGCTACAGTCACTTTTAAATTTTATGTTTCAGGTAAACCCCCATTCCTAATGGCCTGATTTTCCTAATTTCCAGGAACTAGTTTTCAAATTTTATTTAAACGGTATGTACTGAATTTCGTTGCGAAAAATCAAATGTTGGTGCAGCTAGAATATTTTTTTAATTTTGGATCTAAGTTAAGCTCCCACTCTTAATAATCCGATTTCGTATCATCAGAAACTATTTTTATTGTTATATTTCAGTGGCATATACCCAGTTTCCTTTAACAAAATTTAAAATTGCGACTTCTAGAGCAAATTTTAAATTTCGCACTAAACCCCATTCGTATTTCAGGTATATGCACACTCCTAATGGCGTGGTTGCCTTGATTTTCGGAGACTACTTTTGTCTATTTCATTTAAAAGTATGTAGAGGTTTCCTTGAGAAAAATAAAAAATTGGCGGCCGCGTGAGCGGGGGGGTTTTTAGGGTTTACTGGGGGACGCAGGGGGGGGTTCACACACTCACAAGTTGTGGGGTTGGGGCGGGTGGTTACGTTCGACGATCGTTGCGGGGAGGTTGGTGGGGGTGTGGACGTGGGGTGAGGAGGTATTAGTATAGTGGGCGACTGAGTTTGAGGGTTGGTTTATGTATATACTTATATCTATGAAGTAAAGCTAAGTAAGGTACCGTACCGTACCGTACGTAAGCTACCGTACCGTAAGCTAAGCTACTCTACCTACCTACCGTACCTAGCCTACCTACCTACCTACTCTACCTACCGTAAGTACGTCAGTACGTCTACCGTAAGCTACCGTAAGTACCGTACCGTACGTACCGTAAGCTACCTACCGTACCGTACCGTAAGTCCGTAAGCTACGCTACCGTACCGTACGTACCGTACCGTAAGCTAGCCTAAGCTACGTACCTACCGTACCGTACCGCTACCGTACCGTACCGTACGTACCGTACCGTAAGTACCGTACCGTACCGTAAGTCCGTACCTACCTACCGTACCGTAAGCTACCGTACCGTACCTACCGTACCGTACCGTACCGTACCTACCGTACCGTACCGTAAGTACCGTACGTAAGCCTAAGCTACCGTAAGTACCGTACGTACGTACCGTACCGTACGCTACCGTACCGTAAGCTACCTACCGTACCGTACCTAAGCCTAACGTACCTACCGTACCGTACCTACCGTACCGTACCGTACCGTACCGTACCGTACCGTACCGTACCGTACCGTAAGTAAGTAAGTCCGTACCTACCGTACCGTACCGTACCGTACCGTACCGTACCGTACCGTACCGTAGTCGTACAGTACCGTACCGTACCTACCTACCTACCTACCTACCTACCTACCTACCTACCTACCTACCTACCTACCTACCTACCTACCTACCTACCTACCTACCTACCTACCTACCTACCTACCTACCTACCTACCTACCTACCTACCTACCTACCTACCTACCTACCTACCTACCTACCTACCTACCTACCTACCTACCTACCTACCTACCTACCTACCTACCTACCTACCTACCTACCTACCTACCTACCTACCTACCTACCTACCTACCTACCTACCTACCTACCTACCTACCTACCTACCTACCTACCTACCTACCTACCTACCTACCTACCTACCTACCTACCTACCTACCTACCTACCTACCTACCTACCTACCTACCTACCTACCTACCTACCTACCTACCTACCTACCTACCTACCTACCTACCTACCTACCTACCTACCTACCTACCTACCTACCTACCTACCTACCTACCTACCTACCTACCTACCTACCTACCTACCTACCTACCTACCTACCTACCTACCTACCTACCTACCTACCTACCTACCTACCTACCTACCTACCTACCTACCTACCTACCTACCTACCTACCTACCTACCTACCTACCTACCTACCTACCTACCTACCTACCTACCTACCTACCTACCTACCTACCTACCTACCTACCTACCTACCTACCTACCTACCTACCTACCTACCTACCTACCTACCTACCTACCTACCTACCTACCTACCTACCTACCTACCTACCTACCTACCTACCTACCTACCTACCTACCTACCTACCTACCTACCTACCTACCTACCTACCTACCTACCTACCTACCTACCTACCTACCTACCTACCTACCTACCTACCTACCTACCTACCTACCTACCTACCTACCTACCTACCTACCTACCTACCTACCTACCTACCTACCTACCTACCTACCTACCTACCTACCTACCTACCTACCTACCTACCTACCTACCTACCTACCTACCTACCTACCTACCTACCTACCTACCTACCTACCTACCTACCTACCTACCTACCTACCTACCTACCTACCTACCTACCTACCTACCTACCTACCTACCTACCTACCTACCTACCTACCTACCTACCTACCTACCTACCTACCTACCTACCTACCTACCTACCTACCTACCTACCTACCTACCTACCTACCTACCTACCTACCTACCTACCTACCTACCTACCTACCTACCTACCTACCTACCTACCTACCTACCTACCTACCTACCTACCTACCTACCTACCTACCTACCTACCTACCTACCTACCTACCTACCTACCTACCTACCTACCTACCTACCTACCTACCTACCTACCTACCTACCTACCTACCTACCTACCTACCTACCTACCTACCTACCTACCTACCTACCTACCTACCTACCTACCTACCTACCTACCTACCTACCTACCTACCTACCTACCTACCTACCTACCTACCTACCTACCTACCTACCTACCTACCTACCTACCTACCTACCTACCTACCTACCTACCTACCTACCTACCTACCTACCTACCTACCTACCTACCTACCTACCTACCTACCTACCTACCTACCTACCTACCTACCTACCTACCTACCTACCTACCTACCTACCTACCTACCTACCTACCTACCTACCTACCTACCTACCTACCTACCTACCTACCTACCTACCTACCTACCTACCTACCTACCTACCTACCTACCTACCTACCTACCTACCTACCTACCTACCTACCTACCTACCTACCTACCTACCTACCTACCTACCTACCTACCTACCTACCTACCTACCTACCTACCTACCTACCTACCTACCTACCTACCTACCTACCTACCTACCTACCTACCTACCTACCTACCTACCTACCTACCTACCTACCTACCTACCTACCTACCTACCTACCTACCTACCTACCTACCTACCTACCTACCTACCTACCTACCTACCTACCTACCTACCTACCTACCTACCTACCTACCTACCTACCTACCTACCTACCTACCTACCTACCTACCTACCTACCTACCTACCTACCTACCTACCTACCTACCTACCTACCTACCTACCTACCTACCTACCTACCTACCTACCTACCTACCTACCTACCTACCTACCTACCTACCTACCTACCTACCTACCTACCTACCTACCTACCTACCTACCTACCTACCTACCTACCTACCTACCTACCTACCTACCTACCTACCTACCTACCTACCTACCTACCTACCTACCTACCTACCTACCTACCTACCTACCTACCTACCTACCTACCTACCTACCTACCTACCTACCTACCTACCTACCTACCTACCTACCTACCTACCTACCTACCTACCTACCTACCTACCTACCTACCTACCTACCTACCTACCTACCTACCTACCTACCTACCTACCTACCTACCTACCTACCTACCTACCTACCTACCTACCTACCTACCTACCTACCTACCTACCTACCTACCTACCTACCTACCTACCTACCTACCTACCTACCTACCTACCTACCTACCTACCTACCTACCTACCTACCTACCTACCTACCTACCTACCTACCTACCTACCTACCTACCTACCTACCTACCTACCTACCTACCTACCTACCTACCTACCTACCTACCTACCTACCTACCTACCTACCTACCTACCTACCTACCTACCTACCTACCTACCTACCTACCTACCTACCTACCTACCTACCTACCTACCTACCTACCTACCTACCTACCTACCTACCTACCTACCTACCTACCTACCTACCTACCTACCTACCTACCTACCTACCTACCTACCTACCTACCTACCTACCTACCTACCTACCTACCTACCTACCTACCTACCTACCTACCTACCTACCTACCTACCTACCTACCTACCTACCTACCTACCTACCTACCTACCTACCTACCTACCTACCTACCTACCTACCTACCTACCTACCTACCTACCTACCTACCTACCTACCTACCTACCTACCTACCTACCTACCTACCTACCTACCTACCTACCTACCTACCTACCTACCTACCTACCTACCTACCTACCTACCTACCTACCTACCTACCTACCTACCTACCTACCTACCTACCTACCTACCTACCTACCTACCTACCTACCTACCTACCTACCTACCTACCTACCTACCTACCTACCTACCTACCTACCTACCTACCTACCTACCTACCTACCTACCTACCTACCTACCTACCTACCTACCTACCTACCTACCTACCTACCTACCTACCTACCTACCTACCTACCTACCTACCTACCTACCTACCTACCTACCTACCTACCTACCTACCTACCTACCTACCTACCTACCTACCTACCTACCTACCTACCTACCTACCTACCTACCTACCTACCTACCTACCTACCTACCTACCTACCTACCTACCTACCTACCTACATATACTTCCGCAGTCAGGGAGGACGGTCCTGGCGGGAATCGAATTCCAGTTCACGAGTCGTAATGACCTCGGCAACCCGAGCCGGTACAGATTTCCTAAGACAACGAAGTGCAGTGTCCCCCGATTCTTGAAAATTAGCATGACCGTTCAGGATGTTCGAAGCACTGAATGGTTCTTGTCTTGCAGCAGAAATATATGGTAGTCATTCCTGATACAGCCTTCAGCAAACACTCGACAGCGTTCTCCAACACTTCATTTCTGATAAATAACGTCTTGTATAGCTGTGGGAAACTTATTTGAATATGTTCAATATGACGGAAGCAATATCAATTCATTTATACATTTAGAAAATGTTTTGGAGCTTGTATAAAGAGCAAAAGAAAATCAGAGAAGTCTGGAAAGTTATTCCTGGAATTTTCTTCTAAGATTTCTGAGGTAATTAAGCAAAGTTTTACATAGTTCGTCAGAATTTACTCTGGCTCTACCCTCAGATAGTATTGATGTTTATCGCTCGTAGGGAATTTGTCTTAATTGCGCGACCTGTTCTGGGGTTATGTTCACTGATAATTACACCGGATGCTATGGTAACACTGATCAGAGCGCAAGAAGCAGCATTTTCTTTGCTCTTACATAAGCCACCGAGTTTATGATGCAACACTCATCTCGTAAAACCACCACGGCTTTATTGAACATCTGTTGGCGAAGTGACGTGCCGCCTGACCTTTATATTGCACACGTTTGTCAGCGTGGAAAGAGAGTTTTCCTCCCCTTTTCATAGCGCTAGTGGCCTCGTCTGCTATTCAGGATACCATAAAAACTGCCGACTTTACAGCACTTGTTTTACATTATCTAAAACGACTTTCTCTCCCTGAAATGATCAAGTAAATAATTTTCACGTTAATTAATTACGTGGGCCCGGGTTAGACTTCTGATTGGGTCATTTCCTTAACTGAAATTTTCCCTCGGGTCTTAACAGTGAATGCCTGGAAAACATAAATCACAAATAAAACCATGCGAATTATTTAGCAATCCTAAATTACACTAAAAAATGTATGTATGCCTTACACTAAAGAAAAGGTAGTATAGTCTTAGTGTAGAAGGAAAACAATTGCATACCTCGTTCTTTATTTTAATAAGAACACAATCCTTCACAGGTAATCTGAATGGTTTAATGTCTGCTTTTTAGAAACTCATTTTTAAAATTCTCAAAACGAGAAATGATATCTTCACAACATTGTCGGTCCTGGTGGTCTAGTGGTAACCATACTTGCCTCGTAAATCCAAGATGGCGGGTTCAAACCCGGCCAGGATCAATGGATTTTTTTCGAGCGTAAAAATCCTAAGTATGGCTTCCTTCGGAAAGGAAGTAAAGCTGTGGGTTCTGTGTGGTACATTTACGGCACGAAAAAGAACCTCAAGCCTGAAAGAAGAGGCCTCTGAGCAAAATTTGTCTGCCGTTTCACGCCCTGAATTGAATGGGACGCTAAAGACCCGAGCTGTTAAAGAGCGTCCTAAAATAAATCCATCGTCATCATCGGGCTTAAAAATCCTAAGTATGGCTTCCTTCGGAAGGGAAGTGAAGCCGTGGGTCTCGTGTGGTACATTTACGGCATTAAAAAGAACCTCAAACCTGAAAGAAGAGCCCTCTGAGCAAAATTTGTCGGCCGTTTCACGCCCTGAATAGAATGGGACGATGATGACCGGAGAAGTTAAAGAGCATCTATAAATAAACAAAATCAATAATAGCCACCTTGTGTTCCCTTTTTTGAACTCTATCGTCAGAATTCCTTTGCAGACTCAAAAATTTGCCATCATGATCTTCGTGTACTGTGTGACATTGGTTTTTGTAAGCAGTGCTTCACCCTTCTTCCTCCAAGCCATTTATTATTTTTCTGCAAGAGAACCATACTCTTGTTATCGCGGCAAAGGTTATAACACTTCTGACAACATTCCACGCGCAATTGCATTTGAACCGCTAAAAGATTTCGGGACATACTCTGGAAAATGGAAATGATTAAAGACACTACGCCCCAACCTTGTAGCTGTTTCTTTTGTATTCAGACACCTGTCACTCGAAACTTTCTATCCGACAAGTGAAATTTGAAGGAGATTTCCCACACGCACCATTAAGGCGCTGTTTAATATCATTGAATGAAAATTTTTCTTTGGTTAAATATTTAATCACTTCATGCTGTATTGTGCAACACGTCTGACAAATCAGCTTGAATGCCACGGAAAGGAAAGCAGCGTTTACACTCTTGAATATGAGTAGATATCAGAAGCAGGAGCAACGCAGCTTCTAAATCAGGCCGGAACCTTATTGACAGTATTTCGTACCTTTTATTTGGAAAGTTTGTTTATTTTTGTGTTTTATTTGTTGTCGCTTTGACTGTATAGGTCTTCTCGCGACGTCTGTAGATTGTGGACCGAATATAGTGTATATTATTGGCGCAAGTCTGTAGGGATAAATGAAATGAAATGAATTAATAATGAGCTTGGAGCCCCTGGCTCCTTAAAGCTATTTGGTATTCATCTTCTCAGATTAAGGAAAACTCCGTTTTTTGTACTCGAACTCATGATCTCCCGATTACTAGTCGCAAGCGTTATCACTAGATTACGAACTATTCTTTGCAAATTTGTTTATGTTTGATGGAAAATTAAGTAGATTTCTTATCGAAAAATTATAAAGAAATTTAAAATCTAAGCGCCAGAGAATTTTGCTGAGCTTGTTTAATCAGTTACTAAGTTTCTATATATGTTTATTTATAAATGTATAAAGCTGAAAAAATGTTAAATGCCTTAAAAACAATACGTGTCCTGCCATTTATCCTCACAAAAATGACAAATCTATTAATGTGTCTGTTACATTGTTTAACAACTTGCCGGGTGATTCCGATGATATACCTTTGGCGGTATTAGTTAAATGTTTAGAATTGAGTACAATTAAATGGAATTCTTAAATGATCCATTTAATTTTGTCTACGCGCACAACTATATTTCATATGGCTGTACTGAAGTAATAAACATTGAGTTTGAATACTTGTAACAATATCAAATACTTACATTGACTGCTATAAGTACTAAAATGAATGATTATTTAAATGCAAGGAGATAAATTTATGTTCTACTATAGTTGTGCAATTGTCAATCACTATATAGCCTGCGGATGCGTGCGCACACGTATTCAGGTTCAAACATGTCACAATCATTTTGATTCAGCAGAACGTTGTCACCATATCTGCTGAGATACTTATCTCATTGTGAAACAAGAAACTGAATGCCTCTATCCCTGTCTGTTGCTGGAACAATTGTTTAACTGTTTTCTTGTATCTCTTTGTCTTATTTGCGACACCTAGAGAACAGTGCAGCAGTATTAACAGATATGAAAACAGTCCCGAGGTTTTGAATTTATCACCCGCCGCAACTTTTTTGAGTGTTTCGGATAGCGCACTGTGTTCGCAGTTATTCCTATTTCCAGAATCTCCACGAGGAGGGGCCATGTTAATCTATAATCATCTCTACTTCATATTTCTGTCACCCTCTTTTTGAAAAAGTTTTAAAAGTAGTATCCAGATATGGTAATGAAAAAATTACACGAAGACCTCACAAACATGGATGTGTGATTCACGGCCACAGTCGCAGATATAGCTAGAGATATCTTCCGGAGTTTTATGCCGTGGTCTGCAGGAGATCAGAGTTCCAGACGTTTCGTCCACAACTGCGGCGTGGGTGAAGTATCACTGCATCTTATATGATATCAATTATCAGACGCAATGATAGCTTCTCCAAGGATACATCCTCTACGCCATTGAAGATTCCGCCGCAGTTGTGGACGTAACGTCTGAAACTCTTACCTCCAGCAGACCACGGCATAACAGCCCGGAAGATACCTTTAGTTATATCATAGATCTGCATACCAAAACGTAAATATATACAGAGGGTGCCAAAATGTATACACACTTCAAGTCAAAAAAAAAAGAAAGAAAGAAAGAAAGAAAGGAAGGAAAAAAAAAGAAAGAAAGAAGGAAAGAAATAAAGATAGAAAGAAGAAAGAAAGAAAGAAAGAAAGAAGAAGGAAAGAAAGAAAGAAAGAAAGAAGGAAAAAAGAAAGAAAAAAGAAAGAAAGAAAGAAAAAAAAAGAAAGAAAAAAAAAGAAAGAAAAAGAAAGAAAGAAAAAAAAAGAAAAAAAAAGAAAGAAAGAAAGAAAAAAGAAAGAAAGAAAGAAAGAAAGAAGAAAAAAGAAAGAAAGAAAGAAAGAATTACAATAGTTGCTCTCAAATTGCCCATCATCAGTATCGTCCCGTTCAGCTTCAATTGTGCCTCATCGGACCAAACACCATTCTCTACAAAGGCCTCATCCTCTTGCACCATGTTCCGAAACCACTCGCAGTACTGCATTCTCCGATCAGGGTCATCTTCATTTAATGTATGCAAAAGTCTTGGGATGAAAACTTTCAGCTTTACTGTTTTAATAATACGACATACGCTGGTTCTGCTAATCCCAGTCTCACGTGCACATTGTTTGTAGATTTCTGCGGTGAGTGTTCAAAACGTTCCAAAACCATAGCCGATGACGCGGGGCTTGTTGCTGTGCGAAATCTCCCAGATCTACCCTTGTGAACATCGCACACGGTACCACAAGTCTCAAATTTGTCTCGAATGCGTGCAATTGTTACTCGTGTTGGCGATTCTGTTCTGTAAACACATCTCCATTGCCTTTGAACTTCAGCAACATTCTCGGTTTTACAATACCACTTCAAAATTGCTTTCCACTGTTCAAACGATAATCTTGACTCCATTTTGTTGTTATAACGTTAGCATAACATAATGTGTATCACATCTCTTTACAGAACATCATACTACACATTACTGTTGTTTTCGGTCCAACTTTGAAATATGTTAAATAGATATCTACTGTGAAAGTGTGTATACATTTTGTGGCACCCTCGGTGTATATGAAACTTATTACCAAGATTTCTAAGGTTATTTTTGTTAGCAAACTGAGTCAAAAATGTTTTTAGGTGCTAAAGAAAATTACAAGAAAAAAGCTGTCACTGACTCCTTCGAAAACAAATTAAGAATGTGTGCAAATAATTGTGCAGTTTATAGATAAGTGTTCTTCGTTGAACATATTGCTTATGGTACCCGGTATCCAGGCCTAATATTTTCAATTTAGAAGAAATATCTGCCATAAAAAGAACTAGTAGCCTGTTAATGCCATTTAGTTTCTTGTAGTGACACTCCCCACTTTATTACAGAAACCGCATTAATTTCTTCAAGAAAATTACAAAACCGTTCCGACCTAAGCCAATGTCAGTGTTATCAGCACACTTAATAGCTGATATATTTCAGAGAACTTAAAAGTTTGCTAGAACTTCACTGTTATAAAATCCTTCGCAGTATTAGATAAACTCGCTAATAAATGTTTAAACAGATATTTTTAATTTGAGTTACAAAAGTTTATTTAATCAAAATCACACTTCTAAAGAGATGAGGGTAAAACGTTTTAGTTATGATACTTTATTTTTCATACGTTTTGTTCTTTTTAAATTTCACGATTTTTATCAGAATTTCATTGTGTAGATAAACAAAATCTATTGCTAGTTTTGCTAAGCGAAAGTTATAATATTATATATATATACATATATTATTAAATGTATATTTCCTCTGGACCCAAGGTTTACGTGTTAAAACCTGGTCAGGTCGAGAGGCTTTTCGGATGTAAAAATCACCAGCGCAAGTCCTTCGGGAGGGACTTAAAGCCGTCCTGGGTTGTAGATATACGGCAAGTTAAAGCACTTAATACGTGAAAAAGCAAAATTACTAGCCATTTCACATCTAAGAAGCTTGACATTACATTATTCCATTAAAAGGCACTTATAACGATAAACTGACCACCAATCCTGACATCTATAGTGTGTCTAAATTCAAACGGTTTATTTAAACATTAAGACCTGGTCTTAGGCCTAAACCTTGTAAATCCGTGATAAAAGAGGTTTGTTGAAAATGAGTACAAGAAAACAGTTCCACAGGAAGATGTAAAAAACGAAATCGACTTGACTGCCGTTGTCAGATTTGTTAAACAAACTAAAATTTGTATGATTTTTGAGCCATTTGTTGCAAGATACTGTGAGAGACTATCAATTCTTAAATGTCGTGATAACAACAGTAATGACATTTCTTTTATAAGTGCATTATAATGTCGATTTATTAGTTTAGCTAGACATGCCCGCAGTATATGCATACTTAACCGAGAAACAGCAGAAAGGCCGCTACCGAGTTAAAGGGTTGTCAATTCCAGATTTTCATAGCTAAAAGCAAAAGCTTTTCGGTAAATGGCTGTCAGCCATTAGAAGATAAAGTGCGCCAACATGTAGCTATGTATGAACTTTGCTAAGGTCATTTCACCTTGTCTGGTTTCTGGAAACCCAAGGGCAACAGAACATTGAACATGACAGCTACAAATTAGCGCAGAATGGAATAACAAATACATGCGAACGTTATAACTCATCCGGGGAGGGTTATACTCAATTCAACCTCTTATTTCTTTAATTTAAAACATATCGTTTATAGTCTTCCATCGTATTACAGCGAAAACCAAAAAAATTATCCATACTGTTATTTACCCCTCATAAGCAGAAAAAAGGGAATAAAGAAAGAGATAAGAAATGAGAAAATAAAAGAGAAAACTAAAAGAGAAAGAAGAAGAAATAAGCGAAAAGGAGAAAGAAAGAAATAGAGAAAAAAAAGACAAAAAGGGAAAAACAAAGCCGAAGATAGAATGAAACGAAGAGATGGGGAGGTAGAGAGAAAGCAAGAGGAATAAAGAGACGAAGAATGAAAGAAAAAGAAAAAGAAAAAGAAAGAAAGAAGCAAAAAGTAACAGGAAAAGAACAAGAGAATGAAAGAAAAGGAAAAAAATGGAAAGATAGACACAAAGTAAAGCCAGAGAGGGAAGAAAAAGAAGAACAAGAAAGAAGGAAGGAGGAAATAAAGGAATAAGGAAACCAAAGGATAGTGAAAAAAGAGAGAGGGGAAAGGGAAGAAAGAAATGAAGGATAGCCGAGGTTCCTGATCTTCGCAGTGTAAACTGACAGATAGGCACTACAAGTGTTCGCACCGAGTAGGAGTGCACTGTATACCCACCTATATCTTTTTAGCACAAGCTGTGCTTTTACATTTCTAGGTGCCATAAGAAATTATTAAAAAAAATAAATAAAAAGAAGGGTAAGAAAATATTGCCATCAACAATTCGGTATTTAGGAACCTTTACAAACTTTTTACTTTCACTGATTTTGCTTCTCTGAGATTGTATCATCCTTTAGTTTGTGAGATTTGTGTTTACTCCATCACTCTATTTTTCCTTTGATCTTATTTTTATTCTTTTTTCCCCTGCTTGACAATCCAATATTTTCTTTCCAATCTTTTAACTGGACCGCGGCATCTTCGTTAATCTGTTATTTCGATGCGTTTTTATCCTATTTCTTATAACTCTATTTCTGACTTTATTGAGTTTTGATTTGGTTGTCGCCCTCCTTCAGAGGTCTATTTCTGTCGCTAATAGCGTTTTTTTTTTGGTTTTTTTTCAGCAGTCGTTTTTCCATTTCAATAGGTTTTCAAAATGAATGATGGTTTTTGTTTCTGAATATTGTATAAATTTGTTATTCCGTCCCTGTTGTTAAATGATCCGTGTGTGTAAAACTTATGTTTATTATACAGTGTGTCCAGTACAATTACAATCAATAAGAAATGCGAATATAGCCTCACTCAGTTAAGTTAGAAATATGGTTTTCATCTGAGCTTGTGTAGGGCCCCTACAAGTTTTGTAACAGTGAAAAGTATGACGTGCTAGTGCGCCTGCGCGTGGTATGACAACACATAGAGTTAAAATGTGGGAATTCGCAGCTCAGCAGAAAGCGAAATGTTGCTGTAGGTTAGAGAAATTAAAGTTCCCAATTGCAATGCAAGCAAGATCCAGGCAGGAATACGGTGCAAATGCTCCAGAGCGTCATACCATTGTGAAATGGCATAATCAGCTGTTAGATACACGTTCTGTGTTAAAGAAGAAGAGAAGCGGAAAAAACAAATCCAAAGTTCACTGTTCATGATATTGTCCATAAAATATTGAGACTTAGAGCATATAAAATCCTAATGTGCAGACGCTGCAGCCAAACGATATATCCAGACGGGCCCAGTTCGTCAATTCACTGTTATCTCACATTGATGAAGACAATGCATCCCTCAGTCATGTCGCCTTCTCACCTTTAATGTCTAGTAAAGTGCACCGGTATAACTAGAATATGGAGAGTAGAAACTCATATGTGTCAATGGAGTATGAACGTGATAGCCCTGAAGTTAACGTATCGTGTGCTTTGACTTGTGATTCTGTGATCGGGTAATGAAATTGAGTTTTTCTAACATAAAATCTAAGTCACTTAGATATTAACATTTCTTATTGACAGATAGTGGCAACACAACTAATAAGAAAAGGGCGATAAGTCGAAATAGAAAAATAGTCACATCACAAAAATAAGATACCTTTCAGATGCATATTAAAGAAAGGACCACATCTCAACAAATGTTATGCATGAGCACGTTTTTGCTATTTTCACCAACTCTCTCTGCACTTGAAACACTTTTATTTAAACACCCTGTATTTAGTCCTTCTATATCCATAATGTGCATTTATATATGAAAATAAAATATATTTCATCAATAAATATTAAACTCGCACTGGTTTCCTAGTAACACATTTCTAATATTTATTTTTTAATGTATTCACTATTAATTTAGAGTGCAAGATTGTTCTCGAAGTTATATCCTATGACTAGACCATTTCATCGGTATTTATGCTATCGACTTTCACTCCATATATTGCCCATAAATATGAAGTTTATTTGAGATTTTTCAATGTAGGTGAGGGTTACAAGTATAGAGATAGCAGATTTACAGCGACGTGATTGTTAACGCAGTAGACCATTTGCTACTAAGAGTGGTCCCAATTGCCCCATACAAATGATGTGATTTGCATGCAAGTGGCTACGTGCAGTTCTCTAGAAACAACCACCGGAACAGGTAATTATAATTACAGTGTGCACTGCGAGCTGATATAGGCTTTTAAACTTCAAAGTTGGCTGAACAACAGAGGGGGGGGAGTTCTATTAAAACTTGGGTTGGGTGGTCTAATTCCGCTCCAGGTTAATTAAATTGGAATTCTGCTCCACGTAATGTCAATTTTACAAATATTCTCAAGGAGAAGAGAATTCTCCTTTAGTTACTCCCCAGTGTACAAGCAGAATCTCTCTGTTTGCTGTTCGTATTGGTTTCCAAGACCAATAAAAACTTTTTAATCACTTATTAGGGATATTATTTTTGGTATTCATATAAATAAGTTTTAGTTGATACGTACAAGAGTAATCATTATATAATATATTTGAATGATTAACGATTTGTCAGTCTAAAAAGGGACTTCTATATATCTCGGAAACTTCCCCTAAAATTTTTGAACGAATGAGGAAGGTTCGTGGTTCCGTGTTAAAGGAGGGCATGGTAGTCAGTTAGATAGGGTTTCGGCATGTGACTCGAATTCCGGCATTGATCTACATTTTTCATTTCTAATTCTTCCTTTCCAAGCTATAGAAACAACCTCCTTACTGTAGAGGACCTTGAAAATATATTAAGGAAGCATAGCTTTTGCGAGAAAATGCAGAGATGTCAGAAACGTGTTACTACAGATGAATTACTTAAAACTACACAGTTTAGCACTTATCATAAAACAAAATTAATATTGCTTGCAAGCTGTTGTTTGTTAAAAATGTGCGAGTAGAAATGCATGGGAATTTTAATATCGACAGGTGCGACCTCTTCCTTGCGCGTTTTGCTTTCAATTAAGGGAGCAAATAAATAAATTCTCCCTCTCTTTCTACCAGAAATTATGTACACTTAAGAAATATTTCGTGACATATCGAACCACATACTTCTATTCTGATCCTTTTATGGATGATATTCATTCATTTTTTTTTTTTGGTAAAATTATCATTGTTATGGATGAATTTTACAGAGACTTTTATCTTTGAATAACAAGGTAGAGCGTTACAAACAAAATCTATTGAGTGGCGCCTTCAACAAGTGTGGGAACTACTGATTTGAACGATGAATCCTTTGGAATCATAGATTGGTGCGATAATTACTAACCTAAACATTGTTAAATAAAAATAAATAGGCTTCAACCGTTACACCACGGTTTAGGTTAGGCGCATGGCGGATGACTAAAGTAACAGACAGAGAAGATACGAGAATCTGCCCTGTATGTTCGGAGAAAAAATCATGGGAACATATTCTGGTGTACTGCAAAGGGACGGAAGAATGGGGAAAGAGATATCTACCGGCCCCATTTATTAACAGGGGTAGAGGGCATTGATAGTGTGGACTTTTCTGGATTATAGGAAGGAGGAGGGAGTAAGTAAATTTTTAAATCAAGTGAGACAGATCAGTTCGGAAGAGGTAGATAACCGGGAAGGGGGTTAAAGAAATATTTTTGTACATGTGTGAGGGAGTATAAGTTATTTTCTTTTGTATTTATCTTTCCAGTTTATTTAATTAGGTGTTTAAAATTCTAATTATATATTTCTTTTTTTTTTTTCATTTGTTTAATTATAAATCACAGGGGCTGTGCGACATGGATGAGTTAGATTTGTTAAAATATATGCTGTAAACGAATATACTACTACAAACATGTTTGTTGAAGACTTTAACCATCGCTCTCGCAGTTGCGCGAGAAAATGTAGCGATAAGCAATCAATACTCGAAGATGTTCCTTCAGTTACAAGCTTTTGCTGTGTCAAGTTGATGATGTGGTGATTGATGTTGGATGAACATAGCACGCAGCTCGTGTTCTGCAAATATCCCAGTTTCCAGGCTACCAATATCGCGATGGAGTTATTTATCGCACATCCGACAGGCCCTGTCGATAGACGGATATGTTACCGCTCTTTTGTATGCCTGGGATAGGCTTGGCACTCAAGTATCAGCCATGTGGAACCGCGCTATACATCTCCCTTTGTATTCCGGTTCTCGTTAACAGCGGATTGACAAAGGTCGATATCAGTGTAAAGTGGGAACCCATGTACTTCTGAATATGATATGTGGTGAAAAACAAATTATTGCTACTGTCAAACAAAGCAAAACTGACTAACTTGTGTTACATAAACAAAAGAACAAACGTCACGTTTTGGTGTTTCCTCGTCAACTTCATCCAAAATATTCGGGAGATACCAAGTTAAAGTCCTTTGGGGTTGGTCAGACTGACTTTGTTTTTTGTGGTTTCCTCTGATCGTTTTGGGAGAATAGAGGGATATATATTTGCTTTTGACAAATTTTCCGCTCACCCATTTCATCTCATATCATTCTTCCCCACGGAGGGTACTAAAAAATCTGAACAAAATTGTGTCAATTATTTTTGAGTTTCTGTCAAGAGGAGCCCGTGAGAAATTAATTTGATAGCTGCGTCCACGAACGGAGCGAAAAGTCAGCTGTACTACTTTAACTTGAGACTGCTGGCTGTGTGATAACTATGGGCATGCAACATACATATAAGAACTATTTCTAGATATCAATTATAATTTGTGTGTTCTGATTTACCTTGGAGCGCATATCAGAAAAGTATGACAAAATTTTGAAATGTGGCCTCATTTATATTTTTCATTGCCTTTGTGGGGAAATCGGTTCAAATATGCATACAAAATGTTTCTTCTAATCCTTTAAATTCTTTAAAAAACCTTGTGTTCGGCAAGATATGAACTTTAAAATGAGCTATTGTTTAGATTTCCGTTTTAAGAAGTTTGAGACTATGCCTCTATGAAAATTATACGTAATAAAATACTGCAACTTTGACAACTCTTTGCATTGAAACTACAGTGAGTTTATTTGAGTTACGGGCTGCCTGAGAGCGACTGCTTGCTGCACAAGTGCAGCCGTCCCAATATGTAAAAGAGAAATTAGTATTTTTATTTTACTATTTATGTTTGCTTAACATATAAAACGATATTGTTTTAAAATTGATGATGATAATTATTAGTTTGTGTTATAAGATATGTTGAAAATGATGCCCCTCAGCGTCAGTACATTGTTGGCATCTGCGTACGAAATTCCTGTATTTTATTTCACTTTTTTATCATTAAGAGAGCCTGTCTCTTGTAAAAATTTAAGAAGAAGGTGAACAGTTACTCTGCATGGAACACGAAAGTCAGGGTATTTTCTTGCAAATTTTCTATCACTTCTCAGCAAGAATCCGTTTTCTCATATGTATCGTACATAAAAACCCGCTCTACAAGACAATCTAGTGGCATAGCTGAAGAAGCGCACTTTTATACGCAGTGAAAGCCCCGAGTAACACACGAATCAACAACCACACACTCACAATGCCACCTCAACTAACTACAGGCTTCTATCTGCACGTGTTGTACGACCTTGACGTAAAAATTCTCCCAGTACAAATTCAGGCTCTGTCGAGCGGTAACTCAAGCTCACTGATTAGATCTAAATGTCATTTTTCATATAAAATTCCTGTTCATCTGTTGTGTTTAAACAGTCTTTTAAAATATGTCACAGCAATTGCTCCAATTTTCTGCCCGACTTCTCCTGGAATCGCTCTTAGGTACCGTTTATCTCGTCAACAGAACAATTAAGAAAAGTATCTGCAAGTTAAATTGTTACTTTGAAAAAGTGATCTTTTTTTTTTTTTTTTTTTTAAGTATCAATTGTCATAGTCAATCGCTTGAAAAGAGAACATTTTTCATAGAAAAAAGAACGTTCTACTTCCACTGAAGTGTTTAGAGCATATTTAAAACAAGCTCTTTCGGAAGGACTCATACCAGTTACAATAGAACATTTACTTTTCAGGACATCATGGAAAAGTTGATCAAGACAAAGTAAAGTAGATTTGAATAGTTCTGGCATATGATCAAAAGATGCGCAGTGGTTTCTGGTCGAGTTCATTTTCTGTTTATGCGTTTAAAGGAGTATCAAGTTAATATCTCTACTTTATTCCGTAATGAACACGTTGTAGGGACGGTTTATTGCATGACTGTATCGCTCTCATCTTTCTTGCTTGCAATTGCTTGTTATATTTATCACTTGAGAAATTACCCCCACAACATATTTCTTATTATTGTCTCGCATAGATCGATACAAGGTCATTCACCAGGATTATTCAAAACTACAGTACATCCTCTCTATTTGCTAGTATTCGAATTTCCGAGGTAACCGTGTATTCCTTTCACTAATGAAGGTTCTGCTATTTAAAGAGTTTAAGTGAATGGGTTTAAGAGAAAGCTCTTAACTACTTGAAATGAAATGTATAACAATATTCCTTATAGATATTTTTTAGCTAAACATGCCATTTAATTTAATAGCTTTTTCACTTCACTATATTGAAATTATTTTGCATTTTTAAAATGCTTAAATAATAGCAGAAAAATCCAAAAAGATCCAAAACAGATTACAAAAAAAAAAAAAAGGATTAAAATAGGTACAGAAGTCAAAATATGCAATAAAAGGCAAAATCCAACCTGCCCTATCGACCCCAAATTTACGTAAACTTGTTCATTTCTCTCCGACTCTTAAATATATCCACCCAGATAGAAAGGGCATTTTACTTAACTTCCAGGATCTGGTGATAACAATTGCACATCAAGACATATGTAGAAATAAGATCAAATTTTGTTATATATGATGTAATTAATGTTTATATAGCAGATGCGTGGAGGTTATACCCTGTGGTGGAAAACAAATCACGATTTTTATTTTCTATAACCGAAGTGACTATGTAATAAGATATTTGATTTTTCATAGTAAAGTGTTCTAAATAACATTTAAAAACTCAAATGCTGTAAAAATTGCGCATTCATTCCCAGAAAAAAAATAATAAATAGCTCACTCGGAAGGAAAAGTAGAAAAAGAAAAGAGTTTTTCCGCAGTGAGTTGGAAACAGGGAGGAGTAATTTGCACGCACAAGTCCGGTCGACCCCATGATACCGCTGGATTTACAGATCTGTGTGTGTGTGCTGCCTGCAGAAACACCGGAAAAAGCTACAATCGATTTATTTTCTGTTTGCCCGTGTGTGTCTGTCAAGTCACGCTACATGCATTAGTTCTCTGGCAATCCGGTCCGCGAAAAGGGAATAGGTTTTTGTAATTTGCATGATTGTAACCAACACATCCAGCACTATCTCCATTTTTAGACTCCGTGCCTTACCTTGCTTCTCTCGTTTGTTTTATCAGGATGGGGGAAAAAATCAAAGTGAACATTGTGAACTGCAGCATCACCTTTAAAAGAATTCGTGCATTCAGTCGTAATTCTTATCCCATTAAAGATTATACCTATAGAAAATGGAAATACTAAAATGTTTGCATTATTTGTATTAAGATGAAGTAATAAGGACGTAGCGCTTTAAGATAAAATCTTTCTTCTTTTTTGCTCCATGAATTCCTTGAGGGCATCTTCATGAAACGTGCAATATTACATTAGTGTGTAAGGGTCTTTCTGCTGTGCACGTGACAGTGGGATGTTTGAACTTGGGAGGAACTATGAGATAATGTGAGGAATCTTGGGAATTCGATGAGAGAGGACGTTATGCCACCATCTTGCCGACAGCCAAGAGTGAAGGTAATAATCTAACATGTCATTAAAATCACAAAAGTAAATTAAATAATATTTTGTTGCCGATTATTATCTTGGTCCATTTAAATTTTTACTATTTCCTTGTTTTTTTATATTGGTGAGGGATATTGATGATTTTCAGAGATAAGTGATGTAACTAGCCCCGTGTACGGCCTTGTAGTGGTGAAGAACAATAAAGTGTGGTTCATTGATAGGCAGTTACAATATCAATCAAAAGTTTTGTGTACTTTATGGAAAAAAGAGAAAGGTATGCTGCAGGGGGAAGAGAAATTTTCAACTCTTCGTTCCTGAAAAATGAAGTTTCTAGTGTGAAATGCTAACTTTGGACACCTGATAACTTAGCGCAATGAAGATTTGCTATAGGCATTTTGTGGGTTATCATCTTGCTACAATTGTATTCTAATCCTTGAGAAAAACTGTCACAATATGGTAACAACGGAAACATTCAGGAAAGTTCCCGGGAAAATGCTGCTGCTACTGGGAAAAAACAGAAATAATCTTGGGACAATTTCCTGGATGAAAGATGTTTTTCAAAATAATGCAGAGAGTGAAAGGAAGGAACCATGTCAGAATGCTTGTTTTGAATATGCTCCATTCACTTCTTGTGAGGTTGAGAGAATATATTCATGATTTAAAAACATTTTAGTGATAAAATAATGCACAGTATTGCGTGTTATTTTCATGAGAGACAATCGTTTTTCCGGTAGTGAATATTGGTTTGAAAAGAACATTTAAATTAAAATAAGTGGGGGTAAAACAATATTTTGAATTTATATATCATTTACATGGATATTATAAGTATTTTCACTGTCTTTTTGCCTACCTATTTTCATTATTTTAGCGTCCACATGACTCAACTATAAGACTGCGTGACTTGGGAATAGTTAAGCTGTATAAGGAAACGGAGAAATGCATATTACACAATGATCCAGCAATGTGAGGACACGAACCCACAATCCGTGGCGTGCCATAAATATTTTTAACCGGATATTATCTTAAGCTTTCACGGTCGGTATTATAATCAAAACAGTTAAAATCTTCCGGACTCTTTTGCCAAGGCCAAAGGTTTAATATACTATAATAGCTTTCACCAACTTCTGCGGCTGGCACCATCGTCCACTGATGATGCCAACCGTAGAAGTTGAGTTAATTCATTATTTTCATTCTATAATTTCCAGTGCTACAGGTGGGGTAGATTCGACAAAATTATTTTAGTGGTAGTTTAGTAGCACGCAGAAAAAAGTATCTAATTAAATTATCGTAACCTAATCCAACATGCGTTAAACCTCGTGGACTATTGAGTTGCAGATTGTTGGAAGTGAATTGTTTTGAATTTTATACACCACTTGAATAAGAGAATGCCCCAAAAACAGCATTCAAGAGGCTTCCATTTCAAGTCCTTGTAGTCGTAACAGACTAAATCTCGTTGCTCCTTTCAGGAAATTTATCCATTGCCAATATTGGGCACCACAACGAAATGGAGAAAAGCATTCGAAAAGCTTTACTTCCACTCGAAAGAATGATTCTCTTGAAGAAGCTGGAGAAAAGAAGAAAAGAAAGGCAAAGGAGTTGATAACGCTGTCAGTTTCAACAAACCTGGAGTGAAGCATCAAAGAAATTTACAGTCCCGATTCCGGCGTGGAATTCTCGCTGGAATTTTCTTTGTGGCGGTACTTCCCAGGAAGACATCGAATCAGCTGAACTGGGTGGATGACAACGTTGATTGCGGTGATATCGAACCCTCAGTTTCCGAAGCGACAGACGCTGCCATCCAATGTAGCGCACAGCATCCTTAGCCTTATTTCTGAGTGACTGAAACCGTATCCTTTTATGTTGGCGGTTTTTTGTTTGTTTGTTTGTTTTTTTTATATAGTTACCAATGCAGGGAAGTCAAAATGAACCTCCTTAGGCTTGAAGTATTCTGTGTGTGCAATATAAATTTAAGATGGCAATAGATTTAAAGTTAAACTATGACAAAAAAATTGTAAAATGTTCAATGTTTGAAATTTGACATTTTTATCGACATTTTTAAAATAAAATTTATTAAAAAACTGCAATATATTCGCTCATACAGAAGGCTTCATTTCGATTTTAAAGTCTGAATAGTTACAAATTTAATTGTAACATGTATTTAAGTAAACCAACGGTTGTTAAATTTTAAGTTTCACTCCCTCAACCCCAACCACCTCTATTTTGAAATTTCAAATGTCATCCACTCTTTTGATACTTCAAGCTTAAAGGGGACTCAACTGTTTCTTCTGTTTTTTATAGTTGCCTAGTAATCTGGGTTATTTGAATTTGGACGAAATAAATATCAGTAAATTTTATGAAGAAAATGCAATTTACTTTGAGAAAGAAAAATGCAATTCATTATATATAAATTGTATAGAAAAAAATAGATAGCATATGTATTATATATACAATGTGCAGAATAGAGTAGAGTAGAAAGGCAGCTCTCAAACTAAACATTTTGAAGTTAGGAACATGGAGTGGCAGATTCATTATAATAACAGGAGTAATGCATAATCATAATTTAAATATGACGTTATCGAACATCTTTTTACAGTCAAAATATGTCTCACTTTGTACGCACTGTCTCAACTAATGAGTACTGATACACAATGAGAAACTAAATATTACATGAATGTACTTAATTTATGTATTGTGGAGGCCACTGCGTTAGTCCACCTGTCGCCAAATGTTCTATTTAGGTGTTTTCGAGCTGCAAGTGAAAAATGTGCGGGGGTGCCGTCATGTTGAAATAACAAGTTTCAAGATAAGCATTCGGTATTACTGTAGCATCCAGTAGGCTTCAAAACATAAATGCTGCATTGAATACCAGGCACACTAAGCGACAGTACTGTGTCTCCAAGTTAATGGAAGTTAATTTAAGATGATTGATAACTTACATTGTTGTTGTAGTTTCAAAACATTTGTTTTATAAAGTGATTCTTGTGTTTGAATGTAGGCATGCTTGTTAGGGTAACAATTTTGGGTTTTTCTTACAGGTGCATTGTTGGAAATTGTGTTGTGAAGGCGGTGATGACTTCATGGAATACTAGTTTTGCTGGCAGAATTAGGCTAGTTGTGCACGATTTACAGTACCATAAGAATGATCACAATGTTTGGATTGCATAACGGACTTTTCTAATGAAACTATGAACAATGTTCAATGCGTTTTGTTTACATCTGGCCAGCCACAAACCAGTTTCACAATCTGATACTCTAATAGGACGGAATTAATGTTGAGGCCTGTAGCTAATTCTAACCCCCATGTTCTTATCCTCAAAATGATTAGTTTGGTACTGCCTTTCTACTCTACAATTTTCTGCATATTGTTTTTGCGCACCCAGTATGTCTTTATGAACCGCGATAGGGCTTACCCGATGGCAGTGAAGAATAATAAAAATACACCGACTATTTCACTCATGTGACGTCATCTTATAATCGACGAATGAAACGAAACAAAAGTTTGAATTTTGACAACCACAGCTGAATCACGGAGTGAAATTATAGAAAAAAATTATCACATCTGTTTTATAACCCGAAATGTCTAGTGATCAGTGTAGCCAACTCTATACCTCCCCTATATACTTTCTGAACACCCATCACTGTACACTTTTGCTAGAGACGGTGGGAGACTATTGATAGCAACAAAGGCATCGACAATCTACAATCATAACGTAAAACAGGTTTCCCAAAGCGTTTTGGCGTCAAATGTGCAAATTGATTTTATCATTAGGAATTTCAAATCAAAATACACTGTATGTTATCTTTTTTTTCTCTCTCCATTGATATAAGAAAATCGAAAGGTAAGCGATTGTAATAGTCGACTTTTTTTCCATTTCAGTTTCACGGTTTCTGAATAGGACAGATATTCATAAGTATAACGTCTTATACAAGTGTTGATATTCAGTGCGTGAATTTCATTGTACATTACTTATATTCCTTGAAAACGTTAAGTACAAATATACAAGTATTACAATTTGTTAAGTCAAGTCTATAGGAATTTTTTTAAAGTCTTATTTTATTCGTGAAATAGTCCTAAAATATCACTCGAGGGTCTAAGCTTGCCAGATAAATTCATTCACTAAGTTGAAAATTTATGTAATCTTAGACCCTCTCGTTATATTACTTGTGACTATTTCATTTTTAATTCAACCAGTGAAATGAAACATAACTTTGAATTTGGACCAATCACAGGTGGATATCGCAGTGAAATTATCGAAAAAAATGGTCAAATACGCTTTATCACGCGACGTGCAATATTCACTTAAGCAATTGTTTTTTCATATTGAGTCAAACAGTCTGAAATCATGTTATAAATTATGTAACAATATCTGCCTAAGCAACCATAAATCTTAATAAACATTTTGTTCAAAATGCGAAAATGTTTTCTCTGTTTTGTTTTTCTCAGTTGGTATTAGCAAATTGAACAGTAGCAATTGTAATAGTCGACTTTCGTCTGTTTCATTCTCACGGTTTCTGAATAGGTGGTTGTTCATATAAGTATAACATTTTATACAATTGTTATTATTCTGTGCGCGAATTTAAAATATATACATTTATTTTATTTTTATTGTACTTTTCTCCATTAGCATTATTGACAATCGACATTCATTTAATGCAAGATGGTTTGAAAAGGTTAAGTGTTCATAACACAAATATATAATTATTACAATTTTGTTATTCAAGTTTAGAGAATTATATTTAAATTCTTATTTTATTCGTAAAATAGTCCTAATAAATATCACTTCTGGGCCTGAGATTTCCAGATAAATTCACTCACTTGGCAATCTCAGACCCTCTTGTAACATCACTTGTGATAATTTACAACAAGTAATAAAAAATACGAACTATTTCGTAACTTCTGACTAATCCGCTTATATTCTTCCCTTTCTTGCACGGAATACATCATTTTGAAGCAAATTATTACCAAAACACAACTAGCAGTTTTTTATTCTGTCCAGGTTCAAACAGCAATAACAGACAGGTTTCCAAACAACGATGAAAAATAAATAAAATAAGACAAAATAAAAGAAGTGATAACAATTGCATCTACAGTAAATTTTAAGAATCAGAATATGGTATTACTTTAAATTTCAAAGTGGAATGACTGGGGTGAGTGGGTGATATCTTAAATTACAAAAAGCTGGTTTTTAAAATTCCCATCATATCTAATAAAACGAGTTTTTATAATGTTAAATAGTAATTATTCGAGTTGAGAAGTTTTTGAATTGAAAGATCTGTACATTAAAAGGGTTCTTTACGAAGTCTGAAATTTATTTTGGAAGTTATGGCATCTTAAGCATATTTAAATAGCTTTAGGTTTTTTCCTGTTATCTGAAAGAGAATATCTTCTATTTAACATTTTATTTATTACACATAGTTCATTATTTAAAATCACCATAAAACGTGCAGACAAAATGCACCATTGGTACCTAAAAACGTCATAAAGGATTTACGTTACACCTTAGTCTTGCCAGGATATGTAAATGAGAATTATTTTGATTATCTAATTAAGCAAAATGTAATATTTAAACCCAGAGAACTGTGATAATTTGTTATTTAAATATAATTGTCTACTAGTTAACGAAACCCAGAATATTTATTTATTTATTTATTCATTCATTCATTCATTCATTCATTCATTTATTTACTTTCAGAAGTATAATTGAAAAATATTCTGTTTTAATATATGCATAAGAGATGACATGCACAAACATTTCTCGTTTAATTTTATTGGAAAATAGGCAATGCATATGAAAAATTTCACAGAGTTAGTCAGACAACCTAATCAAAATTTAATGAAGCCAGTTTGAGGTACACGCTATGTTGAATAAAATACAATGTACGCGCAGAATTTAAAACTAGCCTCGTTTAGTAAATATAATTTGGTTAAGTAAATTCACATTTTGATTTTCATTCTCTGTGACTGTTATTTTAATGGAACGAGCATGATTAAATATTCTATTTTTATGAGAGTCAAACATACTCTACAAATTAAACCGGCATAAACAACGGTAATGGCACGCTGTACATTAGTGTAATTAGCATATTATTACACTTCATATTTTTTGTCATTTTCTGACTGTTCGGATCTGCAGGACAATGGGGTTGGTGATCATTAAAGCAACTGCTATGATTATAAAACTCAACAGTTCAGTTATATATGATTAGGCTGTTCATAGCATAGTAGTTCTTTGTAATAACCATAGCAATCGAATTTATTTATTTATTTATTACTCGTAATTTTATGTCAAATTAAGTGTAATATCTGATTTTACAAGCTTTGTTAGAAAGAGCAGTGCTGAGATTTCAAGAACACGAGAAAAACAAGCTCCATGCTGTTATTAAATGTCTACACAAGTAACATTTATGAAGATGTGGTTAACGTACTTGGAGGTAATGCATTTTATACCAAGTAAAGCTTAATACAGCTTGGCACCATAATCGGAAAATATTTCAAACTATTTAGCTAATTACTTTCAAATAATATATGTATATACTTTACAGTGCCCATCAGTGAATGCGATAATCTCAAACTGTGCAATTTTGAAGCCAAAATAAATAAAACTACTGTATTGGCCTTTTTTCCCAATTAAACTATTGACTTATCTTTATTTGCACTTTTTTTCTGGTAAAACATTTTATTTCAGCAGTCGTTGCACAGTACTAAATTAAAAAAAAAAGTTACAGAAATTAACACAATAAAATGCATTTTCGATCTTTTACTAATTTTTAAGGATATGCACGGTTATCTATGAAATCTGTATAGTGGAAGATTAAAGCAAAGTTAATACTTTTTGTTACTTTCATTTATGCAAGTCACATAAACAAAGGTTTCTTGAAGTAATGGATTTTCAGCTTGCTCTATAATCTTATCAAATAACTACGTATCTTTAGAGAACAGTGTCAGTCTCCGTTGTCAACTGTAGGTGTTATTTCCAGAATTCTATGACTTAATGATATTGACAACGATAAGAGATTAATGATAAGAAAAATGTAGATAACTAATATAATTCAAAGATAATTTGTTGCAGTTGATAGGTATTTGATTGGGTTGAAATATTAATTAATTAGATTGACATGCTTTTAATTAGGTTGACATGCATTAAAGTAAATATATAATTAATACACTAAGTTAATATACATGCATTAAATTATGTATTTTGCTCATTAAGCTAATTGACGTGTATTCAATAAGCTTGTCATGTATGCAATAAATTAGCATATATTCTTAGGTTCCCAAAGTACTTATAATCAACATTAGATTAGTTGTGAAAATGTATAAGTATATTTGTAAATATAGCAATTTCATTATTTTTCCCCTGCCACCGGGTATAAGCCGAATTGTAGAGCGAATAAAAAAAATGTCAACGTAATCTCATTTGAGCTTATTTGTTCCAGCAAAATTCAAATTTTTATTCCCTCAGAAAAAAATTCTCTCGAACTGTGAGTAATACTTTTACAGTACAGATAACTTTTCATTCGAGAAATTTTGTTCTCCACATGTCAATTTTTGAGATTAGGAAAGATAAAAAATCAGTGGGGCCAATCTGGGGAATAGGGTGGGTTAGGAATTATTTTAAAGTCCAGTTAATGCACTTTTTCCGTAGCAATGTGTGAGCAGGCGCACTGTCCTGGTTGAAGATCGCATTTCTTGGTCGCCTCTGCTTCAACTCACTATGAAAACGGTTCAGTAATGTGGTGTAATAACAGCCAGTCACTGTTTTGTCCTTTTCCAAATCATAATGATACCTATGTATCCCAAAACCGAAGTTGCCACCACTTTTCCTGAAGACAAAGTGTTTTTTTTTTTTTTTTTAATACTCTTTCAACTTCGCCAACTCATTGCTTTCACTGCCTTTTTGCCTCTGATTTACAGTGGTGGATCTAAGTATCGCCTACAGTCACAAAAGGACGCCACAAGTCACTCAGATTATGCTGCAACTTTTCCAAAAACGAGTTTAAATTCCTTCCTGGAGTCAGCAAAGGCGGCACCCCTCAGATTCTTCACATGTACAACTTCAGGGTATTATGTACCCGTGCATATGAGATGACTACCATCTCACAATTCATAATGTGAGTGTCTTCACTCACAATACCACGAACTTTATCGACGGTTTCTTCATTAAGAATCCTCAGTCGGAAGTTCGGAGCTTGCAGCATCAACAGTGCTCATATGGCCAGGCTTAATCCAATAATAAATTTCCATGCCTGCTGATGCAGAGTCCCCATGAACTTTCTTCAGCTTAGTCTGTAACTGGGCCGTAGTCCACTTTTTTAAACAAAAAATGTTTACGGTGCACTGTTTATCCATTTCTACGATACATGTTACATCGATCACTTAAGATAGCTGTCAGCAAAGAACTATTTTGTTTTATTTTTTTCTGTAATACTTATATTCTGATAACTTGATTCTACATCACAACATAATACTCCAGATTAATTTTTTGTCTTGTTGCATTTATTAGTACAACTATAATTTAAATTCTACAGTACTAATACTACTAATAAAATTGGACATCAATGAGGTTGCTGCCAGTCTCAAGTAGCAGCTATGCTCCAACGTGGTGTGTTGACGGTGCAGTTTCCTTCTCTTCTCTTCTCTTCTCCTTTTCCTTCATCTTCTTCCATTTTTCAACTTTAACCTGTACCTTGTATTTTCCTCCTTTTGTTCTCGGCTTACTTCTTCTTCTCCTCTCAGCTGCTTCCTTTCCACCAGTATTCTCTTCTTCTGTCAAATCCGCTCACTTCTTCTGATTCAATTTGGTATTATCTTCATCTTCTTTGTTTTTTTTAACTGGCCCATCTTTAATATGTCTTTCTCTGATTCTCTGGGATCTTCTAGGGGAACATAACGATTTCTGACCGCTGGATTTTCTCTCTTATTGGAATTTTGTTGTTTACATACTCTTCTGCCATTTTACACGATATTTTATTCGTTAAATCATTCAATATCCTAAAATCATCTTAATCTCTAATTATGTCCCAAAGTATTTGCCTCCAAGTAGCCAGCTTTCCTCAGCTACAATTAATTGGTATTTAGGCCATTCGAATGAAACATGTTCCAGTGTATCGATCACATTACAAACCGCACATGTATTGTTTGCTTTTAATTTAAATCTGTGCAAATATGAACAATATGGACTGTGTCCTGTTACATATTGTACTGTTCCCTTACTTAGATGAGTGTTTGAACTGTAATCTTTGCTTTAAAAATGCGAAGATTTCATACACTCTTTTACCTTCTTTTTATTTCATCCCATTCTTATTGCCATATTTGTAATAGAGAACCTTTAATTAATTTTTTATTTCCACAACTTTTGCCAACAATGTCATTATTTTTTTAATTATTTTGTTTTTTAAACCAATGAGAAGAGGCTCTCAAGCGGATCAAATAATCAATTGGCAATATACCCAAGATTAGCCGCAACGAACTACGCGTAGAATCTGTTTGAAAATTTGGACAAAATCATTACAATAATCATGTTTACCAACAGTCATACCGCTTAACAAAATTTCCTGCTATTTCGTTGAAATTATCAATTCGCCCTCGTACGTACATACAGCAAGAAATTGCGTCATAAGGGGTTCAATTTACAGTTCGTTATTGAACAGACAAGGTTATGACTATTATTTTTTTGAATGCTGAGGTAATTTCAATGATCAACTGGAACATAATGACAAAATTAAATCAGTTTTATGTTATCGTTAATTACCAATATGTACATTATATATATATATATATATATATATATATATATATATATATATATATCGTGGTTTAACGTTTCCAATGACTGCAGATATAATGAATATGATGATGATATAGTTCATTACGATTCACGTTACTGGAAAGTTATGGCAAAATTAGATGTCGGAAGTCAGTTATGTGCTAAAAAATAGGGCACTACATAGTTCATACCATTAATCGCGAAGTACAGAAAAACAAAATTTTACGTTTTAGCATGTATAGGATTCAATGGACAGACTTCAAGTTTTCATATTTTACAATATATGTTTTGGATAAATTTTGACATTATATGTTTTTTAAGTTTTATTTTCATTCTTCAGTAGATTCAGCGACATCTGTGAAAAGTATATAAATTCTTTCAGTTCCGACACACGTGTTATGTTTGTTCTAGCTGCTACTCTTAGCACTCAGCTGCACACTTTCTCTTTTGAGTTTGTTTAGACGTGCGGAAAGTTTCGCATACAGATGTTTGAGCTTCATGGTCTTTAAAATGTCACCTACAGGACCACAACATGTGTAATTATATTTTCAGTTGGATTTTCTGAAACGTGCTTTTGCATTGTTTAAAAATCAGAATCATCAGAATTTAATCTCTTAAAGCTGCATGATAAACTTATCTTAGAAAATCAAAACACACATTTTCTGGTAGGACTGGTTATATCTTATTCATAAGCAATGCTACACTTGTCCTTGGGTAGTGAATGCAACAACTGCGCCAGTTACGCCTCCTTTTACGAACGAGAGGTCAGCGGGGAAAATCGAAAGCATCCTTAAATTTAAGCGGCGATGCATCGACCCGCTGTTTCCTCAATTTCCTGCTTCCAGTTTTTAAAATTATTAAAGAACGAGAAATGTAGCTCTTTCGATTTTACTTTTATTTCATGTACTAATTCTAAATGCTCAATTCTTGCTTCATGACTACATAAGCTGCACGGCATTGTTTGCTTTCTGGCTTAATCGTCGCCATGGTAACCTCGCTGATGGCATTTGAAGTTGTATGTAAAATTGAAAATGTTGTTGCACACTTCACAGCGATAGACTTACGATTGCTGTGTTTTTACAACAGGCACGATAACTCCCAACTTTATCACACTAACACTTTCACTTACATTCCGCGCTAAAAGAGGAGACGTTTTAGAAGAGGCACTAAAACATAGACGCGAAAAAAGAAGTAATTGTTAAGAACAGGAACGATATAGGCGGAATAACTCGCAACTCCAAACTAATACTAAAGAGACGATAATTGATACGAAAAAAGGCATGCCTTATCAATACTGTAAGTTGTAGAAATATTTTTATTTAACTTAAGCTAAGCTAATGTAGCCTAATCTAAAAAAACCAAAATTTGCAACCCATGCGTTAACAGTATAACGTTTGCTTTTTTTAATGTTAAACCTAAGATAGCTTTTGCATTTTTGCGTTTAACTTAAAAATTATGCAGATAAAAAAAGTTATCCCAGAGTAGAGCGAACCCACTATCTTTCCGTTGGTAATATGACGCTCTAACTGAGCCACTAGTCGAACATGAACAATCTACTAACTATCCGCCTACATTAGTTGAGCTCGGCTTTTTCCGCTGCCGTTAGTGAAAGGAGGCGTGATTGGCACACCAGATGTAGAGATAAGCGATCCTACAACGATAATGTGCAACAATCTAATAATATCAAAGACAGTATAAAGTAGTGTTTACTTCCCATCCACTTTCTGCAATATTGTAACACAGTCAGTCTTCATCAAGAAGCAGAAAGAATGGAGAGGTTGGTAAATGTATTTATTGATGTATATGTCAATGAAAGAAATTCTAATGAAAAGATATGTATGTAAGTGTTTCTCTGTCTCACAAAGCTACCTTGTCACGACAACCTTACCGCCTGTGGTGCCTCAGTAGTAAAAACGGGCGTTACACACTATAAAAAAGAAAACCTTAATTAGTGGAATAAATGAAAAATATAAGACCATAAAGCCTAAGTAATAAAAATTGTTTTGGTGATGGAGCTTATATTCTTGGACAGAATGCATGCACTGGTGGTAGTAGTATTGATAGTAGTAGTACTAGTAGTAGTAGTAGTAGTAGTAGTAGTAGTAGTAGTAGTAGTAGTATTGTAGTGTAGTAGCAGTAGTAGTAGTTGTAGTAGTAGTAGTAGTAGTAGTAACAGCAGTAGTAGTGGTAGTAGTAGTGGTAGTAGTAGTAGTAGTAGTAGTAGTAGTAGTAGTAGTAGTAGTAGTAGTAGTATTAACAGTGGTAGTAGTAGTAGTAGTAGTAGTAGTAGTAGTAGTAGTATTGTAGTAGTAGTAGTAGTAGCAGCAGCAGTAGTAGTAATAGTAGTAGTAGTAGCAGCAGTTGTAGCAGTAGAATAGTATTGTAGTATTATAGTAGTAGTAGTAGTAGTAGTAGTAGTAGTAGTAGTAGTAGTAGTTGTTGTAGCAGTAGTAGTATTGTAGTGTGGTAGTAGTAGTTGTAGCAGTAGTAGTAATAGTAGTGGTAGTAGTAGTAGTAGTAGTAGTAGTAGTAGTAGTAGTAGTAGTAGTAGTAGTAGTAATAGTTGTGGTGGTGGTAGTAGTAGTAATAGTAGTAGAAGTAGTAGTAATAGTAGTAGTACTAGTATTGTAGTAGTAGTAGTAGTGGTGGTGGTAGTAGTGGTAGTATTGTATTTATTTACAAAATATGTTTGTTAGAAATCTTAGTTATCCAAATCGCAGGGTCCTGAGACCGTACGTGCTTTCCCATTATATTAGAAAAGGCATGAAATTGCACAAAGCAATATTTAACTTTTAAGAGAAAAAATATAATAAACAGAAAACAGTACAAAAGTAAATAATTTACATTTCTTCACATATATATGTACAAATAGTTCAAAAAAATATTGTAACTCCTGATCCCCTATTACCCTTCTCAGTTACTCGCCTCTTCCAATCTGAGCTGTCTTTTGTTTAAAAATTTACCTACTCCCTTCTCCTCCTTCCTAACTGCCAGCAAAGTTCAGTACTGCCATTGGCCTCTTCCCCCGTCAACAAACGGAGCCGGTGCATGCACTTCTTAATAAAAGTGACCTAAAACCGCGTGATGTAAGAATAACAATGTTACTCGGGGACTAAATTACATTTGAATAACTAGAATGTAAGGCAAAAATCTATTCTAAGGAACATAAAGCTACAAAATATAAATTTGCTTTTGTCAAAATCATATGATGTAGAGCTCAGCTTTCCATTGTTTAAAAAAAAAACCAACTCATTGACAGACGGTACAATCTCTTGCCAGAAAACATGTAATTATATTTTGTAACGTTTTAACGTATAAAATTAAAGTATATTACATCTTAATATTATTCTTTTCATTCGAACACGTTAGTAGTTTTTAAAAATTTTAAAATAGTTTTTGCCCATTTTAGTGATGTTATTTAATATTTCTTAAAAAAGTTTTCATATTCTTTCGCTATCTAGGAAAAGTTGAGAAAATGATATCATTTATTTTAGGCAATACATTTCTAAGTCTTCCTGTTTAAGGTAAAGCAACAAATCGCAGTATTTCGTTATTCTTTCTTTTCATCTGTCTCTTTTCCGCTTTATCTCCACTTAAACCCCCCCAGGAAAAAATCTTAGCAAAATCTTCGCCAACCTTTGTACTCAACGCAGATCCCCTTAAAGCTCCCTGCTCTTATTTTATTCTTTCTTTTCTTCGTGTCCTACTCCATATAGCTACTTACTTTATTGTTTCTAGTGCTCAGAAGTTTTGTACCCGTACATAAGGTAAAGATTAACTGGAAGGTAAAGTTGTTAGACTTTGCTTGAGAATTACTCCATTAGATACAGAATGAACATGTTATTTTTTAAATCTGGGATGAAAGAGATATTTACTTTGTTGTGTATTGATTACGGCTTGGTTGCTATTATAGATTAATACCTTATCTCATAGAAGTTTTAATTCTTGTATTCACAGTTTTGTCTGCCCATATTTGTACTACCTAGACACTTATTGTATCTTATTTGTTTTTGTATCAGATTATGCTCACAATTTGCCCGTGTTGTTTTATCATATATAAAGTAAGGTCAAAAGGCAATCCATAATTATATTAACGGGCTTTCATTTTAAAAACTTCCAGTCCGAATCAGCATTAAACATTAATTTAAACATAAAACACGTTAATTTTGTTAATGAGAGAAATATAAAACCAATATTGATTATATTTTCAGTCCATCAACCCCACTTAAAATTTAAAATAGCACCTCTATCCATGATAATAAAATTTTAAGGGGGATTCAATAATTGCCCTGTCATACCTTTGTTTTCTATTAGTGCCTGGAAATCTAAATTGTTATTATAAATCTACCAACAGTGTTAAATATCAAATGTAATATCTGTCCATCATAGTTTTATATGTATAGTAAAAGATTGTCCTTTTCCTTTTATGCTATTAGTTATCGAATTTACCGCCGCATAGAAAAGCTTGTACATTTTTACTATTCCATCGCCTGTTGTGTGCGTATTTTATTTATAAACTTATTTTCAGTCCTTACAGTGATATTAAATTCGCAAATATTACATACACCCATACGTAATAAAAACATCAATAAATAAAGTATTTAGTAGTACATGTTACATATAATTGTAAAACATTTTCGTTATTGGAAGAAATGTAAATCAGAAACTTTGATTAATAATCAAATGCTTCCTTCAAGCTATAAGTAACAAAAAGTAAACTTACATTTATTAAGTAGTAATACTTCTCGAGCTAATTTGGGAGTAAAGAGACTGCTCAGGAAATCAAAATTGCTTTCGCCGTGTGCTTTTATTGATTGCCACTATTAACTTATGATGGACAGGCTGTAGTAATGTTTTGCTAATAAATTGTTTCAAAACTGTGTGCACTGCGAAAAGCAATAAACGAGGAGTCTTACAGTAAAGTAATTAACGGTTGTTCGTGCAGAAAGAGACAGCTATTTTCTGCACAGTTCCCTCGTTCTCGATAATGATGGAATTGCAGATAGAGCCTGTTATGTTTAAGGCGCATATGTTTACCTGAACTAGTTTAAACTAGTTACTAATTGCCAATGTACTTTATTTATATAATTTATTATTTTATCATCTATTTATACACTTGTATAAATAATTCCAGGTATAAATTTAAAATAACAATACAATTTTCCGTTATTTCGTTTTTTGTTTTCATTTAACTAATCATTATACGTTTTGCATTTTTATTGTCATTGTTATAAACTATATATGCATTCTTTCTTATAAAAACCCAATGCGAAAAGTAAAATATTTAAATTAATGATAATTTATGAAAAAAATAAGTTATATCAATACCAAAATGAAATTCTGAATAAAAGCTTTTAAAAGTATACACACGCTGAAGCTACAAAAAATCAAAACATAAATAAAGAAAGAAAAAAAAAAAACATATGTCGTTTGTCATAAAATTGCAAAAAAAAAAATTCGATGAAGTACTCTTAGGTAAAATTCTTCTGCATTGCATTATTTTGAAACTTAATTTACCGTTCACTACAGTTCGCAACGGTGCCAACCGGCTCTCCAGCACGTACTTTTTCTTGAAGTAAGTGTGTAATAAATCAAGTTCCTCCTTTCTGTCTACACGTTCTGCTCACATACTTTAAAACACATGTAGCAAAATCGTTGCTCACTGAATATCAACTTCTTTAAAGTTAACTATGTTCTATTGGCCAACAATTATGACGTCATATATTGATGCTACTGCGCATTCCGCTCGATTCGTCAAGTTATAGGAGGGCTAAATTAATTTAGTAACATGACATTATAGTAAAACATAAAATATATTATATTGTTATTTTATTTTGGAAATTAAAATCTTTGGTCCACTAAGCACGTTGGGGAGAGAGAGAGAGAGATTGAAGAGGAACCTTCACGAGTCTTAAGATCGTGTTTCTTATACAATAATATATAAATAACAATATTATTATAAGTATAATAAAATATTCACCATAAGATAAAGAATAATGGTTATTTATGTATGATATTGACCACCTCCTTGGTATAGTGATTGCGTTACTGCCCGTTCGATTCCCGGTACCTACTTAAGAGTATTTGTAAGTTCAGGATGGTCTGGAACGAGTCCACCCAATCTCGTGAGGACAATTGGGAAACTTCCTGATGGAGCGGTGGCGTTCTTCGATCACGAAAACCAGCGGGGTACCGACATGCTGATCACATGTCTCCTGCTATACTGACCCTATCAATGAAGTCGTAAGACGGAGGTACAGGATGCAGAGGTCGTCGTGGCAGGCCAAAGTTCACCACGAGTTGTAGCGCAAAATGAAAAAGTGTATAATTTTGGGAATTGTGATTCGAAGGAATGTTTAGCACATGAGTGGAGATGAACACGCTAATTATTCAGAATGAAGATTGTACAATTTTCTATGCAATTTTATATTTTTAAACAGTATTAAAATTTACTAAATGTGATGTTATTAAGTATTTTATTGCATGGTTTCTTATTGTAAATTTGTTCTTGTTTTCAGTAATTTACATGGTAATGGATGCTAATTCCGCAATGTTTGATATTGAAAACATAGGCATCATTCCAGAAGAAATTATAAACGAATCTTGAGGAAGCTGAGAGTTTGTTAATTCCTCAAAAATCCAAAAGTGCATACGAAAATGAATATAAGAAATTCTGTACATGAAGAAAAGAAAAACACGATAGTTCAACTAATGAAAAAATCTTGTTGGTATATTTTTCAGAACTGGTAAATATATAATATATAGATATCAGTAGTGGCTAAGTATAATATTTTCTAACATAACTGATTGAACTTTTAATATCTGTAACTACAATAAGTGTAGTAAGGTTAAGGAAGTTTTCTTTAGTATAATGGAGATTACTAATGGCTTAAGATTAACGTTTTGAAATGAAAAATTGTTATATGATTAAATAATTAATTTATCAATTACATTTTCAATGTTTCCGATATAATGAAAGTTAATTTATGATGATTAATAACTTACATTGTTATAATTTCAAAACATTTGTTTAATAAAATGAATCTCGTGTTTGAATGTTGGTATGCTTGTTAGGGCGACAATTTTACCTTTTTCTTACTGGTACGTTGGTTGAAATTGTGTTGTGAATGCGGTGATTACTTCATGTAATACTAGTTGCTTAGTAACCAGTGCTAGAATTAGGCTAATTGTGCACGATTTATAGCGTCATAAGAGACGTGTTTTAATGCTAGGACTGCATAAAAGACATTATCAATGAAACTATGAACATTTACTCGTTATCGCCATCAAAGAAAAGTTTCATTATCACTATTTATTAAGACTGTCACACAGAGCAACGTAAATATTTGATATCGTTTCAGATGCATCTCGTATTTGGAATTACAGAACATTCCATCAACTTGTCTAAAGTTTCAGTATAGGTTTGCCTTAAAGCTTAAAAAAAGTTATATTTGTGTTATGTGAAGTTACAACCAAAGTATTAAAACTGAGGACAGGAGGGGGACTGAAACATTAATCATCTTTATCACGGCTATCCTTCAAGCCTTTAATCTTCAGTACACGTTATCTCCCGTATTACTTAACTATAATTTACTGCTGTAAGCAGAACATATGCAAAAAGCAATAACTCCTGCAAGTGTTCCTAGAAAGCCTTAAATCCATAAGCTTGTGCTATATTAAAATAACACATAAAGTGCAACATCTAAAATTAAAATTTGCTAATACTTAAACTGTTGCAAATAACCAATTAATATTTCAAGCGTCCTATTTAAGGGTTTGAAAACTTTTCACCTATTTCTACACCACGTTAGCCGGGTTGTTTAGCGCTATTTTAAAATTGATAAGGGGAGTCAAAATGGCGATTTTCGTTATTATTTTTTTTTTTGCGTTTTTTCAAATTTTTATATTATTTTAATATTGTTGTGTTCCCGCTTTTATACGTTTATTAAAGCGGTATGAAAATTCGAACTATTTTTCATTGATAATTATTTGTCACAATTTTTTTTATTCTGTTCTGGATCATGCACTCAGTTAAACCTCAGTAATTTTGTAAATATTATCTCTAGATAACTGGTAAACAAATACATTAAAAAAAAAAAAAAAGACTTCAAGAGATGAAGGGCTATCAGCTTTGAGGATTTTGATTTTTTTTTTTTGATTGATTTATTTATGGACGCTCTTTAACATCTCAGGTCATCAGCGTCCCATTCAAATCAAGGCGTGAAACGGCCGACAAATTTTGCTCAGAGGCCTCTCTTTCAGGCTTGAGGTTCTTTTTCGTGCCGTAAATGTACGACACGGGACACACGGCTTTACTTCCCTTCCGAAGGAAGCCATACTTAGTATTTTTACGAAAAAAATCCATCGATCCTGGCCAGGTTCGAACCCGCGATCTTAGGTATAGGAGACAAGTATGGTAACCACTACACCACCAGGACCGACTGAGGGTTTTGAAATTTTATATATCACACAAATATGAATTTTATTTTAATTGTACGTTTAAACCCAATTTCTGAAAATTTTCACTTTTCCAAAATAAAAAAGTCCATTATATCAAAAACTTTTAATCACAATGACCTCAAAAGTTTACCAGCTATTTTTAACATAGTAACAACTAATTAAGTGAAAAAGTTTAAAAGCTATACAAAGTTAATTTTTAAAAATTAAAAATCCTACTATTTATTGGTAAAACTTCGTCATAGTTTAAAAGGTGTAACTTAATTACTATTCGATGAAAATTCTCTTTTTGACACTCACATGAATTGTTTATAAGACACCAGGCAAATACCAATATCTATCTGCAATAGTTTCTGAGTTAATGGGTAATGAATTTGTTAAATTTAACTTTGATAGGGATAGAGCATTTTGACTCCCCTTACAACGATGTTACATTAATAATTAAAAAAATTTTTTTTGAAAGTCCTGAATTTGTACAAACATTTTTTCACCAAAAATCGACGCGAGATAGTATCATTAAACCTTTTTATTTTAAGTAAAGGCCGCACTAGCTAAGCTGGATAAATTAAATGGCATTAGTGGCCAATCTTTTTGGGTGGCAGGCTAAGTTAAAAAAAAGTAAAAATGTTTGTAAGGCTGTTGACCAAAATATTATGAACCTAAATATTTTATACATACATACTATGTGTATGTGTGTGATATCATTAAATTTTTATTTTATTCCATGTTCTGTGCTTCATAGATATATTGAATCTCTCAAATTTATCAATAACATCAAAACTTCCTGTGATATTACTTGCGAAACAATAAAATGTATTTCTTCCTGATGCATATGTTTAACTTACTTTTTATTTTATTTTCCGTTCCCCAAAATATAATTCCTTTGATTTTATGGATTATTATTCTAAAAGTTCATAATCAACCCCTGAATGCAAGAGTGATAAGAAGAAGCCAGTTTTAATGGAAAGAGAAGAACATGGTGAAACTTGCCGGTATAATCACAAGCTGATATCTGTTGCATAGTAAATCATAATTAGCTCTCTAGGAGCAGCATTAAACTCTCTGTGGGGTGTTTTCATTATAAACATAGATTGATATTTACCACGATAGCTTCCATATAAAATACTTGCCCAGAAGTGGTTTCATTGAGGTTAATGATACATTCTTAAGTTGGCTATTAGATACTGAACGAAGCCAATTTACATTTAAACTCGGTTAAATTCTGAGAAAGAATTATTGAATCTGTACACCTAAATGTTTATATCAGTGTATAATGGGATAAGGAACGACAGACTATACATTTCATATTAACTCTGGAACATCAATGACTTTAGTAAATGAACTACTTCCCCATTTCCAGAATAAATACTCTGCTGAAACCGCTTCAGTAGATACGACTGGTAGGTCTGTAACAGTTCCTCCGATCCACCCCATTGAATTATAATTATAATGTATATTTATGTAAGCTCAATCACCATACTTTGGCATAGTAAATGTTATATCTGTTTATATTCACATGTGTGTGTATGTGTCGTAAGCTTTAACTTGAGAAGTGTACAAAAGAAAAGGTCTCTGGTGATTTTTGGTTACGGTAGCTTGGAAAGCCAACAAGAGGGTTCTAAAACTACTCAAAAGGAAGAAACCCGAGAGTCACGTGTGAAGTCCCGCCCCCTTTTTAAAGGACAGCTGTCTCAAGGTTAAAAATCTAAGGGCTTTTTAAATCCGTTTGGGGTTTTGAACTCAACAGGCCGTTGTACTGTTAGCCTTTAAACTAGCCAATGCGAACAAAATGCTTTAAACTTTCAAAACTAGCGAATGGCACGCGTGGCAAGTGAACTTAAACCAGCTAATTGAAAATATATGTTTGAAATTTTAAAGATAGGCGCGAAATTGCTGCGATTTTTTTTTTTTTTTTTGTGTGATTTCGTGGTAATCGTTATGCCAACGATTACTTGATATGAATTTAATACATTTAATATATAAGGAAGCGTTTGCTCCGCTGTTTCAAGTTCTACAAGCGGCTTAAGTTTAACATGCAGCAAGATACACACGGTCTACGTTCCAGACGCGATAAGATGCACCTCAGTTCTCAAACGCAGATAATAAGTTCTACTTTGGACGCGGGCATGCAGTTCTGATACATCAGTTAGGCAGTTTTGAAGTTGATACTCAGCTGAAAAACAGTATCATTTGCGCAGTTCCGATACACCAGTTAAGCAGTTTTCAGTTTCCCGCGCCGCGGTACTCATCTGCAAGTTTCACACGCGGCAACGTTGCATTGACGTAGATAAGTCTAGCGTACGCAAAACGCCAGAGGACGCGAAAGATTTTGGACATAAATATATATTATGTCTCATCGCGTACTTATTTACACTACTTAAATCACTACTCCCAGTCCTATTGAATATGAGTCAACCAAAAAAAAAAAAAAAAAAAAAAAAAAAAAAAAAAAAACAACAGAATTCACTCTGAGAAATTGTTGCCATTGAGCATGGGCAACAACACTGAAGGGATCAATAATCAATCTACCAAACAGCTTCAAAATCGGCATCACAAAGTAAGGCCACTCGGCAACAAATCGCCTCAAAATTGGCGCCCAACCTGAGGCACCTAGCCGGAGCTTAGCAAACAGTTTCATAATTGGGGACACAAGCAAACAATCTCATAATTACGCTCCAAAGCCGCTTCAAGTCATTTTGTGACTTACCAGGACTAGTAAGCATACTAGAGAGAACAGTTTTCATTTCCACGTTACCATGCTATTTTACATTTTAAATGTCGTGAATTACAAATAATACTCGTATATTAATATAATGTTTCATTTTTACACATGCTTAATAAACTGACGTCACTGAAAATATAAATCTATACATTTATAGTAGAAGTAATAATAGTTTTTTTACATTGTATAATTGAATATAGATTTTAGGCCACTTTATTCACCATCTATTAAATTTATATACATTTTTCATTAAAATAAATGTAATTAATAGTATTTATACTAAGCAAAACATTTACAACAGTTTAACATGTGTGACTTAAAAATATTTTAATTCATAACTTATTCATTGATTTCTTATTAAAGGAGCTACATGTATCTTTGGGGATTCGCAAATACATCTTTTACATATTAATTTTAAACAAAATTTCAATTTCATATCTGTGAAAGAATTCTTTTCAACATGTGCAAAACTGGCCGAATTAATGGATTAAAACAATTTAGACTGCGATCACTCTTGAACCTTTAAATCAACACAGCCACGTTTTCCTTCTTAAGACTTTTTAAGCTATTCAAATTTTATTCATTTACATTTCCAGTTTTTGAGTTTACTTTCTCAGCTCCGAACCATTTTTCCTTTTCCTGTTACCTAACTACGTCAGGGGGTCTCATAGATTAATGTTGTTTACTATAGGCTGTAAAGTCTCTCATACAATCTAGAAGAAGTGACGTAAACATCCTGACTATCATATTGTTGCTTTTTCCCATCGGAGTGTTAAGTCGTCTGCGGAACGTCGTGGAGAACAGCATTTGCTTCTAAATTGTTAGGTCCGGAACCTTCTCCGTGGAGTAAGCCGTGTGAGACAGCTACGAGGTAACTTATAAAACATTTAATTGTGATTTAATGTTTATATTGCCGTTAAGTGTGCAATTGTAATTATTTCAAAGACAGAAAACTTGGGTTTCGAAAGCCTATGTGTTATAACTAATGAAGCATTTTGGGTAGTATCGAAAGTTATTTTATTCAGTCCCCAAGGATAAAGTTGTTAAATGCTTGTGCCTAGGTAACCCTTTGAATAATTTATTCTATTGTTATATATTTATTGTGAGAATATTTCAAGGTATTGTTTAAATGTTATGTTGCTTCATATCATTTTCAAGCTTAAAACTATTTTATATTGGTTAATAAATTACTTTATAGTTGTAACTAGTTCTTGTATCATATTATAAAGTTACCATTCTAGGACTATATCCTGGAGGGAGGGGGTGGTTTCCATACAGTATATTTCCACTATATTTATTCAAGACATTAATGGTAGAGTATGGAATTCTATTTATTGACTTACAGATAACATAGCAAATAACAGTTTCGTGCTATCATTGAATATGATTTATTCTAGCAATTTGGCATCTGTTAGCAGTAAGGTACACCTGTTACAAACAGAAAGTAACTTATGCCGTCTGTTGCTGTTGATTTTAAAAGTAAAAGTACGTGGAGACTAGATCACTTTTGTTGTTGTTGTTGTTGTTGTTGTTGTTTTTGTTGAGGTATATACATGAACAATATGCAAGAAAAAAATGCAGATTTAAAGAAAATCAATACAACTAAAGCACAACTGAAAAGATCATTGAAAACTGCATATTATAATTGCAACTGTCATTACGTCAATGTTTCTAAGTTTGTCTCTTGTTTTTTCAAAAGTGCGTTTTTCATAACATCATAACATCTATAGTTTCAAGATTAGCATGAAACTTTGTACAGACATTATTGTTGTTATTCATTTCAGCAATCTGAACTTAAATCTATATATTATATAAAATAAAAAGGAAATTAATGTTATGAGGGAAGAAAAAATGTGTTTAAAATCCACTTCAGAAAACAAATTTCTGCAACATTTTTACTATACATATTTTAGTTATTGAGGTTAGTCTGAAGATTGAGATATCACCTTTATAATAAAAAAGTATTGAGATCAATATTAATCCAGGAAATAATATTGTAAACGCCTTTTCGATGTAAATCTAACAAAGGATATTTTGAGAATAGATCACTTCAAAAGCCATAACATATTCCGACATTTTTTATTTTATAATAAAGAATGGATTTTAAATATTAAGTAAATAAAATTTTATTTTAATAGCTCTTAAAGAAAGTGTGAAAAACATTTAACATTTAAAGTGTCAAAGGTGTGTGAACCCTCTTAAGTTCACCTCGCACTGCACTGCCCGGTCCGACCTCTTCGCCCCTTTTCTTAAATCACTGCAGCAGCAACACTTCATGCTCTCTCTCTGGCTTTACAAATAATGTTTTACCTACGCTCCTTACGCGTAAGAAAATTTGCGCAAATGACGGATGTTAGAGATAGTTAAACATGAGTTACTTTGCTTTTTCTATTACCCTGAAGAAAGGAAACAACCTGGCATTTGGCGAGACTCTAAATGCTTTAAATAAATTAAAGTAACCATTTATACATAACCACATTGTTTCTTTCATTGTCCGCTATCGTTCTTACAGACAGGAGTGGCCGACATTATTAAAAGACGACTCGTGCGCGGGTTTGATTCCCACCAGGTCTACCAGAGTCATCATCAATGCCATGGAGACACTCTATAAACTTAAGCCTGGAACAGTTCCTTTTCCACAATAAAAGAAAAAAATCCGAACTTACCGTTTCAGTTAATTTATAATCGCTTCTGGTTCCTCAGTATGATGACGTGCTAAATACTATAATTTTTCCCCCGTTACAAAACAGTGGTTAGTGTGGTGAATATATCAAAAGAGTAGGTATAATAAAAATAGAATGGAAGAGAGTTTAATATTTTGTAAATTAAGCACCACTATGGTTTTGTTTAGTAAAAACGGTGACTTTTCGCGTCTACTTGCATCTGAATTTATACATTCGGATTGTAATAACTCATAATGAATATACAAGTAACCAAAAGAAACAACACATTTCTACTTTTTTAAGCGTTTTGGCGATAATAAACTTTAAGCCTTATATTCATACAAGGGGAAACTAACACACTATTTTTGGAAACAGGCAATAGTTACAGCGAGGCTCCAATGCCTTTATTCCGTTTCTGAAGCGGTTTTAGAAAAAGTGTACAAAAGACTCCTCCCGTCGTTCAGAGAAAAGGAACAATTGATAGTCAAGGGAGATCAAACCTGGGGGCTAGAGTGGGTGCTCCAATAACACATACTTATTATCTCTCAGGGCTTTTTCAATCGCTAAATCATTTTTGTGAGCAGGTGCATTGTTTTATTGAAAATTATATTTTCTTCTGTAAACCCGATTATTCTCAAGAATTTTTTCACCTTCCTCGTTTAAAAGGATGGAAATAATACTCTCTGGTTATAGTTTTATTCTTCTGGAAATAATCAATAAGTAAAATATATTTAATTTCCATAAAACCTGATGCCATTACTTTTCCTGTAGATAGAACCCGACTTTATCACTTTTGGCACTTCTTTCCGTTGTTTTGAGTGCTGTTGTTTTGCTGCTGATGGATCCATATGGTCGTGTCAACGCGCAAAATCAGTTCTGTTCCTGTTAAAAGGCTCCAAACACTGCTGCGTTTTTGGAGACACATTATGCGCAGAGCTTTTCCGTTTGCAATATAATCTACGCGTCCTTTTGAAATGTCTTCAGCCTTAGTATTTTTACGCATTTAATCACCTGTTGTCTAATAGCATATCGTGTATTTGTTAATTAATGATGATTTTGTTATATTTTTGGACGTCCTTTGGTCATCTTCAAGGCTGGTTTGCATTTAGGTGAAAAGGATAAGAGTGTGTAGAAAAACTTTTATAAATGTTATATAAATACTTTTGGTGTTAAATAATTTTTACCAAGAAAATATGAAATACCCACAAAATGTGTGCTTTAAAAGCCTTAAGGCAGATATTCCTACACAGAAATCAAATAGCTTGCAATGCATACCAGGATTACAACGCCAGACTGTACAATTAATATCATCTACTATTCTTGCCGCCTTCACTTTATTGTTACTTCCCCCCCCCCATTTGTGTCTGGCTAGCACATTTATTTCCACACTGTTTATAGGGTATGTTGTTACAACTTGTACTATTTTGACATACACACTGCTGATTTATTATTGTTGGACGGGGAAGTGCCTATTAAGTGAAACTGTCGTTACTTTGAAAGTGGCAATTGGATGTCGTTGTTTCGAAGTTTGAATATGATAGGTGGTTTGAAGTTTCCCACCTAATATTATCATTAAAGCGTCAGACAATCACAACCAAACAAGACGGACATGTCAGTGCCATATCTCTTCCTCCTCGTCGAGCCGGTTCACTATGTAGAATCTACACAACAGTAATTGTATCGCTAACTATTTGACCATTTGAAATGCCATAATAGCTTTATAATTCACTCTAGTGGATAACAAATGTTTTAATTTGACATATTTCCTATTCATACATAGCCAAGCGAGTATGTAATAAGAAAGTACGTATTTCTTGTACAGGTGAACTCCATACGTACATGTCTTAGATGGAGGCACCAGGGTTCTCATTTTTGGCTTAATTTAGTTTATATTAAAACATATTTTTCGGGTCAAAATGGTGGCATCTACGAAGTTATATTTAAATGTTAAGATTTTGTTAATTTAACTGCAGACTCTGTACACATATTTGGATGTGATAGAATGTGATATTTGTAGACAAAGGAGCAAGGTTCGTGACACTGTTATTGTTGATTGATGAATTGACTTATTTACGGACGCTCTTTAACATCTCAGGTCATCAGCGTCCCATTCAATTCAGGGCGTGAAACGGCCGACAAATTTTGCTCAGAGGCCTCTTCTTTCAGGCTTGAGGTTCTTTTTCGTGCCGTAAATGTAGGACACGGGACCCACGGCTTTACTTACCTTCCGAAGGAAGGTATACTTGGGATTTTTACACCCGAAAAGATCCATCGATCCTGGCCGGGTTCGAACCCGGGATCTTGGATTTAGAAGGCAAGTATGGTTACCACTACACCACCAGGACCGACACTGTTATTGCGATATTGTACTGAATTATCGCTAGATTTGTATAGGGAAGAGAGGTACTAATAATAAATTTATAATTTTAATATATATTTTTTGTTAGTAAAAAGAGTTGTTATGACTAGGTTAAAAAATGGCACGAGAGTTTATTTTCTTTTCATGTGTGTTAATGAGGTTTTACTTTAATTAGTAAAAATACATTTATGAAAGCCTATTCTAAAATACATATTTTAGAATAAAGAGAATGTATTTTCCCTCTCCGTATAAAGAACAAAGAAAGAGAAGATAAGCTATTCTGCTAAAATGACTGTCAGAAAACATTGTGTGCAAAACATTACGCAAATATCGGACTCGTGCAGAGCTAAATGGTTGTCCTATCAGAAATAAATGGCACTGCGGACTTTGTTTTTGAGCCCGCCATCAATTTTAATATACGAAATATGTCTCTCCGGGAAGAAAAGCTTTTTCCCAGTGCAAATACTGGACCATGCTTTTGTTGTAAGAGATTGCCGAAAACTGGCCGCTTCCAGAAACTGGCGATCTTCCAAAGTGTTCTTCTGAAGGCGAGAAACAAAACTTTTCTGATAGCATTACGCCATTGATGACCGTCTCTGCTTTATCTCCCTATCCCAGCTGCTGCTCTAAAAATTTCCTTCCCTACCGTTGTGTGACTTTTTGTTTCTTCGGGCGTAAATTCTTCCCATATGGATGAATTATTAGGATTTTCTTTAGCAAGGAAATGGAGCGTATTAACAAAGAACAGTCTTAGCAAACATTCTACTGATTTAACGACGATCATATCAAAATATTCATGCAAATCGCAATCTAATTGCTACAAAGTAAAATGCCATGTGATTTTTCAACATGTGGCAGATATTAAACAACATTTCAGAATTTTCGAATGTAAATTACAGTTTTTATTAATTGTAAAATATACATCTATAAGTATATGATACATCTTAGGCTTTCATGACCGGTGTTATAATTAAAACAGTTAAAATTTTCCGGAACTTTTTCCCGTGGTCTGTGGTTTAATAGCTTTCACCTACTTCAGCGGTTAGCATCATCAGTGCACGATGAATAGCGACTGACTGTTTTGATCCCTCTCTGTCTGGTTTTGGAAGGTTAATCAATATTATGTGTGTAGGGGAAGGGAGAGGGGGATAGTTGGTTTTTATTTTTAAGAACGGTTTGATTCCATGTGCTACTTAGATAATATCCGCGTCTCTGTCAAAATTATCTGCATTGTATTTTCAATTGTGAAAGTTTTGGAACCATATTAAGCCGTGGACCACGGCAAAACAGCCAGGAAGATTTGTAACTGTTTCGTTGTGAAGTCACAAAGGGGTGATAACCTATGGTGCTGGTTCGCGCATTCGGAGTCGCAGGACAGCGGAGAAGGAGGAGTGATTAGGAGAAGAATAATTCTCTATTGCATGGACTTATCGATAACATTACTCATCTGGATGTCTCCTGCTGCGATGCTTTGGCCGCCGATGTTAATTTTGTGGGCGAAGTATGCTGAAGTTCAGGCAATATTCTCGAAGCTCAAGATATGACGACAATACATGACTGTGGACCTCGCGTCGGGAAAGTCATGATATCGAAACGACTCTCGACGCACGGCCTTCTGACTGCTTAATTGACGCCGGGATTAACATTCAGAACTATTTCATTTTGATATTGTGAGCTGAACGAAAGCTGAAGTTGCCGAAAACTGAAAAACTATTCACTGCATTGCTTACTACAAAACCATCAACTATGACACCAAGAAACCACAAGCTACTTATTGCCTCGACTGCTTGAGACTGCTTCTTTCTCTAAACTGGTGATAGCTGCAGCCTCCTTCCCAAAACTGCGTACCTTTCTATATATATTAGATTTGAATCTGGACCACGTGGCTCTCTTAGCTCAAACAGGGCTTCAGAACTGAACCCACGGACTCCAATCGTTCAAAATCCAAGGTTCTAATTGGTGAGTCAAAACTCAATTTAAGGCACTCATACTCAATATTTTAAAGTCCTAGTTCCTGATACGTGGGCGTTCGAACACACATCCGCGCTATGTCAGGAGTACGTTCATCTGTTTTACCGCCTCTTAACGAATGTTCAACAGTACCTAAAGGATTTTATCGCTCTCTAGAATACAAAGTAGTATTGTGCTGGCCATTCCAAGACATGCACCTTTCTATTGTATTAGCTGCATCTCCAGCCGGAAGTTCGAAAGTAGAGGCGCCAGGACATTATGTTCTACAAACACTTGTTTTTATTTTTACAAAGAATTTTCCTGCATATTGATATCACAACTTAACGGATATTAATTATACAATTTACATCAGACCTCTGGTCATCTAATTTCCCTTCTGAATTTTTATCCATGTATACTACATATTAATAGTAGAGAAAGTTTTATGCTGCTTACAAAGACAAAAGATATTATGCTATATAAGTTCACTATAACTTATGCAATTATGCAAATTTGTTTCCTTGTGGGATCGGAAGCGAAAAATCCGTTTCAGATTTTAACTATAAATCTATGTTAATTAATAAAATTTTACTGTCTTAATTACAAAAATTGATTCAGCACTAGATATCTCAACACGTGGCTCTGAGGCAGGCTGAGAAACTTGCGTTCTACCCAGCAGATTAACAAACTTGTTTCTTGCCACTTCCTATCAAACGATTTATCTTCCATATTGAAGAAAGTGCCTCTCTGTCAAAGGCCACCTAATCTAGTTCATGCATGATGGAACACCACCCCATTGGCTTTTAAAGACAATGTGTTCAATACCCATTAATAACGCTGTGGGAACGTGTCAGCTAATCACAAAGCAGCAGAAGTGTTCGTAGAAGGGCAACATTCTTCCAGACACATCGCAGACAATGAACAGAAAGCATATAATGGCCCATGTGTAAGCATGGAATGTTTTAGGACCTTTAGAACCTTTGTTTAACTCATTGCTAAATTTTTTTAATCAAACTTCGTTTAAATACCTCCTGTACATAATAAGAATATTGCAAAGGACTCCTATAGATTTAATATAAGAATAAATTAATATATCTTTGAATGTTTAACATAACACATCAATATTGTATATTTTATTTGGTTTATTTAAGAACACTTTAACATCTCTGGTCATTAACGTTCCATTCATTTTAAGATGTGAAAAGGCCGATAAATTTTACTCAGAAGTTTTTTCTTTCAGACTTGAGGTTCTTTTGCTTGCCATGCTACGAAACAGAACCCAGGGCATTACTTCCCTTCACAACGAAACCTTACTTCGGATTTTGCGCCCTAACATTGACCCTGTCCGGGATTGAACACGCCGTTTATGAGGCAAATATGGTATGACCACCAGGACCGGTAAAGGTATCTAAGGAACCATACACATTTTAAATAAAATTCTTGATATATCTCAACAAAGTATAAATAATGAGCAAATATGAGTGCTTCTGGTCATTTGTCTATCTACTAGATACCGCCATAGCAGTACATTTTCATCATTTATGTCAATTATTTAAATTATGAGTGGTATATTGTGAATGACCACAAACAATTTACTTCTTTGTGTAGGAGGTTAGCAGTTTTTAATATCTGCTGAAAGAAACAGCAAGATACGTTTTAATTAAATAATCGTGGAACACAAACGGGCGCCGCTAGTGCTGTGAATACTGGAAGAGGCATTGAGGATGTGGATGCGATATCAAGAATTGAAGGTCCAAAAGGACAACATTCAGTTAAACCAAGGATTACAGCTGCTGCACAAGACAAATATTAAGTACCTATGAGTTCTGAGAGAATGAAGTTAAATTACTGGCATGTACTAAGAATTTGTCAACCCCTCTGTCTCCTAACAACACTCCTTGTGATTTTTATCTCTGATGTAAATTAAAAATACCGATTAAAAAAGAAAAAATTACCAGGAAATAGCCAGCATTACTCAACAGTGAGAAATAAATAGTTTATTAAAGAGATGCCAAAATATATGAATAACGAAATGAATCTTGTAAGTATCTTCTTTCATAAAGCTCGTAAGTAAAAACATTTAAAACAGTTTAGGGAAATTTTGTATAGTAGTGTCAGCCTTGCTCTCGCCTATTGACATAACTCCCCGAATTGGTTCATAGTTCATTGCGTCACTCTGTATACATTCTGCCAGAACACAGTTAGTTAAATTGTATTTAAGCCACTTTTATGACGAATTGCCAATATTTTGTTAGATTTGTTATGGAAAAATTAGTTGACGGTAAACATTATCAAAATTTGTCTCTTACAATTAATTGTGTTTGAGATTATTAATAATCATGTTTATACTTTTATTTCTTTCTTCTCGAAAAATCTATTATATGAGCTACGGGAGTGGTCGAGGTCGTTAAGGTAAGGATTCGCTAATAGGAGTGCTGCGGTTCAAGTCCCACCAGGACCGAGCACATTGCCAGATTTTCCTCAATCCTAATCGATGGCATATACCGGGAAGATACCCTAAGCTCCCTCCCTGAAATTCCTTTCCCAATTTCTCATTTCATTTCATTTATCATTTTTGTCCACCGTCTATAATGTCCCAGTGGTAAAACGAGCTTTATATTATTATATACTTTTGACTGTATTAAGTTTGTTTTTATTTAGTGACAATTTTCCTTTATAGAAGTAGTTTAATTTAAATAATAGGTGTGCTTAATGTTTATATTCTTTTTATGAATAAGCTACTTATCTCAAAATTTGATATATTTTTCATTTTTATATATGTCATTTAAACACAGTAGAAATAGTTAATGTTATGGCAATGATATTTCTTTTTGTATTTAACACAATAAAAATAGTACAATGTTACATTTGGAGACGTGTTGGAGTATGAAAACCCACAGAATCGGACTCAGAAGCTCAGTTTTTACAAGGCAACAAGAAAAATAATTTTCAAGTAAACTCTTTAAATTTATTATGGCAATTTAGGCATATAAACTCGTAACAAGATACACCCTTAAAAACAGTTAACTAAGGGAATATCCGTTAGACGAATCATAATAATATTTCAACAAGAAAATTTTGCTCATTAAAGATAAATAATTTTAACCCTTAATTAGCACAATTTTTTCCAATCAATTACCATGTATTATAAATACAAACCTTAATAGTGCTTTGCCTCTCTAAATTCGCAAATTTCCAGTATAAACAAAGAGTAATATTAAGAATTCGCAATTACAAAATTGAAATTCCTAAAACTTAGGTCACTAAAACAATTGATGAATAGTTGGTCCTGCTAAATGTAGAAGGTAAAGTCGGCAAGGAGGCATCGTTCATCCGAATACGGGTGAAGTAACGACGTCGGTGGTAGCCAAGAAATAGTTTACTCTCCGGGCATGAATGAAGGGTAAACTGCACTGCTCGTATGTACTTTAAACAATGAAGAAAGAATAGCAATGAAACACTTAAGAAGTGTAAGCGTTGTAGGGACAGGTAACGAAGAAAAGATAAACAAAATTAAGGTGTGCCGATGCATGACTTAAACGATACACTGTATATGGTATATTATGAAATTTGTTTTTTTTAATATCAGTAAATTTAGAATAATCTAGTTGATCATGAAAATAACTAAAACTACCACCACAAATATTTATAAAGTCAGAAAGTGTATTTCTAACGCAGAGTTATAGTTTTTCACATGAAAAAAATTCCTATAACTTCAAGAAAATAAAAATAGATGAGATTAGAATGTCAAAGGATTTTATTGCACGATTCTAGGCTAAGCGGTTTACGAGATATTTTCATATGTAGGGCTTAAACTTTCTTTTTAGTGAATTCCCATGATCATTATACAAAAAACGATATATTCTCCAATTGTTAGGCAAAATCGATACATATCTATTGGTATTTTGTATGCAATTTAGGAAAATAAATCTAAAATTAAGAGGGCGATTGAAATGAAAATTTCAGAGTAGGCAGGAATATGCGGTATATACCTAAACAGTTAACTGGCACAAACAACTCTTTAAAAGTTTTGTATAACTATGGCATGGAATATGACAATACAGAGCAATGTTGACAAAATGTGAACAGGTGTACTGTTTTTGCCTAACAATCGGGAGAATGATTTGTTTATTGCCTAATGGTTATAGGAATTCTCTAAAAAGTAACTCATAAACTACTTGAATCGTGCAAAATGTTCCACTGACACTCTAATTCTACCTGGTTTTATTTTCATGAAGTAAGTAGGTATTGTTCCACTTGAAAAAATGTAACTTTCTGCTAGAAATACATTTTCTAATAATTGTAGGAATCAAACTGTATTGATTAGCTTCTGTCCGAACTTCATTTTGGTGACAACAGCGCATCAGCGACACCTCTCATTTCAGTGATATCCATGATCATAATTTCAGGTGATTCACTCTGTGTAATGCTCTATTTTGGCATAGAGTCCTTGATTTTGTACAACCGTGCATGATTATAGACGTGAAGCTTAGTCTTAACAAAAACTTAAGAAAGTCCTGAAAAAAAGTGATGCAGCTGAAGACGGAAAGAATTTAGTAAACAATAACTGTTATTAGTCCTGTAAAAGTTAAAGAATGTTCACAGAAAATTAGTAATTACATGTTCGAGTGCCAATGTTATGTTTTTAAACATGCCACCTCATTCCTTCTTAGATTGCTGTACCTTCCTTCAATTACTTACTCCAGGAATGTTGTAACCTTCCCTCCCACATGTTCTACTCATTTATTGGCATTCCACAGCACTAGCGATACAATACTATTTCCCCGGTGCGCGCGGAGAATGAAATCTGAAGCCGATATTTTGTAATACTACCTGGAGTCTGTTGCTAAAGAATTCAATTTAACAAAGGTAGTATGACAAGACTACGACCACGTTTCTGGATGTGCCCTCCTATACATTACTTAGCTTTAAAGTGAATTTGACTTTTAAACCATGCCATTGTGTAGTATTTGATATTATATAAATATGTTGCCAGAAAATTGTTATTCTGTACTAGTACTCGGGCGAAAATAAAGTTTTCTAATTAATTTATCTTTTCATTCCCTTATTTTTACCAATATTTGTATGCTTTTCTCTGAGCTACAAATTATACAAATACAATAAATTTGTAAAACTGTTTTAAAATGTAATTTATGCTTCTATTTCGCACCGTTAAAAACAATATTAAAAGGAATTTAAATGTTATATGTTTTAAAACGCTTTCAGGAAACTATTGCTACTTTTCGCAAAAATTATAATACATCAGGATGAAAGCATTTTCAAGTTTGAATATTTTTATAAACATTTTGTAAAAATTTTCAAAAAAATTACAATCATTCAAGACTTTATGCGAGTGTTTGAAATTTGAAATCTCCCGACTTCCATTTACTGTTCTCATGTTTTCTGTATCTTCGAAGCTGGAGAATTCAAGATAGATAAATATTTTTGTAGCCAATTTAAGCTTTAGTTCTCTCATTTATTTACTGATATTTTAAGAACAAGATGTTTCTTTAAAATGTATTTAATAACATAAAAAAGATACCGAGCTGTAACACTCGTTTATTAAAAACATATATAAATCGGATTCTCCCGTTTCTATACATTTATTTCGTAACCCCCTGTGAATGTTAAGCGATGTGAAGAGCAGACCGAAAGATAGTCGGTCGATTCTTTTCATGTTGTAGCCATTCTATCCAGGAACTAAAAGTGGACTAGACACCACAGTTTGCCTCCCCTAGAAGAAAAGATATCTAAGTCTGGGTTGTGAGTATTGCTGATTCTCTACAATGCCTCTGTACACAGCACTTTGTAAACAAAAGCAAGAATCGGAGGTAACACTGATGAATCATCTACCGTACAGTCCATATCTGGCACCTTGCGACCTTCCCTTGTTTCCAACTGTCAAGAAAAAACTAAAGAGCCATCATTTGCGCCTTATGGAGTGATCGCTTTCATTATTGGTTTCGGAAGATGCAACGAGACGAGGGGTGATTGGAAACTGTTTCGAAGGAAGAATATATATATATATATATATATATATATATATATATATATATATATTAGTAGAGTTATGCCTTCTACTCGCCAGAATCTCGAAAGTGAAATAACTACATCACAGCCCAAGTATTGCGGCAGGTGAGATAGTGTCTATCGATTTCACGAAAGTTATTCTGCAATAAAAAGGCAAGCTTTCGAACATTCATTACGGACTGTTACTTGCAAGCTCCTTTCGAATGGTGTAGTTTCAATGTGCTCATTGGGGTGACTGTGACGCATATATAATCAATGAACTTTATGCTGGAAGAGTACAAAACTCACTAAAGACGCATTTACTTGGAAGTTCTGAGTCATTTGCCTTACTGGACTCATTTAGCCCTCAATGTTTTTCACTGTTGGTGCTTTGAAGTTGCATCGAATGGTTAGAAAGTTAAACACTTTTATACACGATATATTTTTACTTAACATTTTTGGATTTTTATTTTTGAAATAACTGTGCATATTATTTTCAAACTACTTCATTAAATGTTATTTTATTTAAAATGTTTCATTTTTTAGGAAAAGAAGAAACTAAAAATCCTCCAGGCTGATAGTTTTCCATATTTTTATTTTTATTTGTTTGTTTACCAAACAATTATATTTTAACAAATTTTATGAGTAAATGGTCCAGAACAACGGAGGGAAAATCGTGAGGATATCTTTGAAAAAAAGCGGTAAATATGTTAGAAATGTAGTATCCATTTAAAACATATACCAAAATAATTGGGAAAATCTAAACATTTAAATAATAAAATCTGAGGGTGTAAAACATCATGTGAATCATCATTTAGGGACCCTTGAACGCCGGTATTTATCAGATTTTTCTCTTATTGTATTGCTGTATAAAACATGCAGACAAACCTTGAACCAAATTTAACTTCAAGTTACTGTGACGCTGATATTATTTATTGCGATGTAGCCAAGAATTTTTCATTAGAGTGAGTTTCGTCCACTTCTTACATTCTATAAATTTTATGAGTGTTGGCAACATCTTTGTTTTTACTTTTCAAGAGATAAAAGTTCTGTGGTATAAACAACAAAACCTCGCATATATAACACATACACGCTAGATGTGTGTTTTAAAATCCAATAACTTGTAAAGTTTTAATATTTATCTTTACATTTTCCCGGAAGTTTCTTCGTTTATTATTCTTATTTTTACTCTCTCTTTTTTGAGTCTGTAAAGCGAACACGGTAAAGAGAAATTTTGTTCACTGAGTAGAATAAAAACCAGCGTGTATGCAGATGTTCAAAGCAGTACATGCTGTCTAAAGCAATCCAGTTGACATATGCCCTACTCTAAATCCATAAAACCATTACAAAGTATATAATTATCTGTTTTCTTTCTCTTTGCCTGTGAATATATGATAAACCCTTGTTGCAGGTTTGAAAAGGAACAAAAGCTGTTACGAATTAATCTGGTGTCTTTAAATACGTTAATTATGACTTTATGATATAAAATGTTATTGTACTAATCTTCGGGGAATGAATAACTAGTATTATAAAAATACAAAAATATAAAAAAATATAAAAAATATATAAAAAATACAAAAATCTTAAATGGAACAAGAGATTTAAAAAAATTGATCTCATAATTTTTAAAGTCAATATTTTTATATATGAAACACCAAGAGATAATTTCTGCGAAATATGAAATCCAATACATTTTGTTATTATAAATGTTAAATGTTTGACATATTAACAAAAAATGCGCACTTGAAAATAAATATATCTGGAAGTATGCACTGCTGAAACACAAATTGCAATTACACATTACCTACTTTTTGAAACTTTCATAATGGCATATAATTACTGTGTCCCAGAGCGGCATTTCCGTTAAAATTATAAATACGGGTTAAAATGTTGTACTTTAAAATGGAATAATTATCACTTTTCAAAAATATAGTCCTATATCAGAAACAACCTTAACATTGTTTTAAATTCTTGTAAACTTTTATTTTAGGGCTAGGTATAAGATGGGTGGCATTTGCATACTCGCACTGTAGTTAACTGTTTAGCACACTCCCGCTGCAAGACCACATACCATGCGTTCAATGAAGGAGACCAGAAGTGATTTTAAACAACACTCATTTCATTCCGGTTTTATTTCCACTCTTCTTGTTAAAGATACCAGTAATCTGAATAGTGTTACCTTATTCTATATAAGTAAACGATCAACATGGACTGTTAAAAATTTCATTGCGACAGTGGTAGACATGATAGCTGTTTATTGCAAATAAGGCACTTAACTTTGCTTTCACTCATTGCTAAAGCATGGCACGTTCATACACCATTAATGTTTAGAAAAATCCCCCTGATTACTTTGTTCCGATGACAGCTTAGCAGGTTAAATGCCGTTCTTGATTTATAAAAAGAAACACTTAGAACTGAAACGTTTACTTGCAGGCTATTTATTTTATTCAGTTTATATTTTTCAGGGTGTCTTTTGACATGATTTGTTTTTAATTTATCATAGCTATTATGGTGTTATCTATTTTCTTAAGTTTTCCGTGGGGCTTGTGCTATCAGTAATCATCTCTTACATTAAGTATTGCTCGAACTCTTTGGCATTAAGGTAACCAAGAAATGTAAATCTAACAAATAATGCAGCAGTATACATTTTGCACCGTATCTCAGTACCGCCACGGGTAGCCGAGGTGGTTAAGGCACGGACTCGTGAGCGGGAGGTCTGCGGTTCGAATCCCGCCAGGACCATCCTCCCTGACTGGGGTTTTTTCCAGGTTTTCCTCAGTCTTCATAACTGGCAAATGCCGGGGAGGTACCTAAACTTAGGCCTGGAACGCTTCCTTCCTTAAAAAAAAAAATCCTTTCCCAATTTATCATTTCATTTCATGTATCACCAGTGTCCACCGCCTGTGGTGCCCCAGTAGTGAAAACGGGCGTTAAACACTACTACCGTACCTCAGTAATTTATAAAGCTATTAGCATGACATTTTTATGAGATATTAAGAATACTTAGCTAAATATGCTCTGTAAAATTTAATTCTCTAAAGAGCAATACAACTTTTTTAAACATTTAAACAAAATAAATCTTATTTCCCGATAACTTAAATTTTTTAAATAAGTGTGCATTTTTCTCAGGATTGCCTGGACCAATCTTGATGAAAATTTGGACATGCATAATGTATGGAAATGAGAAATATGGTAATAGAAGTATTTAAATATCAATATTAGTTCATAAAAATAAATAAAAATTAGAAAAGAAAGTTTTTTTTTAAAAAAAATGATTCATTTAAAGCCATATATTATTCTAGTTCCAAAGATAGCATGTTGCCTGCAGTTTAAGTAAAAAAATCAATGCAATTAATTCCATCAATAATTAAAAGAAAAATACATGGTTGTATCACAGTGTTTTCAGTTTTTTTAACAAGATTTTATTTTGGTCTAATTTTTTTAAAGCAAATATGTGCATCAGAGCATTAAAATTAACAAAGGGTCTTTAGTTAAATATTCTTAATATCTCTGAAAAAGTTCACATTGATAGTTTTAAAAGTTATTGAGTTACAGTGTAAAATGTATACTGCTGCATTATTTGCTAATTTACACTTCTTGGTTACCTTATAGAACTGTGCTGGTGAAGGCTTTCATATTGCTAGGTATTCGATACTTAGATTGTTATGGGGTGTGTGTAATATTACACCTTGGCACTCGAGTCACAAAGGTCCTTTGGACTAATCTTGAAACTTTGTAGAGCTTTAGTGAGCTTAAGAGTCTTTCCTACAAGCTTAGGAAAGGACCGAATCCTAACGGAGTTGTTTGCAGAGCTTCACACTCTAGTAACACAGTCTAGTCAGATTGTTCCCATGTGAGATTTCCATTTTAGAGTTCCAACTTCTGTACCTGTGCACGGAATGGCCAATGTCCAGTGATCATTTCATTATCTTTCCTCGTTTGCTACCTGTCCAAAATCAGTTGGTATTTAGCCAGAGTGCCATCGGATATGTTAATAAGAATTTTATCCAGTTTTTGACCGGGAAAGTGTTTTCACCTTATTTGATGATCTTCCTTAGCTGTTCTGAGAACTGCTGTAAGTTGATCTTATATTCCTGTTTTGCCGATTTATCTACCGCGTCATTACCTTCTACGTCATGATGTCCACACACCCAACAATAATCTAATTGATTCTTTATGGAAAGATTAATAAGAACTTGGAAAGTTTCCCATGCAATACTTATTAAGATTTAAGTGCAAACTGCAGGTTGTATATCTGTGGCACTGAGTATAGTATACTTCCTCTTTTGTCTGTTCTGGTGGTCTAGTATTAACCGTACTTGCCTCGTAAATCCAAGATCGCGGGCTCAAACCCGGCCAGGACCGATGAATTTTTTCGGACGTAAAAATCCTAAGTATGGCATTCTTCGGAAGGGAAGTAAAACAGTGGGTCCCTTTTTGAAGATTTACAGCATATAAAAGAACCTCAAGCCTGAAAGAAGGGACCTCTGAACAAAATTTATCGGCCGTTTCCACACCTTGAATTGAAAGGTACGCTAATGACCTGTGATGTTAAAGAACGTCCATAAATAAAACAAATTAATAAAATACTTCCTCCTCCCAATAGTTAAGCCAGGTCAGAAGTGCCAATACTCTGGATATCTCGCAGATTCTCAATTAGATTTAGATCTAGGGACTGAGCAGGCTATCCTAGTGGAGTAGTAATGTGCTCGCCATTGCCATGAAGGTAGACGCTTCAGCAACAGGAACATCTTCAATTGTTTCACGGATGTGAATGCAAACCGAAGCGATTCACTTGCGAAGAGAATTGTTTCCATTGTTTCTGTAGTCAATTGATATGTCAATTTCCACAGCGAATCGCTTACACAGCTTGATGGACGACAGGGATGAAGCAATGAAGTGCTGCGGTAATTAGTAAGGCGACAAATGAGCGTGCCATCTATATTTACTTACTGTTTATTATTAGTTTAGATATATCAAGAATATTTACAAGGTGTGTTGTTCCTTAGATAATTTTTAAACATTACCACAGCAACCGCATTGAACAGTTGCACGACAAAAACAGGAAGGAACACGATTAGCTTTTACCCTGGCTTCTGGGAAACTGTGCAGTGGAGATCAGCAGCCCTATGTTACTAATGCAAAGTAATTGAATTTTATGTGTCTTTTTCTCAGAAAGTATTACAGATACCTCAGTGAAACTTTTACTGCTTATTTTCGTTACATTACAGCTTCTGAGCTCTGTTTAGAAATGTACTTTATAACAATAATAAGTTATAGTTTTCTGTAGCAGACTTCTTTTTATAAAAATAAAATTATATAATTCATATACAAAAAGGTTCTCATGCAAATGACCTGAAACTGTAATGGATGTAATAATGTAGATAATCTGTAAAAAATTCATGCTTCCACCTTTATTAGTTTAAAAGAAAAAGGTACATACGTTGAGAATTTTCCACCTGTAACTAGAATTGCGTTAAAGTTAGTACAGCTAATTATTAATTTACATACTAATGCATTTCTTGCACCTGCATCTTAACACAAAGTAATATTACCACTTAACGTTGTAATTACTGGCACTAACGGCCGAGGTCGTTATCAGAGTTCCATTCCCACCAGGACCGTCCTCCCTGATTGAGTTTTTTTTTTTTTTTTTTTTTTTTTCCCCAGATATTCCTCAGTCCCCATAAATGATAAATGCCGGGCAGGTACCCTTAACTTAGGCTTGAAACGTTTCCTACCTTAAAAAAAAATATTTTCTCAGTTTATCATTTCATACTATATATCATTGTCCACCGCCTACGATGCCACAATAGTTAAAACAAACGTTAAACACTATTAAAGAATAAAAAACTTAAAATATTAAAGTCAATCACTATATTAATATTTCCTTTGTTGTCTTCAATATCTTCTATATGATTACCGGATACTTTTTCTTGGAAGTATTAGGGGAAATATAAGTAATTGATTTAACAGTCATTGAGTTATTCTCTTCAGAAAGAGACCTGTTATTTTCATTATCACCCCTACCATGCTTTACTGGATAGGTTTTAATATTCATTTCCTTTGTTTTTAAACATTTTATAAGCCTTGTTGGACCTAGGCATGAATTAGATATATATAAGAAAGAAAGTTCGAATGATAGCTTGTAAAACTCAAAATATACATAAAACTTTCCAGTTGCAATAATTATTCACACAAGCAACCATTACTGTTATTGACATTTGACACAGCAATTTACCTATAGAATACATCAGCATATAACAAATGGTATCATTTTATGCAATTGTGCGGATATTAAAAAAAGCAGTTTGACATTACAAACATTAGGTAATTAAAAGCACTTACAATTGGAACTTTTCAATAATTATATACCAAATTAAGCAGAAAAAATCCAAATATCTAATAATTTGAAACAAAAAAAAATAATTATCCTTTTTTCTTTATTACCTCTGACCTTACCTTGAGGGTTTTCAGTGAAACTTTAAGGTTAATTTGAAATATTTATTTATAAAAGACATATTTATATACATTATCGGGTATGTACCATCTACGTATTACATAATGTTCCGCTAGACGCAAGTAAACAAAGGGAAATTTTGCTTTACCTTGTTATTTACTTTTCTCTTAGTCCTGAGAGCTAGGAGGGCATTAGTGTGGGAGATTGTGTTACCTTTTGGTGCCCCGGAGGCGGGAGGACGTGATGGAGGAAGAAAGGTAACCTGTTGTGGACGTCACTAGCTGGTCATCTCACCAGGGAGAGTATTAAGTTACGAGGAATCGTCCCTGGAGAGAAGTCTGGTCTCCTGCAGCCGTTTGCACCGGTTAGACACTACAACCGCAACTTTAGAGCTTCATTAATTACGACGACACAGCCGCTATACAGAGAACCCTTTAGAAGAGAAATGGTTTGGCGATGCGATGCGGTTTTTATAGCAACATACTTACATACCGAGAAGTATGTAGAGACATATGAAAAAATACAATACATTTTTAGAGTTTGAAAACATTTGAATAAAAATAAATAAACATTCTGCGCACTGACATACATCAAATACGGGATGATTACAACACGTCATATCTTCGGCACTTTTTGTTCTCTTCACTTCCTTCCTAAAGCGCTTAGTTTTACCACAAGTCAGCATTTTTGTACATTGAAGACTTTTAAACTGGGATCCGACATACAGTGAAAGATATTGTTGTACGGCGTCTTAGAGATAAGCCCGTCCACTTCATTAAACGATCAGAACATAAAATTTAAAAGTGAACTATTGTTACATCTTGGAGCACGTAGGGCAAAATTCATCACGCGTGTTGTTGCTGTTGACGTAGATCAAATAAGAAAAAGTTATTTCTGATGGTCACAGGATGCTCGTTTTTCCTCCATCCATGTACGAATTCCAAAATGTTTTCTTTAATGTCATTGTCATCTATTCAGGGATCAGTGAATTTCTTTCTACTAACTTTAGTTGCAAATAATGTCAATTTTGTTACCGACACAAGCTAACGTTGCTCGCAGCCACATTGAATTCTATTCCTGTCTTTCTGTTACCATTTTTTTTTTCACATAAGGAATTACTTACACTTGAAAGTAGCATCATAAGAGGTTCTTCTCTGTTTGCCCTCCATTTTGTGATTACATATTAATGAAACGCTCTGTGCAATAATAGGCCAGAAATAAATGTAACAAAGTCGAAAATTGCAGAAATACTTTATGACGTAATTAACAATAAATTTGAATGAACAACGGAACGGATTTGCATTCGAATCTAATACATCATCGAATCTAATGCGTACCCCAAATTTGAATATACATTTTGACAAAAAGGTATGCATTAGATTCGCATAAACACGGTTGTTACATTTCTCTAAATTAGTAAATAAAACTAGTTTGCTTTTGTTTCGTTTCAGTGATTGGTTATGTAAAAATATTTTTTATTTCCTCCCACTAATACTTCAACTAAAAAGTATTGTAGCTGTTGGTTTAAGTACGTATAAGTAAATAGATCCAAATAAATTATTTTATTTCGTTATTTCATTCAAAATTGAAAGAAACGTCTGTTTCGATTTTATACACTTTATTAAATGTTGAAAGGTTCGTTGTAAATACAAGAAAAAACTGTCTTAGGAAGTGAATATCAGTATCAAACATCAATACAGTTACCATAATGCAATTGGTGCAATGTAATCGCGGCTCATTTCAGATAATCATTGCTCAACAGAACGGTACTGTGGAGCAGCGGTCACGTTTCCCTCCAACGCGAATTTCCCCTCCTTAACACTTACCTGCACAGAGCATATTCCGGTACCTGCAAGAGGAAGTATTTTTTTCTACATCTATAAAAGATTGAAGGAAAGTGTTCATAATCTGTTTTCATTGTTCTAATTGAGACCCCTTTCTGAATCAAAGGATCGCCTATTCCCATATTATCATATATTATTATCATATGTAATTTACAAGTTGAAAATTGATTTGATTTATGAAACATCGATCGTGTGAAAACAACTTATATATTTTTTTAAAAAAAAGTCTAGTAGAGCGAACGTGTTATTATAAGAACGATAATGAAACCAACTATGTCTACTGCTCCTGCTAATCTAAATGATGTCTTCTTAAAAATTACAAAATCATGCTAAAATTTAGATGACAAAATAAAATAAAATTAATTCCTTTAGCTTAGTAAATAGCTCATTCTTGATTCAAGCTAAGGTGTCTTTATTGAAAGGTAATTTTAAGAAGCAAAGCAACGCTTTACTGTGGCAAGGGCTTTTTAGGCACCTGAAAAAGCATTTTTAGTTAAACTTCTTTACTAAATTCTCCTAAATCTAAACATTCATTAAAACTTTTTTGCAAGTGTTTTAGAAACCTGTTATTCAAATTTGTTTCTATACTCTATGCTAACTGTAGAAATTAATATCAGAAATAGTTCAATGCATTTTTCTTCTTTAATGTAATTATTATTAATATTCACTGCTTCTGTGTTATGTTTGGCTGATGATTATGTTTATTTGAGGAATACATTTGTTGAAATTGTTAAAATTTCAGTGCATGTTATTTAAGAATTAGAACATCATTATTTTAGAACTTTGTTTAATTCTTCTTGATATAATATGGCACATGCATTTTTCACGACCAAAGTTTGGGGGTTTATTCACAAGTAAGCTTCCATATAGAAACCTCTGCGGCACTAACGAGAGAATGCTGATATTCGTTGCAAAGAGAATATATTCAATGCATTCTCTAGTTCATTATGACAGTATTACGTGATAGTGATGCTTAATTAAAGGACAAACCATGGGGTTGCACATGTTTGTGACAGAATTCCCGAAATGACCACAATACTGGATAGTACTGTCTCTCTCTATTTCCAAGTCTCCCGTAACGGCTCTGTTCCTGAATTAGAACAAATGTTACTACATGAGCTAGTCTGTTCACTGCAATTCACAATAGGTACTCTTGTTTCACGGATATCACTCAAACACTATTGAAAATGCTCTGTGTTTCGGTTGCCATCATGTAGCAAGTTCACAGAGGGGATATTAGCATTCTGGATTTCTGCACCAACTGCTTTCTGAAGAACAATGAATTACGATCACGTTGCGTAAACCTGAAAGTTCATTGAAAGTCAGTCAGGAACGCAAGCGAGATGAACATCAATAAGCAAAACAAAGGTGACATCACTGGGGTTTCTTAAAACATTTTATAAAAAGAATACACTCGCTGTAATGAAAGAAACTGATACAGAAACACAGAGAATTCAATATTTCTAGAGCCTTCGATATATTCTGCCACTCAAAATTATGTCGGTCCTGATGGTGTAGTGGTTACCATACTTGCCTCCTACACCCAAGAACTCGGGTTCGAACCCGGCCAGGACCGATGAATTTTTTCGGGCGTAAAAATCCTAAGTATGGCTTCCTTCGGAAGAGAAGTAAAGCCGTGGGTCCCGTGTCGTACATTTACGGCACGAAAAAGAACCTTAAGCCTGAAAGAGAGGCCTCTGAGCAAAATTTGTCGGCCGTTTCATGCCCTGAGTTGAATGGGACGCTGATGACCTGAGATGTTAAAGGGTGTCCATAAATAAATCAATAAAAAAAAACTCAAAATTATGAAAATTTAAAGATCAAGAGGTATTCAGCAACATGTTCTCAGAGCAACACAAACAGACACGTAAAAATAAAAGAGTAAACATGAGAGATATTAAATGAGGTGTGCGACAAGGATACCCATTGTCGCCAATTTAATTTTATATATATATATATATATATATATATATATATATATATATATAGTTAGACGAGTGAAGGTGATAAAAGTAAATATTGAGTATCGAAGGTAACGTTATGCATGGAAACAGATGAAACTAGAAATGAGAGTGAGAGTGTGTGAAGAAAAAAATTAATTCGTAATATTTCTCAGAGATAAAGAAATAGCAGCTATATTTTTACATAAAGCGCGTTAACCACCTGGTTTAAATCTTACGTATTAATTCCCCCCCCCACTCTTATTTCTAGTTTTATCTTTTTCCATGCATAACGTTACCTTCGATACTCAATATTTACTTTTATCACCTTCAATTGTCTTCTTGCCATAGAAGAACTCAACGAGTTGGAAATATAGTGATCTCAAGTGTGACTTTTTCTTAGTGTTTTATCCTTTTCTACTTTTATTATTACTGTTAATTTGTTACATTGTTAATAGTGTTACTTTATTTTTATTTTTATTTTTATTATATATAAATGTTAATTCAAAGATGTGAGAAGTATATTGCAAAAAAAGGTAACTATATTGAAAAATGAAATATAGTTTTTGTCTTTATCATACCTAGAAAATGGTTAGGCCGGAAACTTATGGATCTACCCTCGTATTTGGATTGGATTTGTTGATAACTTTCTAGTGGTACCATATGTTATGCTTGAACGATTGAATGAACAGGTTTATGGCATTTTTCTTGTGGAAATACTTGGGGAGATACTTGAAGATATCCCGGTTAATGTTCGGAGTAACATGATCTTTCAACACGACGGTGCTCCCGCATATTTCTGCTTAAATTTTCCAAATTATTTAAATATACATTTTCCTAATCGTTGAACAGGGAAAGCAGATCCAGCTGCTTGTCCAGCATGTTCCCCAGGTATGAATCTATTTGATTTTTGTGTTTGGGGTTGTATTAAATCAATTGGTTATGAAACACCCATTGACATAGCAGAAGAATTAGTTGCTACAATTATTCTTGCTGTTGACGATCTTTATAATGACCACAGATATTTCCAAGGATTGGTCGTTCAATCATACAACGTTATACTTTGTGAGTCAACAATGGCGGTCACAATTTTGAACAGTTCCTATAGTTTGTCATACCTTTTATGTAATATTGGTATAAGGAAAAAAAAAATACTGTGTAACCATAGAAGTAAACAAAGTAGCTTTCCAAGTTATCATTCATTCATTTTTTCTTCATAAAAATGCGTATTTTCATGTCCTCTATCACATCAGAAAATTGAGAATATATATTGTGATACACCATGTGTAGTGATGAGATTACCAGAATGTGGCAATCAGAATTATTTTTTTAATGTTATAGTAAATGATACATCTCTAAATACTCCACTTTTGTTGACTATCAAGCTGTATTTGTAACATCAGAGGATAACTTACAGAGGGCTGTTTAAACTAAGTTCTATAGCTGGACAACGTGGTTTAAAAATATCACAAAAAAGATAAAAGTAATGGAATTTCTCGGAAAAACTCCACTCAGAACAAATATCGTAATAAACAATGAACTAGTGAAACAAAAAAAAAATTCATTTAATCTATACAAATGATATAGATGTTAAATTGTCCAAAATCCAACAACTATTAGGCACAATTAAGAGAACACTTGTTGCAAACGTTAGAAGAGATTTGTTCTAAAATTTACAAAGTTTTAGCCACACCAACACTACTATATGGCTCAGTAATTTGCCCTCTAACAATAAAGCAAAAACAAAGGCTAGAGGCCACAGAAATGAGAATACTGAGACTATTAGCTGGATATAATATGTTCGGATATCCGTGAAGAACTTGGAATTAAAGATAATAGAATAAATCGATAAATACATATTAGAATGGCATGATCGTGTAACTAAAATGAATCCTAATCTCATCCCCAATATATTCAATGACTATAAACCTATAGGACGACGAGATATTGGACGCCCTCGAAAAGATGGAAAAACCAATTGGAATAAAATGGGGACGGAACAGGTTTCATGGTTTAAAAAAAATTGTATATGATAACGGTAATAATAAAATAAATCCCACTAGGAAGGACGTAATGGGATGGGATAGTATGGCACGAAGAAGGACGTTTGTCACCAAATTGATGGGCACCCAAGGGGGAGGGCACCTCCAGGAGGAAGGGATGAATGTTGGGAGACACTGGTGGCAGACCTGAAAAGGCCCTGAATGGCAGGCCCCCATGCAGATGCCAAGGCTGGAACTTTCTCGAATGCGCAGGTCTATCGCCACACCACACAGTCCAGTCGCCTCGCCTGATATTTTCCAACCCGCAACCAAGCTATAGAATGAAATTATATGAAATGGAAGAGGGGAACTTCGTAGAAAAGAAATATTCACCCCCGTTTTCGCCTTAGTCATCAGGGGAAACCGCGAAAAAACCCAAGGTTGGCCGACAAAGCCCAATAAATATGACTCCCACACCCACAGATTATGTTATTTTAAAAACCGCCCGTATTATATGAATCACCCAGTACTCACTGTTCACAAACACTAGCCGAAATATTCACAATTGTGCCTTTCTTCTTCAGTTGATCGTTTCATTGAGTTCCGAACAGGTTCAAAAATAAGGATTGTGTTAGAAAAACCACAATTTTTATACCAAGAGCTCTTGCACTTTTCACTGCAGTGGAATATAACAACCTAAAATATCCTCACAAATAAGGTACAAATCTATAGCAAGTTTTGAAGGTCACTGGATAGGTAGAGGTGGATCTGTTAGTTGATCTCTTTTTTAATTATTCTAAAGCCACCTTTATCAAGGGGTTCTAAATTTTTTTTCCTCAAAATGTTTTTATTTGTTTCCACTTTTTTCACGTGTAATATTCATTTCTGTCATTTGATTTCTAAATTATTCAAGTTTCACTACCAAAAACAGTTCAGGCATTGTCATTACATTGTAATTTTATATAAGTAAATTATTTATGTTTTAAATTATTAAAGTAAATGGTTGCCTTTTACGAATCGTTTTCGTCTTCGGACTATCATAGGATCATCTCCATGCATTCAAATGTTTAAATAAAAGTTTTACCTTTGAGAAAGAAGTCAGTCCTGATGATCTAGTGGCAGCCATACTTGCCTCGCAGACCTAAGGTTGCGGGTTCAAACCGGCCAGGGAAGTGAAAATCTTAAGTACTGCTTCTTTCGGAAGGAAAGTAAAGCCATGGGTCCCATATTGTAGATTTACGGCTTGTAAAATAACCTCAAGCCTGAAAAAGAGGCCTCCGAGCAAAAAATTTTCGGCTCTGAATTGCATGGAACGCTAATAACTATAGATGTTAAAGAGTGTCTTTAAATAAACGTAATATTTAATTTTGAGGATGAAATGATTGTACGATTAAAAGTATATCTTTGTATATAAAAACCAGTTGGAAAAAATGCCACAAGGCAATACTTGAAGACGAAATAAAGGCGTGCATTATCTAAGAAACGATTGTATCTACAACAATACTTTTAATTAACTTCTGAATATATAAATTGCTCTTATAACATGAAATGTGGGTATGTATGAAGGAGGGTATTTTTAAAGTAAGAAAGAATATTTAAAAAGCAAAACAATTTAATGTGTTTGGATTATGCTTAAACTACTTTCTCATATCGCAGGGGCACCAATAATTTTATCTCTTCGTCATAACGAAGTTGCCTTTAATGTAAGTTATTTGTGTATTTTTCCTCTGATATCATCTTCCAGAATATATATAATGACCAACTCTTTCTGACATTGAGCGGAAAATAAGAACAATAATTAATGTAACACTTTATATAGTGCAACATATACACCATACATAAATATCTTTGGTTTAACATCTAGATATAATTGGAGGTAATAATAATTACATTATTTGGTTATTAAAATTTTTGAGAATTGTAGTACAGAACAATTATTTTTAGTGTCTTAACATTGATCTATTTGTAATTAACAGAGAAGTAGTTTTCTTTTCTGATATGAAGCAATATCACAGAAAGAATTTGCTTGTACAAAAATATTATTAAAAGTTATGAAATATGAATGTTTTGTATGAATTTTGTAATGTTTGAAAACAAAGTCCTACATGCGCAATATTTTTCCTTAAAGCATATTTTACTTTCCAATTCTGGGGGAAAAAGAGAGTATGGTATGTGACAGTAGAACGTTTGGGAAACATGCCGCTTAGACCACTGGCTTGTGGTGGGTCCCAGTAATGGCGTAAATTCCTTTCATTCTTCCGAGAACGATCTCAAACTGAACTAGATAGCATACCCGTCGTTTCTTGTTTCCTCGGTTGAGTTTTTCAGTCCGGTTCATTTAGTTATTTATAGGGATTGGCGCAAGTAAGTACTTTAGTTTTCCAGTTTTATAACATGTACATTCTGCCATATTCTCTAGGAAATGTAATAGTAATTAATAAAAATAACCAGGTTACTTGTGCTACAGATATGAATTTTATGTGTAGTATCCCCCCCCCCCCTTTTTGGGTGGAAAGACTTCATTGAAAATTATCTTTAGTTGATATTTTCAAAGGCACGCTCACATGCTTTGAATATTCATAATTTACTTATTATCGTATAGTTATTGATATGATATGCGCATATTTTATTTTCATTAAAAACAGTAGCTCGTCCTTTGTTTCCTGTGAAAGACGCCGGAGGGGCTTTTGAGGGTCATGCTCTAATCCCTCTCCAATTTTGTGTAATATTTCTCTTTAATAATCTTAGGCGATATAATGCTTTGCTTATCCGATAATAGGTCACGTTTCCCTAAATATAAAGAGTGTCTCAAAAGTAATGCAGGATTTAAATTTACAAAATGAACCTTTATTTATACATAAAATGGCAAAGTTGTGGCATAATTTGAAAAAATGAACATTCCGATTAAATATGGAAAATAATATCGGGCAAACCCCCACGTCTCATACGACACTGGACAATTGGCAATCACATTTTCGCAGACTTGTGGGTCAATTGGTACGATAGCAAGGCGAATTTCTTCTTTGAATTTGGAGGATGGAAAATCCTCGCATTATTGAAGAAAAACTAAATTTATTCTCAGCGAGTGGCTATGTGGTGAAGATTTTGGTGTGATGGAATTACTGGACCGTTTTTCTTCGAAAACGAGCCCGCAAATGCAGTAGCTGTCAATGGTGTACGTTATCGGGAGATGCTAACAGCATTTTTGTGGCTTCAGTTGGAAGCATGGACTTTGACTTTGACACAGAATATTTGACGACTTTTAGGAAAAGTTCACGAGGTCTTTGATTGCTTCCGTCAAACTTTTAGCGCTCTCAAAGTTTCTTCTACCCCTGAAGTGGCATAGGATGCATGAAGAACTGCTGTACCACTACGTTTTCATCAGAGATACGTCTAAATTGGAACTTTAATTAAAATATTAGCAATTCGTTCTCGTTAAAACGTTGATTAATATCGATCTGACGTTGTTAACTGTTAACATCTACTAATTGTGTTATTCAAAAGGAAAGCAATTTTCTTCGAGTTTCTTGGTCTGTAAATACAAGCCTCTCTTGCGTGCAGATCCTTTCAAAGCTAAACTGAGCTAAAAGCTAAATAACTGGAAGGCACGGCATGGATTTGTCTGCAACGTGAAGGGAACTCAAAGGCTTCAAGAAAATTATCAAAAGAGCGTAGCAAATTGAATAGGAAGAATTTCTTCCAGAATTTTGTGCCTAACTACTAATTAACTTTAACTCGGAACACGCAAAGGGAGATCCTGCAGGAAGAGCTCTAATGAATATATTAGAACGATAACATTTTTGACATGTCAACGGTCTATGCTTTGCATGAAACCAAAAACCGGTTTTATGGAAATTAGTTTATTTTTTTAATTTTAATACATGTTTTATACTACTCCGACATAAAAACGAAATTTTTTGTGAAATATGTTTTCAGCTCTGGCAGTTTCTTGTAAAAATTGGTCAATAGATTAAAATAATATTTTAGATAAAAACATAGGTCTTAAATCTCTTAATATAGAAATTTGAAAACAGCTAATTGTTTCTTTTTCTATGGATATAATTATAATATGTACTTGCCGAGATGTTTCCTAGTTGTATACTTTATGTTGTTTAAATAAATGCTTTTCACTTTAAATGTCTATATATGTATAATATATATATAAGCCCATTCCGCTTAAATTCTCTTATTTATTTAGTTATAATGTTAGGTATCTAAAAAGCAGTATACTGCCATTTCGTTACAATATATATATATATATATATATATATATATATATATATATTCGGAACTTATGGTGTTCACACATGGTACTGTTCTTCGAAATTGTTGATTGTCATAAATATACTCAAATAAGAAAACTAATGAATTTAAAGAGAGCTGTTTCATTTAATCATATACTTCTTAACTTCAAATATAATTTGTTCAAACCAACTTGGTGTACGATTTCATATGCATTGGCACTTATAGTTGTTAATTTTCACTATACCGAGCTCATAGCTGGAACAGTTTGATGCAAAGAATGGTGCACGTCAATGATAACTATCCATTGGAAGTCAGTTAAAAAGGGGGGGGGGATGATTTTCTAATCTCCGTCTTCTTGTAGAAAGTTGTTGCACTTACTGTGTACAAAACAATACATGACTGTAATAGAAGAATGTGCTTTCCTGAGTGTTTCGCGCAATGTTTTGGCGAAGTTCCGCAACAACTTCAGTTTGACAACGAGAGTCAGGAAGCGGAACAGCATAAAACCAACATGGCGGACCAAGTATTTCCGCCGCTCGCGTGTCACAGTTCCAAGTTGTCAGGAAAGAAAGAAGTTAGCTTTTAGAAGTTTCGGAAGAGACTTTATTTGCTGCATTTTATTTTCGTGAAATCCTAGAAGCCTGAGACGGCGCCAACAGCAATGGCTACACACAAAAGGAGGATATTACCTTTATAATTATACTCTACGAGTTTTGATAAATCGCGAAAACAAAATGTGGAAAATTTATGTGTAAAGTTGCTGTCCAGTCTGTGATTATAAACATAAATAATGTCGCTCTGGGTAGTCAAATTTACATTAATGCAGTTATTCTGGATACTTTAGAGAGTTTTTATTAAATATTACATTAAGCTTTTGATTTTAATTGAAATTTATGTTTTATTGAAGTCTCATTAGACCAACATGTCTTAATGTTCAACTTTTCAAAAATAAGCCAACTAAATTTCACATATTACTTTTCAAAACTACTGCTGTAAATAGTACATTTTGGACACATTCATTGTAACTGCTTTTTGTTAATATTTAGTTGGATATCATTTCGATTTGAATACTGCCTCTATTCTTCATGGTATTTAGTTCACCAAAAATTGGATATCTGTTATTATCACTTTAAATCATGATTGTAACAGCTCCCTCTTGTTACTGCAATTCCAACGTGACACCAAAAGTTTCAGACTTGACACAAGTTTTCGGTTGGGTTGATGTCAGGACTGTTCCCTGGTCAAGAGAGGACAGCAAATGGTCCCTGAACCATTTCTGTTTGATTCGAGCGGTATGACACTTAGCGCCATCCTGCTGGTAGATGTGCAGCTGACTGCCATCCCTAAACAAATCCAGAATAGTAGGCAGCAGTTTTAAACCTAAAACCTCTTCTTGGTATTTTTTGGCATTAATGTTTCCCTCTAACACTGCTAGGCACCCGACGCCACGCCTTGTTATGCTTACCCATACCATGAGGCTGACAGGATCTTCATAGTGGCAGCACTCGGGTATATGTCTTCACCTGTTCGGCGAGCACAAACATGATGCTGCCACTTACAAAGATGTTGATCTTCGCTTCATCGTTCCAAATGACTTTACCGAGTCCAATCCCTGTGTGCCTAAAGCCCACTCCACAGGCGTTTGCCTCTGCTTTTAGTTGAAATAATGCTCCGTTCTTGGAGTCCTCGCTCATAGACTATTTTCGCAAAGTTTTTTGTGCAGTCATTCGAGCAAAGATGTTCTTGTGCTCCTAGTTACTTCGTATCGCTTGCAAACTTTCCTAATGCCTGATTTTTGTACCGCCACGACCTAACATTTTCGCTATTCCTTCTTCACGAAGTCTTGCTGCCTTACTCCTTTTACTTGGTGACCAATCTGCGTGTTTTGATTTAAGAGTCATTATTTCAAATCACAGAATCACTTTTCAACTCATCCTGAAATATTTCACTTCACAAATGTTGGTTGCCAACGCTATAAAACAATGATAATTGACTGCTGAGTGCTGAGTGCTAAGTTAATTAGTGATGTTAATTAAACTTAATTCTAATGTGTATACAGAATGTAACCCATTCCACCTTTCTTAAAGATAATAAATATGGTATAGAAATATCATAGACATAGTAAAACGCCATCTGTTCATTTATCACAGTACAATCTTTGTACAGCTAGTAAGATTTAAAAAGGATAAAAAGTTTACCAAAAGTGAACAGAATTAATGCCACATTAAACTAGTGACATTAGAAAGAGAAACTGAAGTGTCACGCTGCAGACATCCAGGTGATGTTCCACGTGCTCTAACATATTTACTGAGAGGGAGTCCATGAAATGTTCACAGAGAGCAAGTCGTTTAGCAGGCAACTCATGCAGATGTTAAGGATGAAGCCTTAGATGAATATACATGCTCGGTTTATCCTCAGATGTCTTAGAACTGCGTACAAAAAGTCTGCCGCACACTATCCATTGACATATTGTTACCCTAATAGCCTTCCCATTGATCACTTATGCACCCCCATTCCACAAAATATCTATATCCTACACAACAGTCTTGTGACCAAGTGCATGGTGTTGAATCTGCTGCCTGAAGGCACGCCAAGCAGTCACTACAGGCTGTTTCCTATGTTATTCCAAAATGATTTACGTTACTGTGGGAATTCAAAGTGAATTTCACTTTGCTTCAATCCAAAATGCAACAAACGACAAACAAAGTAGCGGCAACCAATACAGTGTTTTGCTGATGGTGCCATCTGTTGTTTCTCGGCAATCATTTAAAATTGTAATTTTTGAGCGGTTCTTTCTAATGGTATCACTATAAAATTATAACAGTTTATAATTAAGGAGTATTTTTGTGGACAGTTATAATCTTGGAAAGGGAAAAAGTATAGTTACTAAATGATTTTTTTCTAGATCAATTATAAGAGCAAATAGCATACAACTGTTAAAAAAATCGAGTCTCACACTGTTTTCTCGTTCCTTAATCTTCAACATTCTATCGTCGTCTCAAAAAGCATTCCTGTCTACGGAGTTGCACTTTCTTTGGTTTGGGACTTCCCTTTTGTTTTCATTGTACTGATTTTTGGTTTTCGCCTTGTGATGATGGAAACCGGAGCTCATTAATATATATATATAATATAAATGAAAAATAAAGTAACACTATTAACAATGTAACAAATTAACAGTAATAATAAAATTGCAATCTCAAGTGTGACTTTATCTAAGTGTTTTATCCTTATCTACTTTTATTATTACTGTTAATTTATATACATATATATGTATATATATAAATTAACAGTAATAATAAAAATATTGAAAATTGACGATGAACTTCTTTCAAATCCTCGGAGTTTTGTAAATCGTAGCTCTAGCAAATGCTCCTGTCGAGAGAATAACGCCCGCTTGCAATGGCAAACCATTGTGCAAATATACAAGGTAAAACAATGCTCTAGCAGTATGTTGCGAGAGTTGGTGCGCCGGGTCAGATTCGCCCAGCGGATATGCAACTGTTGCTATTGACATTCATTCTTGCAATAGGTAGGATTATCGCTGTAGTAAAACACTGAGAAAGGTATGCTATTAGATGTCCAAGTAAATCAATTAAGGAGGTGCGTTCGTTAGAAAAGTATAGCATCTAAATGACGCTAAAGTGTCTCTCAGACCCCTAGCGACTAATGGAAAGTAAACCTTTCCCCTTTCATGAGCCCGGGGAAAAAATAAGCGCGACCCACTGTATTGTATTTTTCGTTCACAATACAAGGACTTACCATGTAAGGAGTACAACAATACATATGAATGGCGCGACACTGCCTTTTCAAGTTAATACATTTAGTCGAAACTTTACAAATAACTTGAGAATTATTCGTTAACCGGCTTCTTTAATTACTTGCCATAAATCACTCCGTCACTTGCTTTGTCTACTATTGATACGTGTGTTAATTCCGCGTTATTATATGAATGCCGCGGACTACCTTCTCGCATTGAGCGAGCGCAAACTACATGATTCTCCAAATGAACGCTGAATGACCGCTCCAAGAGCACAGTAAATGTTGCTGTAAGAACAACAACCAGAACCAGAATGCCTCGAGATGCCCAGAGCGTCTCCTTAAAGTCTCGTTCGTTGGACGCACTTGGACAAACGACGATCCCGGGGCTCACCGAGACAGCTCAAGGGAATCAAGACTCTCATACCTTTAAAATCTTGAAATTCCATTGGTTACTTTGTATTTATTTGGTATTTTCAAACGTCAGATTCCGGGAACTGGCCGCGTCCAAAACTCAACCGTCTCTTGTACAAATTCTCCTTAAAGCCTAATTACTACAGTACTTCTTCGCCGCTTCCTTGAGTTGTGTCAAATTACGTTCCGATCAGTCAAGTGAATTTTATAATAGTAATATAAAAATGTATCTTTATATAGAACACTGGCATATATACACAAATTACTTCTCTGAATGTTTACCACTAACTACAGTAAGCAATTGCCCTGCGACTATATGATGTTCTCTTTTCACAATTAATTAAACGATTATCCTATAACATAAAAAATCTGTCTTATATTTACAACTAGCAAAGCTTCATATAAATACTGTTTTAGACCATATTTCATCCTGGACTCAATCACAAAGTCAACAGACAGTAACATTCAATTTTGATTCCTCCAAAATATTTGCCTCTGCGAAAACTGTTTGATTTGCCTGAATTCTCACTTTCAATCAGACAAAATTCGGTCACCGGACTTATGATTCGATTGCGTTTGCAGTGTTATACATAAAAATACATATTTTAGGCACGAAACTAAGGAAATCCACTATGAAAACATTTAAACCTCAAATGCAGCAAAACATACACTCATTTTATCCTGATTTTCATGATATCTATTACAAAAAATAGGCGATTACTTTAATGTCCTATGTCTATTCATCACCCTTCACCAGGCTTGGATTAAATGCCTAGAATCTGTATCGTGTAATAAGGAACTTGACACCTCTGCGCAAAGCTATCAACTCATCAAAGGCTTGGCTTGTTCTCTTTGGTTAGGTCCTGCACTGTATTGTCAATGCTGGTGAGGGGGAAAGGCGATGCTCGACCGGTCCTGATAATCTTTTCCACTTCTTCCTCGCAGCTAGCAAAGCTGGCGACAATCTGAAGACAGTTGCACGTGACAGGATCTTATCGCCACTCATGCTGAATAAAGGCCCTTTCTACTTCCACATAAACGAAAACGTTCGTCTCTGTTCCTAATAATCTTGAATTTGGCCAAAAGCTCTACTACAAATTCAAAACGTAGCTTTTGCAACATTATCTAACTTGCTGCCAGTAAAGTGAAAGTGGGTGAAAAACGTTGCTGTCTTAATTTGTCCAATATCACATTACCTATCACCCCTAGCTGACAGATGTACTAGATATTTCATGCTGAAAAACGAATGCTTGTTTCATTCCAGGAAAAGAAAATATACCATTCCATTTAAAAACATTGCTTTGACCTTGAAATGACATTGAGTAGCATTTCAAGAACAAGTTAAGATCACTATCATGTCTCTCCTAAGAGCACTTCAAATTTTGTCTGGAGCATATTTTGATTCTCCCCTTCGCTTCGTAGAAAATGACCGCGACACTATAAATGCCTCACCATATGTATACAAACACAGAGAGAATAACATTAAAAATGAGATTCAAATATGGTAAAAAGGGTTAAAATGTTCCACTTTTTAACAGTTATATTGCTTACCCCCCTTAACAATGAAATATTTGCGTGCGTTCCGAGATATTCTAAAAAAAAAAAAATAAAAAAAAAACTTGAAAAACTTGAAAAACTTGAATTAGAACCTCTGCAACGATAGGCGATATTGCCTTCTGCTTTCTATCAGTTTCGAGTTAAACTTCATCTCGATATGAACTAACAGCAAGTTAAAGCGAAAAGCCCTTAACTCTATTTCCCTGCGGTGCACGGCAGTGGACCTCCCTCCCGTAGCAGATTAATATGTTTACAAGAAGGGGGGGGGGGCTAATCATCCTCACGGTACCCTAAATTCTCTGTGGCTTTTGTTATATCAGCAATGGGAGAGGTGAAGAGGTACTGTGGGCTGGTGTTGAACAAGATTATAAACATTTTCAACTTAATTATGGCAGAGATTGCACCGCTTGTATCTAAATGACGCGGTCGATGTAAATGGGTGTGGCCTGGGTGTACCGCCTTGTTTGTGCAGATCAGCAGCAAGAGCAAATTGGGATTTTTGCAACTACATGCTTCTTTTTGTTTTTATATAACCGAACAACAGTCTGATGTTAATGGTAATGTTTGATTCACCCAACTGAAACGCCGATTTCTGCTTTGAATGCTAATTTTATGCATTAGAAAACATTAAATTTTATGAGTTGCAATTAATCATGGGCGTTATACAAAGGAAAAACGTATCAAGCTATTAAACCTAAACATAAATTGCTTCTTTATATTCTCATGAAAGATTTAAAAACAAACATTTTAATATTGTTACGAGGGTCACCCTAAAAGTAAATTTCCCTAGTATTCTTTTTTTATCTTTGGAAAAAGAAGAAGTCGGCGAAATGGCTTATGTTATTGAAGTGTTTTACAGTAGGATAGAACGAGTTGGGGGTATTTTAAAAATTAGTGAATATTTTGCCGGGTACTTGAAGTGATATTTTTCATTTTTAGGGAGCGATGGGGAGGGAGTATCAAATGCGTGATTTATTTTTGTGTTCTTAGACTCAGGTAATGACTTAAGATATTGGAAATAGAGAAAGAAGAGTCCTCTCAGTCTTTGACTCCGAAATTAGGCGTATTACAGGAAGCGGAAGTAAGTACGATCTCCTACTAACTTGATTGCTTCTTGCTGCGGCTGTTTTTTCTTTCTCCCCGCTTCAATGCTGAGATGTTGTCACAGCGCCGGCACATGAGACTTTACCAGTGTCTTATTTTAGGAACGCGAGTAACGTTTCCAGGGAGATGCAAATGGAAAGGGATCACCTCTTGAAGTAAAAGAGTTCTGTAAGTTCTCCAGATGGTCTTTATTTCTGTCTGTTCTCTCAGGGACCAAGGAATCTATTCATATCTATACAATTTATCACTCGCCGGTTGGAACCTTGAAAGTTCGATGGGATTCGTTCACGATATCGTTATGCATCTGCCATAGACACCTAACACTCTCCTAATGCGGCTTCAATCAGGCGCGAGCATATGCAATCACCTGGGTCATATACTTGCCCAGAACGGACTGTGTCACGCCTTTCACTGGCTTGAATTTAAAATAGGTATAAGGCACGCATCTCTGCCGAAGTCACAGCTGCCTACCGATCTCTTCACCAAAATGTTGGCTCACTTAGTGTGCTATCACCGTTCTCCAAAAATGTCCACTAGTCAGTATAACACTGCCAGGAGATAGTAAGTAAAGTAGTGCGAATTGCAATACTGGTGATTATCTCGCTAAGGCACGACACAGACTTGGCACTTGAAATAGACTGAGTTGAATGGCTGTATGCTCGAACTGAATTAACTGCCGGGGCTTTGGTTCTTCAATGATTTTTATAACTGTTCCGGTTGGTCGGACCCCCCACGCCTTCGGTCTCTCAGATTTAAATTATAGCAGTGTTATACTTGTTTTCTGCGTGCTCCATAGGTCAGCTAGCAATTACATTGTTCGCGATATTTCCTTATAGCCGGATGTTTTCGAGCTATTTTTCGCTTGGTGTTTTGCCGCTATCGAATCTTTGACCATTATTTTCTTGAATCTACCCAGTGTTCCTTTTACTCAACAAATATACCGAAATCTTTGTCAGAATTGCGTATTGTCTATTCCCCAAAAAGACATTTTCAAGGTTCCTTCGGACGATTTTTTTCACCCTCGCTAACGGCACCTAATGTTTGTTTTTTATGGCAGGGCTACCTTAAAAACCTTTAGGATCGGTTCTTTGTCCCTTTAGCTAAAGAAGGCCGACCAAGGTCGTTAAGTACAACCTTTGGGATTTTTGTCGAGACATGCATTGCTTATATAGAACAAATGTTTCTCTATTGAATCTGAAATATATGTGGGCAATTTTTGTTATACTAATAATTGATTAAAATGCTTGAGATTAATTATGGTGCTAGAAGCCAGGAAAACCTGCTTCATACTTAATTGAAGGTATTTTCAGATATTTTGTATTTGTTTTTTATTATTTGGAGTGACATTACTTTTCGGATAAATTGCTAAATCAATAATTATGAAATTAAATAGAAATTTAGCGACTTTTAGCTTACTTTTTAGTTATATCCAGGAGAAAAAGCTGGAATCACTATGTGAAACTTGTTTCATCAACGCTAACTTTATTCTTGTGAATAAGAAGCACACAAATGTAAAAACTACATGAATCTAAAGGTTCTTTTCCCTCTTGTATTTGATGAGCGTAATTAGGGTTTCCAAATGAATTTTATAAAAATTATAAAAATTCGCATGCTTTTGCCGAAAATTAGGAAAATTTTGTCACTAACAGGCCCAAATCTTACAGGGAGTTAGGTTTAATATTCTTTTCACAAATGCAGTACATGGGCCAGTATTGCACATAAAAACAAAGGTTTTTTGGTATAACCAAAAAGTGAAGGAAAAGCACAGAGAAATTAATATAAACATGTGATTAATTACAATCTATAGAATGAAAAAGCAGATCGCTCAAAGTAGAAATTTGTAATGGGTTGGTAGCATTAATGTAATACACTCTTATCTAGGAGTTGTGCCGTCAGTAATGTATTGACTACTAAATACAATATCGGACCATGCACATAATACAACAAATAAATAACTCTACAAATCGTATATAGACATCCTATATCTGAAATTCATTAATGTTAATATTTTTCTGAAGATCTGACATCACTGAGAATAATGAGTCACTATTTATAACAATATAAATGTCCATGAAATGTATACACACATAAAATTCTGACTTATAGCATTTTTCCATCTAAGGCATAAGCATCAATTTGAAACCGCTAAAAGTAAAGTTTATTTACGTTAGGTCGGAAAGTGGGAAACTCTGTCACAAGGCAAACATTGCCGAAAATGTGACAACCCAACTCATTTATAGCTGCTGGGTCCTTAACGACCAATTTTATTAATTAAAGAATAATTTGTAAATAAACCACTGCATATTTTGGCATAGTTTAATTGTTGATATACTAGAGGAATTGCATACTCATTGTTTTTCAATTTTATACCGGTATTATTATTATTATTATTATTATTATTATTATTATTATTATTATTATTATTATTATTATTGTGTTTTTTCTGCTTTCTCTAGTTGGCAAAATTCCACACACATGTCAAAAAACGTCTCAGTCAGCTTTTAAATTTCACACATTACTTCCTAAGTACAGTGTGAGCAGTTTAAAAGTTTTCGGTACATAGTTCAGTCTGTCGGCGGTGAGAACCCGCGTTGCTGCCGGTATTTTTTGCGTAGACTCGCGGCGCTCAAACGCTTCATTATTTTCAACCTTGGTGGGTACAACTTACTTAATAATAGAATTTGGTACCAATCATCTTTACAGTAAATGCTGGGAGAATCGCCCATTTTCCTTGGCACACATTCCACATCTTCTATGGAAAGTATTACTGTTCCCCATTACTTATGGACCTAACTTCGTTTTGAATGTTTGTTTTAAGTTCCTTCTGTGTGAGAGTATTGAATATACTCTGTTCCCCCAAAGATAAAAATCACAAACTGTAAGATCTAGGTAACGGAGAGGGATTTAATGGAAGCTTTTATTTCATCAAGTTTTACTTTTGTGAGCACGTGGCGTTTTCGATTTTTTCCGCTCAGTCACAGCACTCGTTTCATTAAACTTCTGTCACTTGCAATTGCCCCACTGTGCAGAAACCCCCCTCGCAATCTACGAATGGCGCCTGGCATGCCATGTGGTGAATCTTAGCAATTGGAAAGGAGTTGGTCTGCTGGTCGGCCCATATAAGCAGTGAGACTTTTAAACTGTTTTCACTGTACTATAATATAATAATGAATATTGTGTACCATTATTTAAAATAAACTGTTTATTACAGAAAAGTTAATATTTATGTATAGAAAATAATAATATTGATGCAAGGTAAATGTGCTAATGCTATCGACAAATACGTTAAATATATTATTTTGTTCCATATCATAAGCATTTCTCCTACTTATATACGTACTCTTTTCTCACAGTTCTCATTCACTTCGCGAAACAGCAGTGGTAAATAAAATATCAACACATGCAAAATTTACTTAAAATTATATTTTGCAATTACTCAAGTTTGCAGGTTTGCTTTATTCAGATATTAGTTTTAATGCAAGTAATTCTTAAAATGCAATAAAAATATATTCCACTTCAAACGTTTCCGTTAATTTAATCTCCTATTCCTCAATCTCCAGCCATTTCTCACTGTGGAAAACTGGAGTTATTAAAAGACTTTTAAATAACTGCAATTAGACTAATCCGGGATGAATTTTTGTTGAAACAATGAGAGAGACGGAAGTGTTTCTTTGCCAGCACTTTGCAATGAGTTCTGGGGATAGAGCTGCCCCAGTTCATTAAGCGAGGCTGCCTCGGCCGGAAGCCAGACTATTAGGGAATACTGCGAGAATTTGCTCGCTTCCTCCTACTGCCAGACAAAAAGAGAATCGCGCGTCGTTATGGAGGACATGGTCGCACTAGCTTCGCTTAGAAAGTTCTGTCCTAGACAGCTGCTGCTAAGTAATCAAGTATTAACCAATGTAATCACTTCGATTATTTCACACCAAAATATTTGTTTCACCAAGTGTTCCAATAAATAGTTCTAATTTCTGCAATACTAGTGTATTCAATCAAGACGGTTCAGCACTGGACGAACAGACAAGTTTAGCAAACTGTAGCCACATTTGTAGATCATTTAAAATGTTAAATATATGAAATAACAGCAACTCCCGTGCAATTTACGGTGGTCTACAAATAATCCTTATATTGTTATTGTTTAGGTAGATATTACGATTTTAAAATATGACTACATATATAAAACTATTAAATAGAGTGTCTATAAAGTCAGTATTTTCGGATAGAGACGGAAAATGAAACAAAAAACTACTTTATCCACTTAAAGATATATTTTGTAGTAAAACTAAAGCAACTGTTTTCTTCTCATGGTCATAAACAGTACCAAATCTCAATTTATGAGTTCCACGTGAGCGCCATCTGTGTTGCTGCACAGCTCAAATCGTAAGGCTGTTTCGCAGAAAACATTTTCCAACAGCTTTGGAATCACTTGTGCAACTGCTTGCAGAATGCGGTCTTTCAACACTACCAAATAATTGATTTTGTTTCGGTAGACTTTACATTTTACAAAGCCCCAATGACCTCAGAGCCCAGTGCCTGTTACCCCCCCCCCCGATATTGGAAATCGATCGTCTGGGTAATCTTGAGCGATTGCATAGAGACACGGTGCTCCATCTTGCTGGAACACATTATTAATGGCACCATTTTTAATCAGCTGTGACTCTGGAAATTGTTCAAGCATACCAAGGTAAACAGTCCCTGTTATTGTGCCCACCCAAAAGGGACCTTACACTTGTGACTTTGTCATTCCAAGCCACACATTAACCCTTTCCCCGTGAATCCCTCTCCCATGCCACAAATTCCTGTAGTTCTTCGGTGGCCTAGATGCGACAGTTGTGTCGGTTGACCTTTCCACAAGCTTCATCACTAAAGATAACGTGCTCCATCTGACGTTCTTCTTCGATCTAGTCAACTAAATATAAACACATAGCTGATGGGAAAGAAAAAAAAAAAAAAAGCAAGAATAGTTTGACGTTACAAACTGAAACTTCTTGCGGCCAAAGTGCCCAAAGGCAGCGGAGAAAGCTGAATAACTCGGTCCCAAACGTCAAATTATGTTTGAGAACCAGGATGTTTTACAAAGACCAACTCCGTTGTTTCCTCAATTTCCTGCTTCCAGTTTTTTAATTCGTCAAAGGACGAGGACTTTCTTCCAATTTTGCTTTTATTTCATGCACTGATTCTAAATACTGAAATTCCGTTATTACTTCATAACTTCACGTCATTGTTTACTTTCTACTTGATGGTAATCTGACTGATAGCATTTGAAGTTGTGTGCTTAAGTTGCACATTTCACAGCGCTAGGTATACGATTGCTGTCTTTTTAGAGCAAGGCGATAACTTTCAACTTTTTCGGGTGAACTTTAGAAACACGTGTCTCAGGTTTTTATTAGAGTAATACTCCATTCCACATTCCAGGCATACATTTTGACCTATTCATTATGAAAAAAAAAAAGAAAAAAAAAACAAAAAACAATTAACCACACTGCACACTTACAGATTCTATGCACAGCACATTGTCAACTAATACTTTCTATTAACAACACATACATAGTAACAAATTGGAGCTAACAGGGGAACGCGTGAATCCCTTACTGAAATCCTAAACAATTGACTTCCTTCGCCCGTTCGGCACTCCGGCCGCAGGACCGTTCGGTTTGTAATGTCGATTGTAAGAATATGTGCACATGGAATTTAACTTCAAGCTTGATTCTGTACAAAATTATAGTGGTAAAATGTGACACCTGTTACAGAGGCTAAAATTACTTAATTATTGAAATGGGCACGAATAAACTTAGTGTCATTGCGTCGTTAGATGCACGATCTCTCAGTTTTCATGTCTACATGCAGAAAATGGAAAATAACATATTCTGTAGTTTATTATCACGGCCACTATTAAGTCACCTGAATAAATATCATTTACTCGTTACGTCATACTTAGACCGAACATCACTTATCTAGAAACATTCTACCTATCCCTGCTCCAAATGTAAGAAAGAAAGTTAAATTGTAATTTTATTACCATTTGTAAAGTTGTTCCATACACGACCTGTTCGTCGTGAAGGTGGCCATCCCGGAGCAGAAGATGCCACTTCCACTCTCTTCAAGTTCCAGCTGTCAACTCCCGCATATATATAAAAAATAAATAATTAAATAAAAAGATTAAAAATTAAAAAGAAAAAACTAAATATTGCCCTTCTGCGCATGCGCAAATTTACTTTCCATAAATTCAATTTTCCAACCGCTACTATGCTACAATATATGTGCTAGTTCCCCCATGTTGTCAATCCCCATATGCCACAATATGTCCTGCAAATTACTTTTGAGGTGTTACGTTTGTTACAATGGTATTGCACCTTTTAGCTTCATAACTTATGTTATGATCTATCATATATTTTAATTATCAATAAATTATTAACAAAACTGCTGCTTTTAAATTGTTAAATAATATGTGTAACATACGAAAAGGAGAAGCAATGTCTTAAGATGGATTTTTTTTTCTTTGTTGCAGTTCCGTCATTTATAGCAGATTGAAGCTACACGTTTCTTACAAAGGTAAGTTTAGTTGAGTCACCTCCTTAATTATGGAGGTAACGTTAAATAAAATTGTATCCCTCCATGTATAGCCTCGCATAATTCCGATGCGCTTCCGAAGCTGACAAACGGCGCTCACAAGTCGGAGTTGCAATGCTGCAGACATATGCTTAACAAAAGTTTGTAGGGGACTTCTCTCTTGCCCTACTTGTCTTGATAAACTTGCAGAGTATTTGATCGGCAGGAGTGAAAGGAAACTGTAGACAGAGCTCCTTTCTCATAAGCGCCATCCTGATTTTCGTACTTTTCCCTGACCACTTAGGCGAATGCTGGCATAGATAAACATACTCTAGCGAACAGAAGAAGGTGAGTGCGAACTGTTTATCTGCACACGAAAAGTGTATGTGGGGTACCCATGTTGCCACATGGTGAGCGACCCGACTCAAATTTTGCAGGCCTGCTGGACTTCTAACCGTAGATGGGTATCTCATAACACTGTTAACGATTACATTCCTCTCGCTTGCCTTCTTCTGATCGCAAGATTATGACTATTTCCTTTCCTTTTCAATTGGTTTTGTTTAAAGGATCGGAAGTGGTAGGCGAGGTAGGCTGATACTGTGTGTGGTGTAGCGCTGACTTGCGCTTTGGAAAAGTGTCTGCTGTGGCGTCAGGTATAGAAGCGGCCCTTCTGAGAGGCTGAAACTCCTTCCATATCTACTAGAGAAAGTACAAAATGTAATGCTTGTGTGAAACGATCTTTATTAAATTATATTCTTTATAGCATAGAAGACATTTTAAGTATAATTTTTCATTGTACTTGTGCTTTTTTTTCTAACGTTTTAATTGCTGTTTTTAACAAGACGAAGACCATTGCGTATTATTGTTGAATAGAGCTCATAAATTCGTGTCAACGTTTTTAAAATCTGTTTTTTTTTAATCTGTTCTTGATCTTAGAAATTCCGTGATTAAAATTATATATTTTTTATGCTTTTATTACAGTTTTGCTTTTAAAGCAGCAATGCATTAAAATATGATTAAAAGCTATTTTCTGAAAACTAAAAAAATTTACACTTATGTTCCTTTTTCTCAGCTCCTATAACATGTACAAGAATAAAAATTTACCACATGTTCTGCGTATATATGTGATGGTTTAACATAAGATTTTTTTAATACTTTGACTTTTTCAAAAATAAGAATAGAAATATTAAGAAATTCCTATTATTAAATGCAGAATAATATAACAAGAATTATCTCTCAAAATGCATCTACCCGTATGGCTGTGCTATACATTTAACAAAGCAACAAGCGATTACTACTTAACATTTCAACTTGCAACACATGATAGTTATTGCTGGAAAGGAGCACTAATGCAGAACTTTTCAAAATTGCCAAGATAGAGGCTTAATGGACCTTCTTAATGAAACACAACAATAGTAATTATAATAATTTCTAGTTTAACCACAAAAAATTTGTTCTTAATACATACCTGCGTGCTATAGATTGTTTAAACCGTTAACAAATAAAATCACAAGTTTTACATTAAGGATTAGTTTGAATTATTGTAATCACGAATTATTGCAATATAGAAAAAAGTTAGTAATGAAACTGGAGGCAAGTAATTTACAATGCTCCAATTTTACTCAATTTAACACACCGCCACAGGTGACCGAGGTCGTTAAGGCGGGACTCATGAGCGGGATTTCTGGGGTTCGAATCTCACCAGGACCGTCCTTTCCGATTGAGGTTTTTCTCAGTCCTCATAAATGGCAAATGCCGAGGAGTACCTTAGGCCTAGAAAGCTTCCTTCCTTTAAAAATAAAACAACAACAAAAACAACAACAGCCTTTCCCAATATATAATTTTATTTCATGTATCATCAGTGTCCACCGCCTTTGGTGTCTCAGTGGTAAAAAAATCTAATACCACAAACAGAAAGTTGTGGGCAGCCCAAGGAGCACATTAGCCATTGTTTACTAATTTCCAATGAAATTTGGTAAAAGTCAGTGGTGTATTCCCTTTGGGCAGTTTTTGCTCTAATGTGGAGTTTCAAACAAAATACATTCTCTATCTACAAGGTCTCTCTACACACAATGAAAATGTTTCGGTATTGTTCATTCACGTTCTGCAAATTATTAGAAAAAACATGATCTCATTCGGATTTTACTATATTTCTATTCTTTCCCTCTTTTTTAAATTTCTTTTCTGCCGTCTTACTCTTTCGTGCTGAAGGAGGACTCGAAAGATTAATGTGAAAACACCAGGTCACTGGTATGCGTAGAAGTGAGTGAGGTAAATCGTATTACACTCACTTTTGCCTTTATGTGCTTTTAAAGCGAATTTCTATAACTTATCGTAGCTGAGTAAGTTTGAAATTGGGCAATCGGGCTAGAGTGTGGGCAGAAAACCAGTTTTCGGAAATTTACTCTCTTGACGCATCGAAGGGAAGAGGTGCAAACAGACAGAATTAAGTAAGGCCGGGAGAAAACAAATTAACTACTCCCACACGCCGAATAGAGAGGGGAATGAGTCAGTTCCTTCCCCGGCGCTTTTGCTTCTTCAGCTGTGTCTCACTTTTCATCACCAGACAATGCCAATATCCGTTTATTCTGCCTACAGCGAGCAGCGTGTAGAACTCGTCTCGTATCACACGTTACCCCATAATACAATGTGGTGCACCTAAGCGTTTGACCTTTTATTTTAAATAGCTTTTCATCTTTAAGAGTTGTACACTACACTGCCTCATATTTTAGTTGTACTTTGCAGCACAACGCATGTGGCTAGATCTTTAGAACGTGAATTGACCAATAAATAAGTGATGCCTCTAACATTTTAAAAATATGCTAAATTCGAAAAATAATGCTAACAGTTAATATTTCACATTACATTTAGTCGGCCCTGGTGGTTTAGTGGTAACCATACTTGCCTCCTAAACCCAAGATCGTGGGTTTGATCCCGGCCAGGACCGATGGATTTTTTCGGGCGTAAAAATCCTAAATATGACTTCCTTCGGAAGGGAAGTAAAGTTGTGGGTCTCGTGTAGTACCCTTTACGGCACGAAAAAGAACCTCAAGCCTGAAAGAAGAGACCTCTGAGCAAAATTTGTCGGCCGTTTCACGCCCTGAATAGAATGGGACGCTGATGATCTGAGATGTTAAAGAGCGTCCGTAAATAAACTATAAAAAAAAAAAAAAAAAAAAAAAAAAAACATTTATTTAGATTACTTCAAATACACCCAACATTCTTTTCCAAATCCTTGAAAGATGGCGCATTCCATCTGCAGCATAATTTCTGGATACCTCTCTCGCGGACCCATCTACAGTTCTTTTGATTTCAACTTTTGATTGAAAGCGAATGCCTCATAGGGGCTCACGAAGAAAAGCTTCATGTTCATGTCGCTACAGATGGCGTCTTACTGTCTCCATTCACTGCCACTTTTCAATTTCAATTACCTGTGCGTTATCTAGCGGGCACAGGATCTTTCTTTTTCCAATAAAGTCCTTACAGCTCAATATGGAATCGCGAGTTCTACCAGCGCGTGGCCTGTGTTCACAGTTTTCCCTTCCTCGACGAAAAGCTTCCATCCATCTAGTAATAATTTGATATGGTACGACTTCTCTTTCAAAAGTTTCTTTTAATGTCCTAAAGCAGCGGTTCCCAAATTGTGCTCCGCGGAAACATCACCTAATTCTCTTTGAAGAAAATGGAAGAATAAAGAAATGACTAAGTCTTAAAATTGTGAATTGTCAATATAAATCATTGAGATAACAAAAGGAAATCGGATTCACCTATTAAATTAGCATTAGCTTCAACAGTTATTTTCTGGAAGAACTCCATGAAAAAACGAAAGAAAACATTTGGGTTATAAACTCATTCTTTGCTGTGTCAGAAAAGCCAACCTTGTGACAGTAGCAATACGAATGCTTGATTGATTTGACATCAGATTCCATGTAAAAGACCATTTTTTTTTTTTTTTTTTTCAAATAAGAAGTCACTAACTGAATTCTGGTGTCAGTTTAAAGTTGAGTTTAAAAATTTATCTGATAAAGCCCTTGCAATCAGTTATTTACGTATATGAATAAGGATTCTGTGTTTATGCAGATTCTAAACAGATCTCATCTCTATGCAGAGTCGTATATTCGGTTCCAGGTGTCCCAAATTCAACCAGATATAGCTAAGTTTGTAAATCAATTCAGTCTCATTCCTTTCATTAAAATAGTTCTTTTGCGGTCTCAAAGGGCATTTTTCGTTTTGTAACATTAAAAATTGTTTTATATACCAAATCTATGAGGATATATTGTAGAATTATGAATTTCCATTTAGTTCGTTTTAAAATGTGTTGCCTTAACGTCCTTTATTTATTTTTTTTTTTTTTTGTAATGTATGTAGTGGAATTAAAGATGAAAATAGTTTTTGTAATAAGATAATCTAATAAAGCATATTTCTAAATTATGAATGTTTACTTTCTATCCTCATATAGTATGGTGATATAAGTGCTAGGTGCAAATTTGTGCTCAGTAATGATCTTTTCCACTGAGAAGTGATTCATGACCTAAAAAGTTTGGGAACCACTGCCCTAAAGCATTGAGCTGCGTTTTTCCTCTTGCCACTTGAATTTTTACGAAGCCTCCTTGTTCATTTAGGGTTGTATTGTAACAAAACAGTAATACGGTTCTTCGAGAATTTCAATATTGCAGTTTTATGAAACAATTGTTGCTGTATTATATAATACAAGATATTAATATTTACCGCTAGAAGCATTTATTTGCGGTGTTGTTGTCATTACTTTCCGATTATTTATTTTTATATTTTTTTTCTTTGTCCAAATGCTTGAATTTAAAAATTTGCATTTTTCTCCCTTTTGGGTTAATTCCCAGTGACCTAACAACACCGTGTTTAGCACTCCGCCATCAGAATCCACAGAGCTGAATGTTTCAAGCTTTCTGATAATGCTAACAAATAAAAACTGCTAAAATTCAAATCATGTCTTTATTTTTATATAAGATACATTTAAACTAAGATAGGTAAATACTTTTGACTCTTATTATGTTTTTTCTTTGAAAAGCTAACATTTTTATTTGTTTTTATCTACTGAATTTATTTAAAAATGGCTTATATATGGACTTTATCGTGCAGATTTGTATCAGCCATCTTTGTATGAAGACTTTGTTCTGGTCAATTATATTTCGCGAATTGCATCTTCTAGCGCCCTTGTCGATTTGGACGTATGAACGAAGACCCCATGCTGCAACAGAATTTTCTCATATTCTGTCCATTCTTCGTTCATTCGGATATCATTCTCTTCCTGCAGGGCTTGTTCCCTTCTTACGTGTAGAGTTTTCTATTGATTTTAAAACGAAAGCTATAGTCAGCTGTTGAAATGAGGCAGAACTTCAAGATTTACTGGTGCTAATAATATTTTGTGATTTCTCCTCAGATGTATGTGTGTAGTGTCGCGTTGTTTTGGAGAAGAACAAAGAGTTGTTTATTGATATTTGCCGATAGGTGTCGCTAGTGTGAGACCTCAACCTCCTCCCGCTTACAATGGTTTATCCTATGCCACCTCTCTATACACATTTTTAAGCGCCTATGAATATTTATGACAGTCTCATTTCCCACCAAAAGAAATTCAATTACTGCGCTTTGTTTGTGACGTGCATCACACACAGACTCAGTTTTGAAAGCTAACGTTATCACTGCTATCCAGTATAAGGGGAAAGCTAGAATGTGCTGCATATAGATTGTTTCTTTCTTTTTCAACACACATTCATTAATGAAAAAAAGTTATGCATTATTTACTAAAAAGCAATTTCGTAATCGCCTTACATCGCACAAAACACCAGCCTGCGTACATTTTTAAAACATTAAACAAAAACCATAATACTATAGCTACAGTTTCTGTGCAGTATCTTAGAGTTGCAGGTATGAGGTAGGTATTGAATTTTCGGCAAGGTCATAACTCACCAACTCTGTATATCATTCTCGATACATATTCGTGTTCTCCAGAACAAAGTTGTGCTTCTTTAGAGTAGTTTTTCACTAATAATTTCTATTCATTTTGCGTCCAAACATCACTTTGCGTTGGTTGATGTGTTTATTTTAAGAATTTATCACAGATATAACACCTGACAGGGAGCCAGAAGTGGACTGCACGGTGAATGGTTCACCAGTGTCGCTCTCTATTCTTACCGAAATTCCATTGCTTTCAAAGCGTTATGTGTGGCGATGAAGCAGAAATTATCCAACCTGAACTTTCAGTTTTATTTTGAAAACCCTGGAAAGGCAAACTGTAGTTTATTAGTTGCCAATTACTCTTTTTTTTTTTTTTTTTTTTTTTTCCCCTGAAAGGGAATGGTTGGAAGGTGATCACTTGCTGATAAAAACTGGAACATTTTTCAGTTCATCCATAATTCCCAACTGTTAAGCCAAGACACGAAAAATGTGCGTGTGTCGATTATTTCAATATAAGGTTTGTATTGTCATTTCAGCTATATGAATGAATTTATTGCTATTAGTGGATATTATCACTCAGTGGTAATAAAAGAGATATAAAATAAATTATAATAATTGAGGCCGAAACTCAAAGCTTCATTTCCATAATTTTATAATATGCTTACAATTAACATTAAAATTTTATAAATATACTAGATTATTTATTCTCATGCAAGAACCTTTTACAGGACTGCTATTAAAAATATTAGGTAAGGGACCAGACCTATATTTATTGTATATATACCAGTATTATAATAGGGTTGTCCGCTAGCCTTAAGGACTGACCTAGGCGAGAGAAAACAGATCCGGGGAGGGGGAGAAAAAAGGGGGGATAAACCAGGAAACTTGAGATCGCTTTGTGAGAAAAAGCCGAAAGATTCATTTGTTAACTATAGGAAAGTAACAGAACCATAAACTGGCCCTTGACACAATTTATGTGAAGGTTGAACAACATCTCTAAAATTGTTTGTTAATGGCATAATAAACAAAGTAATTGAAATACAAATCGCATTCAATTAGAAGATGGATGGAGAATTTAACTTGAGCATTAACTAAAAGGAAATCTCACCTCTAACAGAAATCGCAAGATCTATTAAAAAAGGTCATAATATAGGATATTTTGTAACATCACGACCGAGCAACTGTACAGTTGATAGAAAGTTAGCAGATTTTGTTATCCAGCTTTTAATTACCTAGTTACTCTGGCAGAGAGATAGTTATCTCCAGTTTGAGTTATCAGATCAGTTCAGGGCAGTTCAGCTACACAGTGTTAGTGCTTAGCGAACAATCGTCAGAGAACAGTCAGAGATAAATATTGATTATTATGATAAACGTGTCTCGGGTGTAGTTCATCGCGGTTAACTTAGTTCAGACTGTGCAACAGTGAACTAAAGAACTCTTAAAGCAGTCCTCAAGACGCTACGGCTACCCAAACGTATGAATAGCTGATTAATAAATTGTGTCAAATGCAATTCAACGAGTTTCTGTGTAGTCTGTTACATACCTTGCCCTTCCATTTGACTCAAGTCAGGGAACTCCAGATATCCTCAGATCTACTGAGCAAAATAGCTGCGGCACAGAGGATATCGGGGAGAAGAGGTTTACTTCAAATATAAAGTTCTTCAAGATTGATGATGCCCCTGATAGGCCGCTGCAAGCAAACTATTCCTCTCCTCTATGGTTCTGTTAATAAAGAAAATTTCGTACATCTGTTTATTCTACCCCAAGATTGAAATCGTGGTCATCTGCTGATGCCTCAAAACCTACCTAAGCTCTAAATAGTGCGCATAGCCTCTTCCTACTCTGTTGGATTGTGTGTTTTCCCCAGTCTAATTCTTTAACCTTTTCGGAACCAAAACGTATACCTGCATTATATGAACTTGATCGCCCTTCTCTGAACTTTCTGCATGACTGAACCCGAAAGGATTCCAGCATACCGCTCCGCATTCCACTAATGACACAAAAACTGTTTCCTTAGATTTTGCGCTTTGTTTTGTTTTGTTTTTTGTTTTTTTAAGTATTCTCATAACAAAGTGCAAAGCTCTCAAGGTTTTACCGGCAGCTGCATTTATGTGTTCCTCGCTCACAAGACTGTTAGATAAATATACACCAAAGTATTTACAACAACCCATTCACTGCCTATGTGATATTTTCTGTTCCTTATCTACAAAATACTATGCATTTACTCTCTTCCCATTTATTTTCATTTTATTTTTGGTGACCAAACTGTGCGCATAATTTAGGTCATTTTGTAATGCCAACCCATTCATTCATTCATTCATTCATTCATTCATTCATTCATTCATTCATTCATTCATTCATTCATTCATTTTTTTTTTTTTTTGTAGATTCTGCAATCTTCTGTAAATAATGCGAGATTGTGGGCCAAGAACACTCTTGCAAGAAATTGAGAATCCAATTAATTGCCCGCTGATCTAATGCTAGGCTGCCGAACTTCCTAACATTATATAAACTTATTTTCAATATTTTAAAGATTTATGCGCGTATAGTTTGTAATCCCTCAGGTGTAATATAAATGTAGCTTACACTACCTTTTCATTGACCGAGTTGTACCATTCACTGTAGCCAATAATTTAAGCTCTCTCTCTTTTATACAAATTATTTCTCCTTCTGCCACACAAAACGATGTAGTGAAATGAAAAAGAAACAATCCATTTTAATATCGAATTAAAAAAAGTTATTTGTCAATATGCGAACAGAAATATAAGTAACACATAAATAACAAGGCTTTAAATAAAGCAAAAAAAAAATGGTGTTATCTCTGAGGTAATTTAATCTTATAATCATCAAAATAAATGGAAAATTCTAATAATATTTGGTCTAATAATTTAATATAGCTATTGATAAAGCAAAGAAAAGAAAAAACGTGGTTTATATACTCGTATGTCCATTATTTTTTTTTTTTTTTTTTTTTAAGTCGTTTCCTATACCGGTAATTAAAGACTGAATATGTAATAAACATAGACCACAAAACATTGTAGAAAAAACTTAAATAAAAAATACTGAGCCACATGTAGACGGACAACTGAATTATAGCCCCATTGATTTCCAATGATTTTTGAAAACAATAGCAGTTATCGACGCGCAGATAAACCGCTTATCTTTAGTATTGGTTATCACAAAGTTTTTATACATATATTTACCCAAAACAACGTATTAAGTGATACTAAAATTAATTATAAACGACATGCTCAAATGTTATTTATCAGCAATAATGTCTACTGATTAAGTTTAGAGAAATGGTTGAAAACTAGCACTCTCAAGTAAAGACTGCATGACAGACTTCGTAGTGTGGCGAAAATAATTATCTCATTTGGTATAGCATAGCAATGTCGTGTGCAGGAAAACATTTGTCTTGCCTCTTTTGACCATGTTTCAAAAAGCCAACATGATTGAACACCTTCTGTACACCCCTCCCCTCTAAAAAGTCATGTTACCGTGGGTTTCTTAATTTCAACTGATTATATCAATTTCCTTTCTGGGACAAGTCTTTGTGCCTATATTCCATGACTGTTTGTACTTTTTAAGGCAAGATTGTAGATTTTAAAAATTTAATTTCCTAATAAACTTTAAAACCTTTATGAACATTTTTATATACAGCTAATTTTCGCAAGAAAATTAGACAATATTTAGATCACATAATATTGTTTTGAAGTAATATTTGCACGTAAAAATTTTCTCAAAATTGATTAAAGATGACGGACGGATTATAAAGTCCAATTTATAGTTGGCAATAGAAAAGAAAGTTTTTAAAAATTTGTATAAACTATAAATCAGCTGTATTAAATATCCTTTATTTAACACTGCAGTAAATAACAATATGGCAAATCCTATTTAGGAAGTAAACGTGGGATTTACAGGGTGTCAACCAAATTATTACACTGGATTACGCACAACATGTCGCTGACGCTTTTAGCTCAGAAGATTTGTATATATGGAGAAATTCCGCTCAACATTTTCTGAAACCAATGGAACATGTTTTTAAAATACACGGAATGGAAGTTCAAAGAAGTTGTGTGCCATTTCATGGTTCTCGTTCTGCTCTACAAAATGAGAATATAGGGTTTTAGCAGCTGCTCAATAACAGTGAAAAGTATATATTTTTGCACTCATTTACTTTTTAACAAAACATGAAAGAAAATGTTTAAAAAGTGTATGTTTATTATATTTTTGTAACGGTGGTGCACCTTAAAATCCGTTCCTTCTTGATTACATTAAAACATACACTCAACATAGTCTAACCGGACATCGTTTAACGGAAGATTGCATGCCTAATATACTATTGTATTGGATAATTAGGAACGGAGGAGGATATTTCGATACTTTAACCTTGTTCCAGAGCTGGCCGTTTGTGCCTACGCCCTCCCCAAAACAATGAAACAATTCTTGTAATTCTAATACCATAGAATGTAAAACAGAAAATTGTGAAAATCTCATGTGGAGGAAGAACAGTTCCAGATTATACAGCAGGATGTTTCGAAGTCATCAGAGTTTTGAAATGTATAGGTGTCTTTTCTAAAACTTTAACACTTTAGAATAAGTTATAAGTATCCATTTTCTTATACGCTATAGAATATGACGATGAAATTTTGACACCCCATTCGTTTTTATATTTCTACAAATGTAATACAGAATGATAATTGATTGGTCCTTTGTCTAGTAGTCAGCGCTGCTGACTGCTGCCTATTTACAGCTTTCCTAAGTTATAGAGGTCTGGAATGGAAAGCTGAGGACAGTTGGGAAGCTGTCCGATAGTTAACGACCTCTGATCAAACCACCATGTAATGACGACCAGCAGGATACTGATCGCACGCCCTCCTGCAATACTGCACTCTATCAGTTATGTCGCAAGATGGAGGAAGATGAAGCAGCGATCGCTGCGGGAGCCTAAAGCCTGCAGTGGGTAGAAAGGTCTTGTAGAAAGAAAAAATAATGTAATTGTATTTCGGTTTTAACATGAAATCATTCTGCAATTTTAATTTAAAATTAAAGGGATTCATAGACAAATTATATCTCATTTCAATATTTCATATTCGTTATTATGCTAGTATAGCATTTATAGATCCATATTAGTATGTTTGTAAAATAGCACAAAAATGAAAAGGGAAGCTTATATACTTTTTGAGATCTAACACATCAGTAACAATGACATATGATCTTTTCTTCTCTGCTGTCTTATCTCCGTCGCCTGTATATTTAAACCCCTTTTCTTTAGCGTCATAAACTCTTTGTAGCAACGGTCTCCCTTCTGATACAATTCTATGAACCTATTTATTATCCTCTACTCGTTTTATCACCTGTTTTTTGTTGTTATTTTTTATGTTCTTTTCCATGAGCTTTATCTTCCTTAGCTTCATTCCTTACGTTTTGCGTTCCAGATTTTCTTACACTTTATCTTCTCATCTCTTATCTACAGTACAGGATTTAAAGTCTTTGTAATATGTAAAATGTCTGCTGTTTCCTTCCTTGCTACTTCAGAGAGTTCAAGAGAGCCCAGAAATATCTCTTTGTTGAAATAAAATACGGTTGATGAAATCGGAACGTCAAGGCTGCAGGCACTGGTGCTCTAGGCAACTTCGCCATTGGGTACTTGCCGCTAACGAAGTACGGAACGCTGAACAATTTCATTACCGCTTAATAAATACATTTTATATGTGTGTGTACTTACCGTGAAAAATGAAATAACGTTGAAATTGTTCATTCTCATTTTCAAACCTGCTGATTAACATCTACTGCAGTTCGCTTTTTAGAAATAAATATCTCACGACAGATTTTATTTTCAATCTCTTAGAGTGCGATTGGTTTCTTCAATAAGCACTGGGTTCTGTTTAGTTGAGACTTTCATGATACACATTTTGCAAATATTTAGAACCTGTGTCTAAGGGAATTTAAACCTGTGCTTACTTAACTCATTTTCCTAAATGCGTGGTATTGTGCTATTATAGTATAAAACAAGCATTAGGAACTCATTCGCCACATGCTTAGTAACAAGTTACGCCACTACCATCACTCTTATCGGTACAGGGTAGGCAGGCTAATCAATGTACTCAGTTTCGTTATTGTAGAGCGTACAGACCGACGGATACCAAGGTCTGAAGTATGGTGTTAAAGACCACCGCACTAAAGATATGTTTGCTGAGTTTGAATAACAACCGCAATGTCGGAGTCTACGGGAAGCATGTGAAAATTATACCTTGCCCTATCGGACGGTTGCGCTTTGGGTGTCCGTGTTTCGGCAAGGATGCGTCATGTGCACTGCAGCGTACCTAATGCAGCTATTACTTTAAAATGCATTTATGATCTTAAAATTAACAAAAATGACTTAAAATTTTCTTTATTTAGTTTTCCACACACTACATATTTATACTGATAAAAATATTGCAGCAAATTATAAACACATTTCGCAGATTTTTCATTTGTGAAGACTGGCGATTATCAGTTAGGGCATTCTTGAAAACTCTTGTTACTACACCGCGCGAGAAGCTTCTGTAGCATTTTTCTTTGTCTCTGTGCTTTAAGGTCTCTTCTCTCTCTCTGTTTACATGTTCCTGGATGTTGAATCTCTTTTCTGCTGAAACTTTACAGTAGAAAATACTAGCATCAGCTAAATACAGGATGTCCCCGTACTTCCATACAAATGGTTTTAATTTCGCGGAAATACTATTTTATTTTTAGTGTGTTTAACACTTGAATGACACACAGCCAGTGAGAAACTGAATCGCAGATGCAGAATAAAATGTGAAGGAACTGCAGGACCTGCAGATAAAATAGTCAAATAATAAATGCTTCGTAAAGAAATGAATACCTGTATTTGTGGGGGGAGGTATAGGGAAAGAATGTATTTGTATATTCCCATAAATTGTGAAGAGCTTAGATCTAAATCTTCTAGAAATGGATTTTTTACTAATATAAGGAGCAATGATATAAAACTAGCTAAAAATTACAATTTTTATTTCTATATTAAAATTGTTGCATAAAATTCAATATTCCAGAGAAAAGATCAAAAAATGAGAAAAAAATGTACATAAGAATGGTTTCATTTCACTCAACATGCAATGAGTCACGTTTATTATTTTTTTAACCTAGCGCCGCCTATATCATAAAAAAATGGAAAGTCACGGAAATTCGGGTGCTAGGGAATAACCCATCCGAAAATGATGCACCTGTTAAAAGGCTGGCATCCCTTTGGGGTGAAAGGTACTCTAAAATCCTCCATATTCTCCTAAGCCCCTGCGAATTTTATTTCATCCTTAAACTGGGAGGGGAAAAAAACACTCAGAGGAATGCAAGAGACGCAACTCTGCCAGCAGTAAGGCGCTCGTTTGATTACATCTATTAAAACAGCAACTATTGCTACATGTCAAGCGCCTCCCAGGGTGATAAACATGACAGGGGATTGTATTGAAGGGATGTAACAGTATGTTGAGTCTGCTAGAATAAATGTTTGCATTGGATTGGAATACTAGGGACAGAGGAGGAGATGTTTATGCTTCAGTCGTGCTCAAGGGCTGTCAGTTTGTGCCTACGTCCCAGTTGGGGCACCTTCGGAAGGAGAGCGAAGTGACGGAGATATTGAAAGGCCAGGAGCCAGGGTCGTTGAGACATGGACGTAGACGAGGCCCGTAACATTTTTTCTCGAACGCTAGCGGAGCCCCATTCTAAAATTTAGTTTCATACCAGACGCAAACATTTTTCCAATGCGAAGACACAGTCATGCCGCACACAGTACCAGCCTCAAGGGATTTGAACCTGGGGCCTCCCGAATGCGAATCCCAAGCGTCACTGCCTTTTCACATAGCGTGATTATTTTCTTTGGTGGTTCTAATGGAGGTTTTTAATATTTCTAGAGCTCTCACTTTTCCTAGATCTTACAGATTATTATTTGTTGGAATATCAAAATACAAATCTGTAATAATAGCCCTCCTTCTGTAACTGAATTATAAAAGACTATACAGGGTGTATCATTCACCTTTTTCACCGAAAATAACTTTTATCTGATGCATCAAATGAAAAATTGTTTCAAACAAACGTTTTTTTTAACATCATTAGGTATTTTGGGTGAGCAAGATAAATATTATTATTCTAGCAGATTTTAACATATTTCAGTTCATATTACTATGTATATTGCAATAAAGTGTGTTAATATACTTCTTCATTTTTTGCAAATTTTCAACAACTTGCCTTTATCTGTTAGCTGCCTTAGATGGAGTTTCACCCCAACCCTGTATAAGAACACTGGAATCATGACTTTTGCCTAAGGAAGATTAATTTTATCAGAATATATCAGGAATTCCTGAGTGTAAATGGGCACTGCATTGAATGTCTGTTATAACACAGGCTAGAACTTATTACAGCTAGTATAACAATAAGATATAATATCCATACTTTTGTTAGTTAAAGTTGCACGAGCGATTAATACTAAGATATTACAGAACGATAATTCCAGCAGATGGCTGAATGGGACGCACAGTATGTGTACATGTTAAATAGTAAACAATACGCCTTTTGATATATCAGTAATAAATGTTGCAAGTCGTGTTGTAGAAGCACTGGGATGATATCTCAAACTGAGCGGTTTGTAGCCCAACAGCGTCCCAGTTGTTTATCACAGTGCAAGTAACGGCGGCTGTTCTCCGTCATTAGGAGCTACCTCCCGTCGATCGACAAGAATTCGATTTACAAACTTCATCCCTTGTTGTTTGTAGCTAGTGTGTTAGACATATGGGGCAGAAAACCAATTCTAAGACACTGCCTAGAGTCGTGGGAACATGACATTTAGTGCAAATTGGAATCAAGAAACTGGGTTACCACAACAATATCAGCATGAAAGAAGTCCTGCATTAACAAAAAACAGAAGTTTAAATAAGAAAAGTCTTCTGTCTGTTTAATTACAGCTTTACAGTAATTCAAAAAAGTTGAACCAGAACCTAGGAGATAAAAAGTATCAAACACAGCTTTCTTTGAACTTTGTGCTTAAATACTAATAAATACTATCTTTTGATTAATTTTCCTATTTTCACGAACTAGGGCATTCCGGTGTTGGAGGGCAGCTCTACATGGTTTAAATATTTGGAAAGTAACCACAGATTTATCCCACTCGCTTGGCTGGAAACATGACAGAAAAATTCATTGTACATCTCCTGGAAATTAACTGAAGCACATTATAAATTTAGTACATCCCACAGTTGACCAAAGGGTTAAACAATTACTGCATGTCGGACTGAGAACATTGATGTTTCTGAGATGAATATATGAGGCAGGCAAAGATGAGAAAGAAGATGTGGCATGAGGTTAGTCTTACTTGGAAGCCTTGCTCGAACTGTCTCTCTCTGGACTGTAAGCGTTATGAGGAAATGGTTTACATTCATTCATGTTAAAGGAAATGGCCACTCCCGTTTAGATACTTCCACAAAACGCTATTAACAGCGTTTCCAAGTACCCCATTAATACTAAATCCAAACACAATACAGCAATTTAAACAATGTACATTATTAAGAGGTTCGTTTGGTCGACTGGCCTTTCGACGAAAATTTCTTCCCCAGAGGTCAAGCTTTAAGGTCAGGAAGCGCTAGGTGCAAATTTTGAAAATGGTCTGGATTAACCATTGTACATTTTTAACATTGCGTTCGGTGGCACATAACTTTTTTGTGCACCAATCTTTGACGTTTTCTACCATTTATCTTTCAAATGATCTACAAACTCTGCATAAGAGGCTCTTGTTTCCTTTTATCCTTATCCAAGTAGAAAAAAAAGACAAAGTTCTAACTTGGTAATAAACAAAAAACTATTTTCTATAAATTTTCTTCTCTGATCTTTTGCAAATTATCTGCAAGGAGCAAAACGTAAAAAAAAAAAAATCGAAATTGTACAGAGAGCTATTTTTGATTAGTATAAATGTAAATCACGCCGGGTTAAGATTCAACCAATTGTCGGTTCCTTCAATAGCCTAGTTTCCCTTGCATTTCTGTTCGCACAACTTTAATGAATTGCACACAATTTAATGAACACTAACCCTGTTATAGGAGTTGTTAGAATTTGGTGCGTCAGTAGGGACATTTTTAATTTAAATTTACACTCAATCACAACAATTGTAAATCTTCCAATATTGGCCCTGATATTTCAAGCTTCTCTAGAGTATGGGGGTTATTCCTATAGATTTTATTTTATTAAATTTCAATTCCATACAATTCACTAATAATGTCTGTAATAACACATAATAATACCAAGATAAAAATAATGTTTAATCTCGTAACAGCAGACCGCAACTGTCTACCTGGCACAGCACTGTGATTTAATCGAAAATACCCATAAGGTAAACCCTTCATTTAGTTATTGAGAAGTGCAACAAAAGTTCTTAGCAGTATTAAATGTTCTTGAAGTTGAATGTGGCAATGTTGAGCAAAAGTGCTATAAAGTACCGGACAAACCTTCTAACCTCACAGAGATTTGAGTGTCTATTGTTATTGCTTTCGTACAGATAAACAATAGCATTAGATACCGATAATTCTCCAGCGTTGCCACATTTAAGGGGAGTACAAAAGGCCTGTCATTAAATTATTAAATTTACTAATTTCAGTTTCCATTTTCTCAAGGACTATTAAAGCTAAGGAAATGAAACTTTTACAGCATACAGATGATCATAATTTAAAGATACTGATCTATTTTTGCTGCAGTACCATGACTGTGAAGCAAATTATAATTTATTTTCAATTGTTTGCTTTTTCTATTTTTTTTTTTTTTCATTTTCTTTTCATTTTCTTTCTTTCTTTCTTTCTTTCTTTCTTTTTTCTCGTCACATTTTATCCCATATCCTCCACCAGATCCATATCATTATAATAACACAATGAATAAGTGGTAAAACTTTCAGTGACTTATAGAGATCCGAAAATATGGGAAACTTATGCAAAAAAAAAATGTAATTTTTCAATAATTGCATCCAAAAGATGTTTTTACAGAGAGACTAACTTTTTGAGGGGAAACACCAGCTAAAACCCTGTAACACTGTAAAACAACAAAGGATGATGCTATGGAAACAAAAGCTGCCAATTTAAGAAACATGGCCTTTTTCTATCATTGAAGGCAAACCACAGACTTCTAGAGTAAATGGTTCCTGAGATATAGAATTTAACTGAACAAGTGCTCGCGAAATAAAATAAAAAAATATGGTTCCTGCAATGTATTATAAATACTTATAACTATGTAACTAATGAATACCATATAAAATAAACAGAATTTTCTACATATTAAATGGTACAAAATATGATTTTGACCTCTACCCATCTCTTTAATACTTCCCTTTCTTATATTAAAGAGTGAGTAAAAAACTAATTCTTATATTATTAGAATATCTGTGGGTGCCTTAATCAATAAGGAATAAATTAATACATTATTTACTCTGAAATAGCCCCTATGGTCACCCCCACTGAAACATAATGTATAGTGTATAAGTTGTAATCACCATATTCTGTGCCACTGAATTAGTAATGTTAAGATATATGTGTGTGTATGTGTAACTTTAATGTGTTAAATTATATGTCGTGAAAAGAAAACATTCTCTAGTTTAACTGTCTACGATAGACCAGTCAGAAACGGGGCCTAGTCAATGAGGCTATAAACCACTATACAAAGGGAAGGGACAAGTGTAAGCCCCTTCTTAAAAGACCTACTGGTGGCGAGGGTTAATAAAAGTCCAGGCTTTCGAATACGGGCAACGAATCCGCCAGCCGGTTGTACAGTTAACTTTAAACCAACCAATGTAAATAAATGTTTTAAAATTTCAAATAATAGCGGTAGCATGCATTGGCAGGTGAATTTCAACCAGTCATTTGTAGATATGTATTTTGAATTTTTAAAGCAAGGCCGAAAACTTGCGTGTGCTTATGTGACCCCTTTTAGCTTGGTGATGCCAATATTTATTAATGTAAATCGAATATAAAAGGAGGCCTTTGGTCGGTTGGGACACTCGAAGTTGCACTCGCACTCAGTTCCGATACATCCATCATAAGTTCAGTTCACATAGGCAGTTGACATCATTGAGATTGAACATTCAACATTTTAAATCACTCTTGCGGCGCAATTTTTGTTTTTCTTAATGCAAATCGACGTATATCATTGAAATAAAACAATAAAAATATTTTTCGAAAATCAGCGAAATTAGACTAGCTCTAACGGCACCAATATTTGTTTGTTTTTTTTTTTTTTCGCAACGAAACTTGGGTATATACCATTTAAATAAAATAAGAAAATAGTTTCTGAAAATTAGGGAAATCGGGTCATTAGGAGTGGTGGTGTACCTGAAAACCGAAATTTAAAAAGCGCTCTAGCGCTCTGTAATACACTTCGCAAATTCGACTTATTGAGAAATTCGCTTAGTATACGCAGCTCCTGCATAATGGAATCCTGGTTTCTTATGTTTCTGCAAAATAAAATTAATCAAAAAATAACTAGTTTTAATAAAGAAATTATTCAGGGGAAACAAGATTAATATCTTTGCACAAGACCGTGATCACAAAAAATATAACTGATCTAATTATCCAAATAAGAAGAAATAAGAAGAAAATAATAGTATTCACATGCTTATTAGTGGCGCAAGCAAGCTTCTAAAAATTGGCATTGTTTTGTCAAATAATTTTATAAAAGAGACTATATCTGTCAAAGTAATTATCATAAATAAATTTAATTTTTGCACAGCACTTGCTAATAGTATAGTTATATTGTGTACCAAATTCTAAACAAATAACTTAAAAACTATAGAAATTTCATATTATAGTCCCAATGTCTCTTTAGATTACCAAGCATTATTTGTATCCACCCGATTATTTTAAAGTTAAAATTATGTAAACAACAGTAAAAAACATTAAGATGGTGCAATATCGATATGAAAGATTGTATTCGAGCAAAAAATAAATAAATAAAAAATAAACAAGTAAAAGTTTAAAAGCCTTTTCAGGGTATACTATACTTTATATAGGTATCGTCAAGCGTGTAGATATCACAAGGTTCATCACTGTTGACAAATGAACGTGCATCGCATGTAAACAAGGAAAAGAAGCTAAAACATAAAAGCATCGTGAAATAACCTGGAGCCACGGAAGGCTTAGCAAGATCCCTACTTCCTGTACACGCAGCAGGGCCGGTAGAAGCATCACATTGCGTGCGGAACCGGGGCAGGCTATGATAACATGTTTATTAATTATCTCATTACTTTGAGTGATACAAGCAATAAACAAGCGTTAATATTACTCTATCAATAACACAGCACGTGGCTAGCACAGAGCGTAAGTATCTCTTTCATCTACTGTAGCATGTGTCACACAAATAAACGGATTACGACTGTCCCGCCTGCTGCGGTTACAACGCAAAACAGCTTTTGTTCTTATCATTGTGATTAAGTAAAATAGCTGCGCCTTTCAAACATATGAACGAGTTTTTTATAATATCCCTCACAAATGAAATTTTGGCTATTTTTCAACACGAATAATGTGAATGCACTGAATGTCATTCAGCATCAAATCTACCCAAAGTATAGCTTTTACGGAATTAAAACCACAATACTACATAGTCATTTATATATCGTGTTATTGTGAAATAAGTTTCCAGTTCCAAATGGCTAAAATGTTGGCAATTTTTTTAAAGTCTGCCAAAGTAAAAATTAAATAAAAAAATTAAAAAATCGCAAAGCAATGTTTTATTATAACATGCAACAACATTAAAAATAATTACAAGAAAAGATTAAATATAACAAGCACTATGCTGCTCAATATGAAACGATAACATTTCTATGTTAAGTGCATTATTAGGAATGTTTTCAATCATGCCCGATATCGATTGTTTCAAAAGGAGCGAGGAACTCTTTAATTCTCTGTAGAGTCCAAAGGGAGGAGGGGGGGATGTTGACTCTCTGTGGACGCCCATAGGTTCAATAAGTAATTTGCAACAAATACACACACAAAAAAGAAAAAAGTTACCGATTTTTGGCCAAAAACTTAATCCCAGTGAGTTTTAAGCAGCACGTTTGGTGTTCGTATAATTAGTAGACGAAGCACAGCTCTGCTTGTAAAGACAAATGGTGATTGGTCGATGCATTATGCGTAACGGTTGCTTTGGTTTTTGCAACGCATTCGAGGGAAATCTGTGAACGAAGCAACACGTCCTCCGGTACTCCTAGGAAACGACCCCAGGTCCATCATGTAAGGTAAATTCTATTATTAGTAAGAAATGCACTTCTTACATGTAATTTGGTTATTTGCAGCACTAATAGTATTATTTGTGAAACAATCCAAAGATAGTTCCTTCCTTTGTTTTCACTACTGAAGATTTAAATTTTATTTAGGAAGAATGTTTGTCGCAGAATATTACCCCCCCCCCCCCGGGGCCAGTGTAGGTTGTGAGTAGGTTTTTGCCGTTAAGGAGGCCTGCGTGACAATATAACTTAAAACTATTAGCACTGGTTTACGGAACACAAGAAACAACTAACTTTTTCCTTTGAAGATTAAAAACTTAACACTACTTCGTCTTCCTACGCTACTTTGTTATTATTTTCCTAATTTCAAAAGTTTGGAGCCAAGTTTCAGAGACAAACGTAACGTTAAACAAAGGAACTTCACTCTCAGTACGACAAACATTCTGACATAGAAAGAACCAGAAACCTCTAGAGCGGTCAACTGTAACGTAAAGTTAGAAGAGAGAAAATTGCGAACTACATTATTAAATTGTGGTTAGATCGCAACTCTGAATAGAGCACTCAAAAACTAACCTCGGTCATGAGAGATATCGAAATTACAGTCAAGTAATACATCCAGGTTTTGATTTTTAAACAAATGCAGACAAAGTCTTTAAATTAAATTAAGTACAGCTCGGAAAATAGCGTTCGTCTTGGAAAAGGCCATAATTATTCATTTTTTTTTAATTCACTCTGCGTCAGTGTCCTTCCGCATCGTTGTGCCCTTAAGAACCCTTTCCAAACAAGATTTTTAGTTTGGAAAGAGAAACGTGTTTATTGATTTGACTTGGGAAACCCAGAAGCATGGCTTTAAGTGTATAGGCAGGGTAAGCTGGTACATGGAACATCAAAAGTAATTGAAAAACTAATTTATACAATGTATATCACTGTAACTTTATCTGATATTTTAATGTACAATATAATTATGGCTATCAACAATTTAAGTTATAAGTAAATATGCAATATTAAAAAAAGTTTATGTTCCATGACTCATTCTTTAACTTCTTTGCATATAATCTCAATCCTCCAGTTCTTTTTCTGTGCTAATACATCAATCATTCTTATGTTTCATCAAACTTTTGGCCATTCCTTCCTCTATAATTGTAATAAGATACCGCGCCGTTCCGCTGCATTTGACAATTATGTAGAAATAGAGGGGATACGATTATAAATGAAATGAATTTAAAAATGAGTTTAAATATACGTCATAATAAATTACATCTACTGTTAAAAATAAATAAACAACTCATTCAATATTACCGCAATACAACAAAAAATAGCGAAATACTATATTTTAAAATGTTGTCTGCATCCCGATCATATATAACACCTATGGCAATTTGCACCGTTCTCGATCAAATCCGTGCTGATCGAGGTTCACTGAAACGGGCCAACTTTAGCCGCGGTAAACTTGTATTTGCGATGAATCATAATTAATTTTCGTTCAACGAACCTCCATAGGTGACCGGGTGCTAGGTTGCTAAACGATCACGATTCTACGATAATTATTCAAAGAGAAGTTTCGAACTATACAGCCAAAGAGATTATGGTGCAAATACATTCGCCTTATCTATATCGCTTTGTTTTTATTTCGCGTTTAATTATCAAATATAGTTAAACGAAAATGAAAAGCAGAGGTCTCCAAATTTTTCTCAGCACGAGATAGGCATTCTTTTGGAACTGGCCATCTGATATTCCAATAAACTGGGGGGGGGGGGGAACTGATTCATGTTCTTTAAAGGAAAAGAGGGAATGGAGTGGTTTAGCCATGCATTTCAACATGACACCAGGCGAGTTCTAACTACCAAATAAATAAATCGCTATTTGTCATAAAGTGTAAAGTTCCATTAGTGGATGAAACACGGTGATTGTGGTTAGTAGGAAACTCTAACCTCTCTGTCATTTAATTTACTACCCACCACACTGTATCCTTTGATGTTCGAAATCTTTCTTCAAATTTCCTATCCCCATACTCTTCAAAATTTCACAATTATCCGGTTTTGACATTGGTCCCGATTTAAGTAGTCCAGGTGTATTATCTCGTCCTCAATACCTTCAAGAAAATCGGAACGAGCAGTCGTTTTGTGTAACTTGACTGCAATCAACGGAGTTGATAGGTCCAGCATCCGTGTCAAAGTTCACCATAATCAACTACCTGGTTTAATTTGATAATTGTCGATGTACCGAAAAATCGCCTTAAACACGATCAAATGCCGATTTGGCCGCCTTCAAACATTGATCAAGGATGGTGTACATGACCACTATCGCTGTTCTGTTGGGCGAAATATCAGAAAAGGGCAGACATAATCAAATGGGATGAGACGAAGGCTAACCTACACAGCAACGAAGGCTCTATTAGTGACCCTCATCACCTTTCATCGTCTGTGGTATCTAGGTAGTAAAAACGGGCTTTAAACACTATTAAAAAAATCACCGTTCACTGAGAGACGTAAAAAATTACTACGGCGCTTGCACAAAATACGCTGAGCCTTCAATCATATTATTGGGATATGCTATTTATATCACAGACAGCGCTCTAATATTTCAAATCGTCTATAAAAATTAATGCATACGATCCGAAACATTAATTTTTGAACAGACTCAGTCTTAATGAACGCTTCGCTCGTGTTCAAAACGTATGCACAATTGTAGAGGGGTGAGACACTTTTCGTGAATTTCATGCATCTTAGGATGGCAAATGCCACAGGCACATTTCAGCGCATTACCTCCGCTTTGTGACAGTGCGTAAAATGGATAACGCAAGCTGTGAATTCGTTCAGAGCTTATCGGCTTTCATTATTATGGGTCGAGATTATTCCCATGTGAGAGTGCCTTCCGCATCGTTAGCGTAACAAAAAATACCAGATAAAAAAAAGTGAGAGAGAAGCTGGAAATGCTCTGATGGATATACGAATACTTCCCTTTACTCGACCAGAAAAGCGTGCAGCGAGAATTTTAATTAACTTGGGGCAGTGTCATATAGGGAGAAAAGGGAGGCGGACCATATGAAATAAATTAGTCTAACATGGGATCTTGTTTGCGCAGTTTTGATGACACAGCGGGAATATTCACACGCGGTGGTAATGTCACAAGGCAGGCGGTTCAACAAAAGTATGTAAGTTAATTCAATTGTCTCTACTGGCAGTAGCAACCTGGACAAAAATACACAAAATATAAACTCGCAAGCAAAGTTTAATTTCATGTTACGCTATTCATATAAAGATAACAAACCATTAGAATGATTTACTCTTGATGAAAAAAATACAGGAAATAGTCATAATAAATAGGCATAATTATTTCGTTTAATAAAATAAAATTTAACGCCTCTGTTATCTTATTAAATGTTGAGTTTATAGAAAAAAGTAAATATAATATTGCTGATAAAATAAATGGCTTATTTTTGACAAAGTTTGTTTAAAAATTAAATAGAAGCCTTTATCTTCAGTCATTAATAATTTTTCTTTCAGAGATAGTAGAACATTCACACTTCCTCTTTCAACTGTTTTAACATCTTTCAGTATTAGGACTTACATCACCTGGAATTTAAAGGGCAAATCGTCTCTAGGGGAGCTTTCTATTCATGGACACTTAGAGAGTGTTCTGAAGTATTACCTGAATGAGTGATCAGTACAATGTCAGAGCCATCTCAAAGACATCACAAAAACAGAAGGACAGACACACAGATGGAATGAAGATATGCTGAAATGTGTCACAGAAATGCTAAACCGGAGTTTAAACTTTCTGAAAATGAATGAGGAAAACCACAGAAAATCTTAGTCGGGTTGGTCGGCCGCACAATTTGATCATTGCACCTCCGAAAAGCGTTACATATCTACTTAAGCAATATATTATGGGGAATAGAGGGATAATGCACTGGCAATGCTACATAGTGTTGTGTGCGGATGTAAGCATTGTCAATGCATTATTGCTGTATGTTGCTTGTTTAAAGGTTAGTCAGATAAGATGGGCAAGGGCAGAAAGTGGGGGAAGCAGAAAGACCTTTGAGGATCAAGAGAGAGCGTGGCATAGCTGAGCGTCATTGAGGAAAGTGTCGAGAGAAGCATATTCGTGTCACATCAGCTTCGGGAAGGCTAGGGACAGAACAATAAACATGTAAGTTATAGGTTTGATGCGATACATTTGAAAATAATAAAATTAGTCAGCATATTTTAAGCATATGTCTTTATTATATAGTTGATTTCGGAAATCCCTCCCTTGCTATGATATCCTAGGTTTAATTGAGAAGGGACTTCAAGTCGCAATACGCCTATCCAGATCGAGACAAAGTTTTTAGAAGATGTAAAAGGATTACATGATGTGCGACAATATTGTACTCGGATATGTAAAAGACAATGGTCTTGTTAGATAAATTAAATTTTCTTGAATCTATATGTACAAAGGGAATTCTAGAAGGCTACTGTGTATTTTATTGTTTCTTAAAACATTTAAAATGGGAATATGATGTTGTTTTGGAAATTTATAGTACTGTTTCATGCCTAATTTAAAACTATTTGGTTTATTATTGTGTTTTGCAGTTTGTATTACAATGTACAAGGGCCATCCAATGAACATTTTACCCTATTTTTATTTCTAAAAAACAAACAGAAATAATGAAGTACTTTTGGATAACAAAATTTTATTAAGTAATATTTTCACTAAATTAGTTTACCAGTAAACTATTAGATTAGGAGTAATTAACCAGACATCATGGAGGTACCACAGTGGTGTAATGGAGAAAGATTGGGACCCTCTAACAAGACGATTTCTTTTAAAGCATATGGAGTCAGTAGCATGTCTTCCACCGCTAAAAATAAAAAAAATTCAGAGGCTAAAGGGACCTCGCAGAAGTCGGGGGCATTATAAGTTGTCATTATTGCTGTTATTATTATTTTTTTATTATCATCATCATCATCATCATTATTTGTGGTGGTTTGCAAGGCTTGGGCCATGCAATAAACTCCTGTATGACGTCATTTAAGAAATCTAAAAATTAGCCAGTAGGAAATTCTCTCTAGTACTAGTATCACCAAAAGAAGCGCTTAAATTCTGCTGTGTTCTGTTGGGCGAAATATCAGAAAAGGGCAGACATAATCAAATGGGATGAGACGAAGGCTAACCTACACAGTAACGAAGGCTCCATTAGTGACCATCACTTCTATTCTCATTTTCACAAGAAATATCAGGTTTGTTACCAATATCAAGATTCAATATCCTTTATCTTCACCACATATATTGTATCACTGCTTAAATTTGCATTGCTGACATTTGTTCTTAGAGTTTAAACCAATCTCCTTTTACGCGCCTTCGTCCTCTGGTTCATGGTAGGGCGGCCTAAACCAGCCTCAGCCTTCCCAACTTTGTAGGTGGGTAACCCGAGCTATTTTTGGTGGCATGGCGCACCACCACGTGGCGTCATATTCAATTACAGTGAGTAGCGAACAAAGAGTCATGCCGAGTTCAATTCATCCGGATGACTCCCCTCTAGTATCGTCAGAGTGCTCAAGGTCCGCACAGCTCACGCCAGAACATCCGAAGGGGTCCTCCTCCATTATGCAACTTTTTCCAATTTCTGCTACTATGCCCTCCACCTATGACGCCTCGACAGTGAATAGGGGAGTGGAAAGTATCAAATCGATGTCTAATTCTTGCCAGGGTCTGAGGTGTGTTCCAGGTATTCCTCAACCGCAGAGCTACTCTAAACTATAAACTAAAAACTTCCCTTATAGTTTTAGAACTAATGGGCATACTTTTCACGAACGCAGTGTGATAAATTAGAAGCATTATCATCTCATTGCATGTGTTTAAAGTACAATTAGCATATTAAAAAAAATAATTAACATATCGTAACCTCAGTTTCTGACGAATACAGTATTTTCATGCTGATCTAGGAGCATTCTTGACTTGTAAAGAAAGACGACCCAAGATTAAAGTTGACACGGTCATCAAAGGTTCTTAAGGTTTCTATCTACAAAAGGCGTGGTCTGCAAAGATTTAAATTGTTTCAACTATGATGACATTGACGGTGTGGTAGAATCACACTTTCTACTGAAAAGAATCATTATTGAATTCTTTCATCCAACTGATTAACAAACTTACGAAATATTTTCCTGTAGACTGAGGTATCTATCGTGTGGCCAGTTATTCCGAGCCGCCACATCCAAAGTTTTTCATCGCAACGGTGCGAGGATTCTCACAAAACTTGACAAGGTCATTCTGGGAATAGACGTACCCATTTCGGTGAAAACACGTCTCTTCGGAGAATCTCTGTAGTCCAGTTTGTACCATTGACAAACTGCTGGAGTTAACGTTAATGCGTCTCTTTGTTCATAGAGAGGTTTGCACATCGTGCTTATGAAAATACTCCATCTTCTACAACAGTTAAGAGCGATGCATGCAGTCATTTTTTCGCGTCTGGTAGTTTCGGACGCTCTTCTTCGTGGACTTTCAACAGGGTTCTTAACCAACATTGCATGGTGGATTTTATCCATGGTTTGAAACCCCCAAACTGTGTTATAAACTAATTTTGCTTGATACTCCTTAATCGACGTGCGGACAATGAGCATCACTGTCACACTGTGTACCGGTTCAAACTGAAAATGACTTGGCGATCAAATGAGTCACATTACTGCCGAGGGATTTACGGGCATGTGAGACATAGTGTAGTGCCGTTACTTGCCTCCTCCCTTAATCATGCTTCCAGTATACCAAGGTTATCTTTATGTCAAATATCACCGAATTAAATTGTTTAGTTAAAAGTTATACGAGAAAATCCGGGACCTAGAGTGAATGAAACACTCGATGCCTAAAAAACATAATACATATAAATTAACATTAATATCTAAATTATTATTCTTAAAAATGAATTACATGATATGAACTTTGTTTTAATTTAATATGAACATGCAAATTGAAGTTAAAAATTTTGGGTTTGGAAGACAGCCTTCTTGTTGCAAAATGAACTGTGCGCCTTCAAAATAACAATAATATATTCTTTCAGGAAACACACTTTTCCATCCAAGGTAGCGGGACCAAAAAAACGGCAAGGATGATAGATTTTTAGGATGTAAAATTTCTAAGTATGGCTTCCTTCGGAAGAGAAGTAAAGCCGTTTTTCCATATAGTAGGTTTACGGAACATAAAGGAATCTCAAACCTGAAAGAAGAGGCCTCTGAGCAAATTTATCGGCTGTTTCGTGCCCTGAATTGAATGGGGCCTAGGAACCAGATGTGTAAGAACATCCCTAAATAAAAATACACCTAAAAAATTTTCCGACATTATATATTTCTCTCTTTTAATAGGTTCCTGGTATTAGATAAGGGTATTACTGGGTTTCGGAATTTCTAAGCACTAAAAGCAGAATAGAGCGAAATGAAGTTATGCTGGTACGGACTGTAGACAGCAAGTGAGGAGGGGTTACAGTAGATTACGAGCTACAAACCACTGTTCCTAACCTCTCTCTCTCTTCAATTCTTGTTTACTTGGCAATGTACCTAACTTGATGGCAAGTGCTTAAGAATGCCTGGTAATTTCTTTCACAGTAAACACAGCTGTGACGACTGGCCTATTATTTTATTTTAAAAGTTACCTCATCAGACTCATTGTGAACTTTCAGGACTCAGGGGTTGGCTTCATTACCAATAATGAACCCTTACAAAGCTCAATGCACCCGTCTTCAGTAAAATTTTGTAATCATTTTGATTTATAACTTTCCACTCTTTAAAAAAGGAGATCATTAAGCTGTAAAATTATACAGGAATAAGTATATTGAACGCTAGATATAGAATACATTAAAAATTACAAGTGTAAGAATGGAGGGGGAAAAAGTCAGAAGTAAAATTAGTTCAAGAATAGAGAGGGTTTCGACCAGGGAGATCTATTGGCACCGACTAAAAATTCTGTCTAGTATTTATCATGAAAAGTATTTTTAACCTACAGCAACAAAGTAAAGAAACATAGGTGGTTTAGTAAAATGACTGCAACTATAATGAATTGCCAATATTGTTACAGTGTAGTGTATCTTCTACCGAAACTATTTTACAGATATTTACAGCTGTGAATAAAAATTATATTTGGTAATTTGCATTTAAAATTCATGCACTTACATGGGCTATTCCACTTATGTGACGTCATCTTAAAATCGACCAATGAAACGAAACAATATTTTGAATTTTGATGAATCAGTCAGATTACGAAGTGAAATTATGGGAAAAAAGTACGCATCACCGACCGTTGTACTGTGTTTTCAGGAATTTAAGACACTAAATGTTTATTCACTCAAGCAGTTGGTTTTGCGTATTCAGCCAAACAGTCTGAAATCGTTTTATAAATGATGTAACAATGTTTGCCTAAGCTATCATAAATCTTAATAAACACGTTGTTCAGAATGATAAAATGTGTTCCCTGTATTATTTTTCTCATTTGGTAGCAACTATAATAGTGGACTTTGGTCTATTTCATTCTCACGGTTTCTGAATAGGTAGATAGATATTCATAAGTAAGTATAACATTTTATATTCTGTTCGCGAATTTCAAATATATATATTACTTTTATTCTTATTCTATTCATAAAATAGGCCCAAACCCGTATTTAGCTCTTCTCTATTGGCATTACTGACAATCGACATTAGTTTGTTACTAGATGGCTTAAAAAGTTAAACAATTATTACAACATTGTAAGCCAAGTTTCGAGGAATTATATTTAAATTCTTGTTTTATTCGTGAAATAGTTCTAATAAATATCACTCGAGGGTCTGAGAAAGCTGAGACCCTCTTGTGGTATTACTTGAGACAATACAATACAAAATCAAACTTTAATTATTTATAATACCTAATACAATTTATACAAATCTGGCACAAAATCACAAAAATATACAAGATTGTCCTTTTCTACAGTTTTGCGTGATGCTTATGCCATCAGTAACTTGTACCACTTGATTGGTGCTGATGAAGGATTTCATCTTGCTGGATATTCTGTAGCTGAACCAGAATCTCGTAGATCTCAATATTCTCTAAAACTCTGTGTTGAACAATACCCCAAAGATTGGAAAATGAGCATGCCACTCCTTCTATCTCTATCTAGACATACTCCCTGCATTATGCGCTTTGATATGATCACTATATGGGTGACATTTTAAAATATATCTCGTTTTTGTGAAACGATAAATTAATGTCAATGTATATTCATCCTACTCAATGCTAACCTAACCATTTTCCTACGCCTCCCTTCTCCAGTTCTGTACATCAGCAAAACTGCATCCTAGAGAAAAATACATCTCCAGACTGTAATTATAGCATTATGGAAATGAACCTTAAAATGCATTTGGATTAAGTTTACGCGTTGACTTGATTTAATTGAGCTGGAGTGTGTAATAATATACCTTGGCACTTGTTGATGGATGGTATTGAAAGGAGGAGAAGGAGGTGAGGGTGACACCGGGAGGGGACTGCGCGGACGCATTTGGGTCTTAACATGTTTCCAGATAGAACATCCAGACGCTTGTGAAGCCTCCTGAATTGTACGAGCCCCTCAGATGATGCTATTCCATTTCAGACGACGGGGCAGAAACGTTTCCAAGCGCGTAACTACCATCACGCCGCACCAGCAGACCTCGTGCTGGCACGTACGGAATGAAACTATATAAAATGTGAGAGCGGAAAATTCATGGAATGTACATATTCATTCTAACGTGTCACTAAGTGTTCAGGAGAAATCAAGAAAAAAACCCAAGGTCAGTATCGGGCACAAAGGGAATTCACCTGGGGATCTCCAGAATGCGAATTTCAAGCATTGCCGCCTGAGCCAACCCTCTTTGTCCTTAAGCCACAAGGGCCTTTGTACACTCCTTTAATCCTAACCTTGTAATTTCAGATTTAGAGCTTTAGAATTTTTCCTACCAGCTTAGGACTGAACGCTAATAAAGATGTTTGTATTTCCAGAGGTTTCGTAGATGTGTTTTGTATTCTCATTAGATTGTTGATAGACGGCATGTGGTTTTTCTGGTAGCGTCGCACCGTCAGCAGGTGTTTCTGGAATGACCAGAGCTAAATAACTTTCCTGGTGTGCTTCCTATCCCCATTCAACAGGTCTATAGGCAGAATGCTATCGAATATTATAATAAGAATTTACTCAGTTCTTGACCGAGAAAGTTCTACCATTTTACTTGATGTTCTTTTTGCCATTGCTATACCGCGTCTCCAGCAGTGCTCTTGCTAATGTAGAAAGTATCTATTTACATGCAGTCAGTTCCTTTGTTTTGTTAGTTTATCTGTCGCCTCATTATAAGCTTCACGTTATGTCCTTGAGGTTGGCACGTAGTGCTGATTAGACGAAACCAACATTGGAATGTTTACCGAGTAGTCTGGCGGTACAGTCTCTATTGAATCGTTGTGCGCGCGAGTTGTGTCCACAGTCAATAGCCTCCCATTAGTTGGAAATTGAAAGGGGAAAACCTTGCACTGCCGCGAAATAGTATCTAAAGTGCATGAAACAAGATACGAACAACAAGAAAGAAGTTTGTTCACCTGGTTCATTCAAGAAAATACACAAGGTACAAGTCAGGGTGGCAGAAGCTACTGGAGTGTCGGTGCGTCCTATCTCTAGAATTCAAAAGGATAGTAAAAAACATGCTCACTCAATAAGACAGTTGTTTTGATACTCCAAAGGGGAAAAAGAGCCCAAAAGAATCAGAGATATCGATGTCTTTAACACCTGCTTCAGTTTTCACACGTAAAATCCACAATTTCTTCGCCCAAAAGGGAACAATTGAAAGAGTTATTTATGGACGCTCTTTAACATCTCAGGTCATCAGCGTACAATTGAAAGACCTCAGAAAAGGTTAAAGGAATTAATAGATTTGAGAGAAGTCATACAAGCCTAAGGAGAGATTTCGGGATTTGGATTCAAATGGAAAAGAACCAGAAGTAACAGAAAAGTGTTTATTGAAAAGAACACTCAAAGCATCTCTTCGGCGTAGGGACGAAGGTAGAGCTGTTTGTAATAAGATGAGACCTACATATAAAGTAGCCATAAAAATCTATAAAACTGGAGTGATGAAAGTTGTGCACCTATACCCCCGGGAGAAAGACAGCATTGTTCACTTTGATAGAAGGCATGGCTTCAAACCAATACCCCTACTTGTGTATAAGACTAAGAAAAGATCTACAGATTTTCACCGTACTACGTTAAGTGGAGAAAACTATGCTCATTTCTAATCTTCCTCAAAATTGTGTTGACACGCCCCCTTTCATAACATTCAAATAGAGAAACCACAACATTCACTTTCAAAGGCAAAACTTAATGATTTGTTCAAGATTTATAAGCCCAACAAAAAATATTGCACAATACATCAGATATTGGCAGAATATTGACACATTACACTTAAGACTCCCACTCTACTACCCAGATATTAAATCCTATTGAGTTAATCTGAGGAAATGTAAAACAGTGGGAAGAAAGTAAAAACGCAACTTTCAAGATGAAAGATGTGGGAAAGCTGGGTCGTCAAATATTTGGAAAAAATAGTTCTGTGGAATGTGGAAAAGCCTGCCAACCCATGCAAACAATTGAACAACATTATTTTGAAAAAGATGGTATCGTCGAAAATACGAGAGCGAATATTTATTCAGGATAATACAGCTGAAAGCAATGACAGCGGCGAGGATGAGGTAGCGAGAGTATTTCTGGCATAACACAGAAGAAGGAGAAGAAGGGGGTGGTAGTTTGTCAGGAGTAGAAGAACTGGAGGACAGCGAGTGAACTAGTGAGGTGCAGCTCAATATTTATTTATGTGGAAACACCATTAGAAAGTATGAACACATGTGGAGTCTGAAGGTTACAATGCTTTGCAGTGACTGTCCGTCTCACCTTGCATCATTCTTCCAGCTGCAACATCTTATATGTCTGAAATAGATAAGGTAAGTGACTCGCAACATTGCTTTCCATCAAATTTTTCATATGCCTTCTATGTTCTAATAAATTCTTTATGGGAAGATTAATGAGAACTTGGAGACTAGTCTAGAGTTGACTTGATGAAAATGAATGTATGTTGATTAATATAATGAAAGGTAAGGCAGATCAGAAGTGCAAGAACTTCTGGCTAAGAAACTGTAACGAAATTCCCAAGATTATGCAGATCTTTGTTTTTGGAGATAAACTATAAACAATAGCTCCTGAAGAGTTTTCCTCTTGAGTTATTTGTAAAGACGAAGGTGAATTTTCTCCGAAGCAGTCAGATTGTTCTCCAATTTTGATTCTAAACGATTGTATAAGTACACATGTATTCAGAGAGCACTGTGTTAGATATTATTGTAGTTTATAATGAAGAGTGCTCAGCAGTAGGTGGGTTACTCGAAAAGTTTTCAGACATGGACCCCCCCAAATATTTAATTCAAAACTTATCATCACATCTTTTCAATGTACTATCTCTCGGCCTCTTTACATCTTCTGAACCACGAATGAAAGCACTGGCACCAGAAGTGTTATCTACTAGGTCAAGCTCCCAATCGTACCCTGCAACAATATCTTCAGGAGATTAAAACCACTTCCTCTGCAGTCGGTTCTTCACCGCAGGAAACAGGAAGAAGTCACAGGGCGCCAGGCCCGGACTGTAGGGAGGATGGGTCAGCAGTTGAACAAGGTCACATGGCCGTGTGGGCAGATGCATTGTCACGATGCACCCCCCAATCCAGTTCTTGGTCGCTTTTCCCACACTTTTTCAAATAACCAGGGCTGTGCAATTGTAGTGTGCCTTTGTGCATTTACTATTCTTTTCTTCTTTAGAGGTATTGTAGCACATAACCAGTTGTGCCAATAAAAAAAAAAACACACAATTTTCTTTCCAACACTTTTTGCCCGTTTGACCTTCACAGGCGGATTGTGGTCAGTGGAAGCTCACACTGAAGACTGGGTCATATTGGTGATTCCATGCCTCACAGTCTGTTATGACCTCAGAAACACGGCAAGAGCTACCATTATCGAATTTCTGGAGCATTTCTTGGCACTGTACCACTCGGGTGTACTTTTGGCCCTGTATGAGGTTGTGAGACACCCAGCGAGATGAAACCTTGCTGACCCTCAGGAAATCATGCAACATTTTTGCCACACTCCCCGATCCAATCTTCAAGATTGCCTCGATGTCCTGGTATGTGCGACGGAGGTCTTTTCTCACAATGTTCTCCACAGCACTGATATTTTCTTACGTTACTGCTGTGGAAGGCTGCCCACTTTTAAAATCATAACAGAATCGTTGCTCGAAAATGTTCTCTCTGCTCCATTGTATGTAATGAACCAGCTTGCAACCGTCAATGTCCCGCTCTTGCGGGCAAGGGATGAAGGATGCGTTCAGGCTAAATATTTTACTATTGACTAACAAAGGACCGTGCATGACGCTGAAGAAATTCTTTTCTCACTATTGTAAACAGTAAGCCCAGCTAAGTCTAAAAAACTTGCTGAGTAACCCTCATATAATTCCATGAGCTGTCACTTTCACCTCTAGGCTTATGGGCAGAATTACAAGTCAACTTTTCAGTGCAGCTGTTGGTGTCGCGAAATCGCCTTGTCTTTGTAGGCACCAAATCCCATTACATGCATTATTTGTTGTACTTTTTTCCATTACATCAGAGCTCCATGTCTCATCACCGCAACAAATAGCCAATGTCTCATGCATATCCCATGCATACATTTACTTGCCATAAAGTGAGCACATTGCCTTGTGCATGACACAATCAAGTCAGTAAGTCAGTTTCTGGTGAAACGTTAGTCCCAGATACTTGAATAGCAAGTTTATGGGTGCAGAAAGCTTTTACTTTAAAATCATTTTGTATGTCTTTAAACAAGCGTTTAAAGTAAAGACTTCCAATTAAATTTCTTTCACCATAATGACACTAGTTTTTCTCCGCTGGTAGAAATTTAAAGCTCAAAGTAAACTTTAAAAGAATATCAATTTCTACCTGTAAGACAAGTTGTTAAGGAAACTATTTTAATCATGCTTGAAATTAGAGGAGACGAAAGATTTAATGAAACAAAGGCAGGTTAGACATGAAGTGTTTGGATGAAATACAATCCAACGTAAACCGAAGCAGCTTTAGGAATTTGAGAAGAGCCAATTAAAGTGGCGAAGGAAAGAAAGAGAATGTATACCTACTTTCTTTTTACTAAAAGGATCAATGTCAGCTCTAGTAAATATTTAAATAAAAAATAAACAAGGGCGTGACTGCAGACTTCCAAGATTTAGTTCGTAGCTGACAATTTGAGAATCTTGTCCGTAATAAAACGTGTTTTAACTAACAGTCTGGTTTCATAGAGGAATTGTAACTTCGGTTTTCTTTTGTTTCCGGAAACAAACAAAAATATACTATTTTATCTTTTTTGTAATTCCCGAAATATAAAGCCATCATTACGAAACAAATTACAACTTTTTGATATTAGTACTTACTTAGATTACAAATTTCTTCTATTAAGCTCGAAATATCAAGCTTTTAAATACATTTCAGCATCATTCCTGATTTTCAGGCTTTAAATTAATGGGTAATATGTCATCATATATTGTTTGTTATTATTATTATTGTTTCATGCGTTTTACATTTTTTGTATTGAATACCATTATTATAATTGTTGCTATTAGTTAAGGATACATTAAACTGTAAATAGAAAATAAAAATTAGCTATACGATACAAATTTAGGATTTTAAATGTTGACTTAAATCTTTTGCTCTTCATAGGGCTTATTATTATTATTATTATTATTATTATTATTATTATTATTATTATTATTATAACACGAAAAAGGACCTGTAACATTAATATAAAATAATTTCAAGTTCAAAATTATGGCACTGTGACTATCAATAATGCAAGTAATAATTAAATTAATAATTCATGCAATAAAGTTTATGTTCCATGACACCCCCTCCGTATATTTATATGTAAGCTCAATCCTCCGATCCTTATTGTTTTTTTTTAATGGTGTTTAACGCTCATTTTTACTACTGTGGCACCACAGGCGGTGACACTGGTGATACATGAAATGAAACGATAAATTCGGAAAGGATTTTTTTAAAGGAAGGAAACGTTCCAGGCCTAAGTTTGGGGTACCTCCCCGGCATTTGCCAGTTATGAGGACTGAGGAAAACCTGGAAAAAACTTCAGACAGGGGGGACGGTCCTGGCGGAATTCGAACTCCAGACCTCCCGTTCACGAGTCCGCACCTTAATGACCTTGGCCACCCGTGGCGGTGTCCTTATTGTGTACATATACATCAGTCACTCTTGAAAGTAATTATTGACGTTTTACTATTAACCGTTCTTTCTCTGTAAACCTTTAAGATACCGAGTCCTTCCGTTTCAGTTTACAATTACGTAGAAATAGAGGGAAAACGATTTTCCTAAATGAAGAGTTAGCAACCTGCCATACGGTCACATATAAACTAAAATATGATTGAGGAAGTATATGAATAAGTTTTAAAAACAATAAGTTTTATGAGTGTAATTTATTATTAAAATAAAAAAATAAACTGTTTTATATTATCATAAAACAGCTTAAAATAGGGAAGTACTAAAGATGTTTCAAATTCATACCCTGGTATCTTGGCTCATATGCCTGGCTTCAGGTTCTACAAATTTCCAGAAGAGGGCCGACATAATTAAATTGGCTGAGACCCGGCTAGCCTACACATTAACGGAAACTCCGTGAAAGACTAGCACACTAATTTTGGGAATGCCGGGCCTTACAGTCCTTATGGGCGCTTCGCCCCTATGCAAAGCATGACTAATCAGGGGCTTCTTCATGTTTCAGGAGCATATTACTAGCCACTATGCAATATGAAAGCAAAGAAAACCCTGAAGAGAAACGTTTTATGTTTCTTACACGAAGACTCAAGTGGTTTTGCAGAAATCTCAACACTGGCTATGCTTCCACTGCTCATACTACAAGGGCAGCGCGTGACAAATGTAAACTTGTTCAGATGAGGAGCTTCCGTCGTAACGGGGCACTCAACTTCGATGTAAATCGCCAGCCAATAAAAGATTCCTTCCTTCCGCTCCACTTGTGCATGGAAACGTCTTACATCAAAGCCCACTCTAAAGAAAACTGTCAGCTATCGATCTGTGTGACGAATAGCGATTAATATCGATTATGTCGTCCTCGTCCTCTCGATGTTTGTTCCGCCAGAGGAAGGGGTTTGATTTACGACTGGTTGGGAAAAGAAGATGCCACTTGCCAAACGCCCATCCCCCTTCCCACTTCCCATCAGACCCTTCCTTTTCCCTTTCATGGCTGAAGGGCGTTTCTTTTGTCTTACGACCCCCAACCCTGGCCTCCTTACGCTCTCATTCGACTTACAATCGTTTTATAACGCATCGGCTTCTGGTATCAAAGTGCAATGATGGAAAGGGATAGTTCCAATTTTCTTCCTACGTCAGTCGTTATATGTCAAAGTCAGATTACTGCTCTGGAGAGCCATAAAACATGAACTTTTGGAATGCCCTACATGCCCTCCTCTCGTCTTTAAAATGTCGTCTCATGATATTGCATTGCTGCAGGGCTTTTCTTGGATAAAGCTGTGTATATACTTCTGTGCCTTGTAGTATCAAGAAAAATCTACTTCTCAATTTTAAGAACAAAAAATAAATGTCCAATTTAGTTTATATACCGATTTTAAAAGCCTTATGACTTGATAGCTGTGTTTTAAAGTTGAAAGAGAAACAAATAACTGAATCAATCACATCCATAGTAAAAGTTACGAGGGCTGTTTGATAAGCCCAAAGGAAACAAACTTTTTGGATGAAAATGCTGTTATTTCTCAACATTATCTCTTGTCAAACCTGTGCATTTGTTCCAGCGATTTTACAAAATGCAATTTCTGCAGCTCTGAAAAATACCGTTAGTTTCTGCAACACCTCTTCGTGTTATGAATTTCCTTCCTGCTAGCAATTTCTTCACGTTGGAGAAAAGAAATAATCAGGATAAAGACCAGCGCGTTATCGTGAAGGAACTGCACTTTTTTCTTTGCCAAATGAGGACTTCTTGTTCGTGTCAATCAATTGCTCCTTAGCGTAATATTAACCGGTTATTGTTTTACCCTTTTCCAGTCGGTTCTGATGTTGTTATGGTAACCAGACTTGCCTTCTAAACACAAGATCGCGGGTACAATCTCGGCCAGGATCGATGGATTTTTTTCGGGCGTGAAAATCCTAAGTATGGCTTCCTTCAGAAGGGAAGTAAAGCCGTGGGTCCAGTGTCGAAAAAAAACTCAAGCCTGAAAGAAGGGGCCTCTGAGCAAAATTTGTCGGCCGTATCAAGCCTCAATTGAATGGGACCTGATGACCTGAGATGTTAAAGAGCGTCCATAAATAAACAAAATCAACAACAACAACCAATCCTTTTCTTAAAAGTATATTAAAATTACGCCGTTACATATTGTGTGAAAGATCCTTGCGCTTAAACTGAGGGAGTAATGTAAATCTGGCAGACAGCGTATGTACAGTGCGATTCATATAAAACTAACACATTTCTTTCTTTATTTATTTAAAAAAGAATGATGCTAGCCACAGTTTATTATACCTCAAATGTAGAGTATCTTTGGAAGATTATTAACTTCTATAGAAAATGTTGAAAATGTCCTCTCTCCTGCATAAGGCATGGCTCAACAATTCGCTGGTTGAAGGATTGTGTTGTCAGTACCATTAATCTCCTGTGTAATGTTGTGCTTCAAATCGTCCAATGTCAGGAGGCGTGTGACCTAAACTCTGTCTTTTCCCTGTCTATAAGGAAAGGAAAAAGTTTTCTCTGAGTGGAATTTGCGCAATAAACCGCGACTTTAACTGGGTGCACAGGAACTTCATGTTTGGCACGTGATTTTTGGAATGTCCAATAACGTGAATTCTGTGAGTTCACTTAGCCCCTTAAATGGAACCATGCTTCATCTTTGAACCACGTGATGGACAATATGCCAGGATTTTGCACAGTGAACGCTTAAAACCAACGGCAATACTTCATTATTTTACGCTCATCTGGTTTCTGCAACTGATGGACAACTGTAACTCTGTAAAGTTTTATGTGAGCACTTTTCACGGCTCTCTGACACATTAAGTAGGTGTACCCGAACTCCTGCGACAAACGTCTTGTGGGGTGACCGCTCCAGTCGTGCACGAACCTTCATATTAACCGTGGGCAGTCTAGATGAATGATGTTCAGATATTCAGTTTTTCCAGTATTGTTTCTTTCGGGGGGATTGCAAACACCAAATTTTCTATGGTATTCCCTTTGAATAGCTGTAATTGAATTCATAATCCAGTGTTGCTTCACAAGGAAGATCCCTTAATTTAATGTGTACTGCATTTTCTCAGCGACTAGAACAAAATATCGAAAACAGTTGCCAAACATAAACGCCAACAATAAGGAATAAAGAATAAACACCTGCACATTTCGTGACAGGAAATTAAAACTGCCAAATATCCCCCTTAGTTTAAGGTTAAACTTCAGGCAGAAAGAAATGTATTAGTTCTGTATAAAGCACTCTGCACTTGCACCTCCACCTGGCGGCGCTCTCCCTGATGAACGCTTTGTATTTGATATTGCTGCAACTGATCCAAGTTCTGATGGGCTTTCCGCATCTCGCTCCTCGGGTGTAAATTAGAATAACTAATAAATATACCTTTAAATGCTTCCTACGAGCTGTATGGTGTACTTAACTTCTTCCTTGGTGGCTATATTTAGGAAACAATCGGGAATACTCTATGTTATTAAAGGATAGAAAGAAACAATTGCTAAATCTGTATTACTCTCAATCAGGAAATAATTTATAGATAATGTAACATGTCGGAGATAAAATCCATTGTAAACCAGAAGAAAACCTCAAGTTGAAGGAAGTTGGCATTCCTAGAGATGGCAGTGGGCGCCTTACGCGGAGTTTATTCCCAGGAGCGAACTCAATTTTAGAGGCTGAACGTAGCTCTATTGCCGGAGCACATCCCGAGGGGTTACCAGATCGATATGTCCCCGACGACACCTCGGGATTCGATTTGGTCTATTTTGTTATCGTATGTGTACTTTTCGCCGGTATCTTGAGAGCCTTCTCAAAAAGTATGTTTATACTGACACGAGCGTACGACACCGCCGCCTCTATACCCTTCCCTATACGATATCAGGCTCTTGTTTTTCAAAATATTTTAAACACGTTCTTTCCAGCTCTTCCAATCTCTTATTAGCGTATACTATGTATCAGTTCTTGTGTTTTAACTTTTTAACGACGTATATTTTGAATCAAACATACTGACTATCCATTCTCTTTTATTAAATTGGTTTACCACAAAAAAAAAAAAAAAATCACAAGTACTAAATTAACGTTATCTAAGCGCCTTTTCCATGCTGGTTTCAAATATGCTTTCAAATTTTGGCATATCTAAAACATGAATGATCTAATTTGCGTATAAGATCATTAAGATATTTTTGAGTTGAAATGTGATGTTCTGATGAACAACTTTGTTCAAATGCAGGTCATTTCTTTCATTTCTTTGGTCGTCATATGAGTTGAGTTGGAGTCGGAGGAGTCGCTTAAGAACACGAAATCTGGATACTCTGAATTAGATGCTCTTCACTATATGGCACCAAGTCGGTCCTGGTGATGTAGTGGTTACCATACTTGCCTCCTAAACCCAAGATCGCGGATTCGAATCCGGCCAGGAACAATGGATTTTTTCGGGCGTAAAAATTTTAAGTGTGGATTCCTTCGGAAGGGAAGTAAAGCCGTGGGTCCCGTGTCGTAGACATTTACAGCACGATAAAGAATCTCAAGCCTGAAAAAAGAGACTTCTGAGCAAACTTTGTCGGCCGTTTCACGCCCTGAATTGAATGTGAGGCTGATGACCTGAGATGTTAAAGAACGTCCCCCCCCCAAAAAAAAAAAAACTATGTGGCACAGGTCTCGTTGCATATGCCAAATAGGAATAATTAACTGTATATTTAGTTTTGAACATCATTCCTTTAATGTTAGTAAAGCACAAATAACAAACAGTTGAAAGATATTTCTGTTTCCTGCATGCCATAGGAACTATATAAATGACATACGAGGATAAGCGCATAAGTTTCCGGCCTCGCCGATAAGGATTATCGCCTTCACAAAACCCTTATCTAGTGTCATACCTTACCTGTTAAGTACCTAATTGCTGCTATAGCTTCTGCTCCGCTGCGTTCAGTTGTTCAGATATAGTTGCATTAAGAAGGCTATGTGTAGAAGATTGTGACATGTTCAAAATGGCATATCGAGCTGTTATTAAGTTCTCCACAAAAGAAGGACTTACTCCAAATGAAATTAAACAGCGATTGGACGGTGTGTATGGGGAAGCATCCCCCTCATATTCTACCGTAAAAGAATGGACCAATCTTTTCCAATGGGTCGAGAAAGCATTGAAGACGGTGCACGTCGGCCCTTGGAAGAGCTCACTCCTGAAAATATCGCTCTCGTGGAAGGAGAAATTATGAAAGACCGGCGGCTCAAAGTTACAGAAATAGCAGCAAGGTTGTGCCTTTCTAAAACAACAGTCCTTCCTTCGAATTATTCATGAACGTTTGAACGCAAATAATGTTAGTGCTAGATGGGTGCCTAGACTTCTTTCCTCAATCTAAAAGCGGCGAGTCATCGTTGTCAGGCATTTTGGAGCTCTCCGTGGCAACGAGAGAGAAGTTCTGCAAATCATTGTTACAGGAGATGAAACTATGGTCCTCTACTATGACCCCTTGTACAAAAGAGAATCAATGGGGTTGCGTTAACCTGGCGAAGCACCGCCTCTAAAGGCCAAGGTCATTCAGTCAACCAAGATGTACAAGGCCACAATCTTTTAGGACTGTGAAGGATTACTCTTCATTGACTTTAAGGAAAGGAAAACTATAGTAAATGAGGAGTACTATGCTGGCGTACTGCACAGACCACGAGCTTCCATAAAAAAGAAAAGGCGAGGAAAGCTGAGTGATGATGTGCGCCTCTTCACGTCAACGTACTTATGCACACAGTTCTTGTAGCAAAGGAAGCTGTGAAGAAATATGGCTTCAAGGAGATCTACCATCTACCCTACTGCCCAGATCTAATTCCCAGTGACTATTACCTGTGTTCAAAATTCAAAAAGGACCTTCGAGGAAGGAAATTTAAGTGTGACGAAAAAGTGAAGGATGCTGCCTGTTTATGTCCATTTTGCAGACAAGACTTGTGATTATTTTGAGGGGGAGTGAGGAAATGAAATGTTAATTCAAAGATATGAGGAGTGTATTGCAATAAAGAGTAATCATATTTAAAATCGAAATAAAGTTTTTTGTCTTTATCATACCTAGAAAATGGTTAGGCCGGAAACTTATGGACTTACCCTCTTATATGCTGTTGCCAGTACGCGTGTCAGTTTCTGACTTCTTTGTGAAGTGGTTGGTATGGAAAATGTAGTCAGTTGTATAATATGTTTCCTGAAGTGAGCTTTCCTCTGTCTCTGTCTCTGTGTGATAGTAGATACCTATAATTTCGTTTAAATTGTTGCGTGAAATAACAGTAAAAATTAGCTCAAATGAAAGACAGGGAGAGAGAGCGGATGGGTAAACATTTTATACCAAATTCAATTCTATGGGTCTGTGCATGAATTTTATTACACATACAAACATGGTTTTAAGAAATTAGCATTTAAAGTTAACAGAGTTACACGTGTCTTACAGAAATATGTACACTTTCTACTTTATTGTAGAAAAGCTGTACCTATTGTGACATGTATTACTGAACAGTGTAGCAAATTAACATTTTTGGAAATTAATTCATTTAGTTTTACATTTCGTATCTTGTCTTAACGTGATCACGTAAGGGAATTTCAGTGTGTAGCGGTCAATCACTTCAGAGCCTGCTCTCACGGTATTAACCTCTGTTTAGTAACAAGCAAAACATGCTGAGTTTGGATCTGTCACGCGGTGTCGGAAAGGGTCAAACACCTACACATACTTTCTCAATATAATTTAAATCTAAGGCGGTGGCGCAGCATATTTTGTATACAGTTTATGTCACAATGTAGAACTCCTCTAGGCAATCGTAAAACGATATAAGGGGAAACAGAGCTACGACTCAGGGTCCTTTGTCTTTGTCTTTCGTGTCTGCCCTCCGGCTTCGGAGGACAACCTGTCGACTCGCCACACCTTCACACACCTTCAGCAAGTCTGCAACGTACTCCTGAAAAGTAAGGGTCCGTCGAGGCTATCATGTGTAATTACAACTCAGATTGGAGACATGTTTCTTCTAAAATAAAATAGTTGGCATGGCACACTGCGGTTTGTCTCTACTACCATCCTCCTAAATAACTACCCCCCCCCCCCAAGTCACAACATTAGTCGCAACACTATTAATGTGCGCTGCTTATTTTAGAGATCGTGAGTCGCGACTGCAGTTACAAGTCAACAAATGATAAGAAGAAAAAAGTATTTCCGATGATGAACGCTGCCCTTAAATGTCAACAAGGAGTAAGGGAGTGTTCATTGCTTGCATGACTTTCACAGTTTCTGTAAATATTTTAGACAATATTCTTGTAAAGAAGTGAGGTTATTCCTCATTGTATACAGTAACCTCAATAAAGGGTAACCGAAGATAAGAATGCAAAATATTTATGAAAAAGTGTTATACTTGTTATTCCATGAACTAAAGGAGTCAGACTGTGCACATTTATGTTCAATGTGTTCAAGATTCCGAATGTCTCCAATGGTGTTGTCTGGTAGTCTCACGAATGGCCATCTCAATAAGAAAAATGCTCATTTTTTCGGTTGGGGAAAAACTGGACGAACATGTACGGACCAATACATTTGGAGAAAGTGGCAGTGAGTCATCCCTTACTTCATTGAGGATGGAAAACACATCAGAAATGGACGTTTCCAGGGGATTTTGACAACCAACTTGATATCCACTAGCAAGTGTTTTAACAAGATGGGGCGAACTCCCATACCGTTGATTCCTTACTTATACAAAAACTGGGCATGTTGGTTCTTCTCATTGGCAAATTTATCGAGATGACTTCAGTTACTTCTTCCTTGAAACTATAACAAACAGCTAGAGAATTCAATCTGCCTGACCCATATAGTTTTGAAGTTACATCTTCATTCTCTTTAGTCATGACCTAAAGAACAAAATTACAAGAAAACTGTCGTAATCTATCAAAATTATCTCTCAAAAACATGTCCTCATTGGATGAGTTGTTCGATTTTAATTGCTTTTGACGTTTCGTTTTCTGAAGTATGAAAAACGCTACAAATTACTGAAGCTGAAACATTTGCACATTCTACAAAAAGTTCTTGTTAAAATCATTTTCTACAAGAAAGATCCTTGTGATTATTATTTTTGCCAGAAAATTTGGAAATTCTTATAAAGAACCAGATTTATGTTTGGTGCTAAGGAATCATTGTTAAATTCATTTTTAAAAAGAGGATGAAACTAAAATCAACAACAAAATGTTAAAAAGCAAACGAAGAGAAAGAAAATATTATTAGAAATGCAGAAGTGAGAGAACAAGTTAACCATGCTGGGAAATTAGTGGAACAGAATTGTGACCACTGCTATAACTTTAAACAGTTAAATAATTTATATCTTTTCTATGTGTATTCAACACAAGTGTTATGGCACAACAATGTCATGAAATCTATAAGCTGCCAAAAATAAATGCCTAAGACTCTGTAATGACAAGAAAGAACCAACAATTGCTGATTATTTTAAACGAGATAACACCAACGTTTAATGATAAACTGGCAGAAGGGCATACGGAGCACTTTTTTCTTGAGAATTTGAAGACAGCCAAATATACATCGTTTACTATAGCAAACTTTGTTTAATAATAATTTACTTAATAATCACTACTTCTGCAACACCTCATTTGCGAATTTAATTTCGTATTAATGTGGCAACTGCTTAATCAATCATTTAGCGTATGTCCTCCAGCCAATCATACAATTACATAAAATATTGCTATTTCCTTCAAAAAGTGCACGTGTTCTTGAGCTTTCTTACAAAAAGAGCACCTATCCTTGCATAGCCATGTTTACTCTGCTTAACACTAAAACGCCCGTTGGTGGTAAATTAACCGATACTATTTTCTTATGTATTTTTAAAATTGTTCTCAATGAAAACTATGGACTTGTTCCCTTATCGCCTTCTAGCCTTCTGTGAGATATAGAGTAAATGATTTTTCTTCTAAATTGCAAGCCAGGTTCGCATCCAGTTTGCTCCCGGAGTGAGTTTGTATATACTTTATGTCTGCTCAGTATCACATATTTAAGTTTTCTTCTGACTCAGGGCGATTAAATTTCTTACTTGCCAGACGACTGTAGTGATGCAGAGGGAACAACGTGACTTCTGAGCTGAGAGCCAGCTTGAATAGAGCTTCTTGCTTGATATTTTTATTTCATGGTTTTTGCTCACGTATGTTTAGCGCTTTGTGTTTCCAGGTCGCTTTGCCAATTCATTTAATCTGTTGATAAGTAATGATGCATTCACTCATTTGTTCATTCATTCTTTTGTTTATTTTTCATAGATCATCTCCGACTATTTAGTTAAAAACGTTTTTTATTTTTTATTTCGAGTGTAAGTGCATGTTTTCTCGAAAATGAGAAATATTTTATTATAGAATGGGTTTGCTCTATGCTGTGTAGTAACAAAGTATCCAAATACAGGTTATATATATACAGAAAACTGTTACATTGGAACATTCTCAGAGATATTGCTATGACAGTTTTTGATTATACAAGAACTAAATACAACTTACATGTCGAGCAACTGTCTTTGCTTTTGTTTTTATTACATAACCCTATTTGATATGTTTTGCGTTTAGCGGCCTTAGATGTTCCTTCGTCCCCTATAATCAGCCATGAGTGGTGCTGACATAGTCTACGTGACAATTAAAAGCTAAGCTAAATTTTAGACACGGATACAAGATCTGAGAGACAATGACTCACGCTTACGCTACAATGAGTTTGAAACATATTTGTTGTGCAGTGATGATTATTGTACACGTCGTAAGAAACATAGATACGGAAGCGGTCAATTGACCGCCTCCGGGAATCGATGGTAAAGTAGCTATTATTTTAAAAAGCTACGCCTTGAATACAAAAAATAATATTGTTAAGCTAAACGTCATTGAAAAGGATTAAACTTCACAAAACCACAGAAAAACACTTCCAAAAACAGTGAAAATATGAGCGTTCGAAAATCAAAAGCGGTCAATTGACAGCCTTTGGGCGATCTAATGTTAATGAATGTCCAATGTGTTAAAAGTCCTTTGATAATCTAGTTCAAATTTGCCTCAGAAAATGTAAGTGAACACAAGTTTTGACTTGATGAGAATATCTTGTTTGTTTTTGTAATAAACCCTTCAATTATTAAATTTACATTCAGTAAAACTTTAATTTTTATAGAATTTCGTGTCTACTTTTTGATTTCTTTAGTACTCCAGTTCAAAAAACTCTTAATGTCACTAAAACAGAGGCTTTCAGCTTATTGCACATTATAGTATATTGTGTCAACACATTAAAATGAAGAGGAAAAGAATGCTGTGAAAAAGCATGCAAAAAACAGCTTGGCTTTTTTGCATAAGAGCTTTTTATAATCATATACAGCTATGGGCGTAACAATGTACACACTTGGCGTGAGGGAATATACTCTGAACTCCACCCTGAGTAATACTCATTACAGGAGTACCACAAGTTTATATTCTACGTCGAAAGGATGGAGTACTTGGGGATCTCACTTAGGTCAGTTGCGGAGCCGTTGGAAAGAAAGAAACCTTCGAATCGGTCACCAGTGTACCAGTAGCAAACCTTTTGCCAGTTCCTCAATGTCCAATAACTCAAATGCGGTTTCCCTAGAAGTTGCTGGTTTGCATTACACCCGAATATTTTAACGTTTAATTCCCTATCTCTGACGTTTAAGGGAGTTTTATTTTGCGCCTTGTGATTATATTTACCACTATTACCTGTAGGAGATTGGTTTAATCGGGAGAAGTGAAAAGAAGCCTCTTGCCAGTGTTTGTGCATTATTTAAAACGCCACCCTCGTCACTTGCTTTTCCAAGAAATTTTAATCTCAAGTACATACAGAGTGATTGTTGTTGCATAACAAAATTGATTGAATATTTTACAAAAATATGATATAATTTTATATTAATGGCAACACAGTCATATCAATATCAAATACGGAACACTTCTCCATGCCAGCACACAAATGCTCCAGCAGTTAGTGCAGCCCGCTGTCAAATAACAGGCTAGCACAGTTGTGTGTGACTTAGTGAAGCAATTGCTCTATTTCGTTTTATTTGTAACTAAAATGGAAATACTCGCACAGTTCTTCCAAACTCCATAAACGTGCTCAACATTTTTTTTTTCATGAAATAAATACTTTACAGCGGAAACATTGATTCTTTATGATTCTGAATTGTGCAAAGTAATCAGAATAACATTTTAATTTAATTTTATCCTCTTCTTTCCCGGACTAATATTTAATTTTTAAAAGCATGTACAATCTACTTTCTAGAAGACCACGCCACGGAACCGTTTGAGAAACGCTGCTCTGCTGTATGCTAAAAAAATAAAGTGATATATTTTTATTTAAATGTTGAAGGGACTCATTGCTATGATCCAGCTGTCTATGATACGACAAATGCCAAAATTAATCTTTTAACACCATTTTTTAACCCGAGAGGAATGTTTTATTTCGCTTTCGACAAGCACAGATGAAGATTTTTCTCAAAGCCTTTAATATATTTAGGAAAGAGCGTTTTGAGCTGCAGTAAATAAAAGAAAACATTCGTTTACCAATATTTTATCAATAGCTATAACGTAAATATAAAAGAAATGTGAGATAAACGAGGAATAAAATGACAAAGCAGACCCAGGGTAACAGGAAACAAAGCTAATGAATGTCTTGCGTTAAGTGTTTGCTAACCTCAAAGAGAAATGAATAATAGCAATTTCGCTGTGTATGTACCTTTGCTTTCCAACACAAAGAGAAATACGATCTTAAAACTCATATCAATAACAGTAAGCTGCCATTGGCACAAAGTCGGCTGCAAGCGATGAAACTTCAAAGAACAAAGCATTTCTCCGGATCATAAATTCGTTTTCAGAGCTGCTGGATATTTCCATAGCATTTAATGGAACTTTCTGAGTATACACCAAACTTTATGCAATATTCAACCTTCCTACTTAGAATCCGCATGGTTGTGAACAAAAAACTGAGAGAAAATATTTATTTGTGAAACGTTAACGAGGTACCCTTGAGAAGTCCTATCTTTCATAACGAAAGCTGTAAGATCAAAGGTACCATTTTCAGAATGAATAACTAGAGCGCTTCACATTTGTCATTCAAAAAGAAAGTTAACCCGCAAGATAAAAATCGATGTTCGACTTCCTCAGGTTATTACATAATCGATAAGATTACACGCCGCCTTTTCCGACAGACTAGGAGCTGCAGGTTCCAGAAGCTCAAAACGAAAACAGCTGCTGCAGCTAATGAAAGTTCAGCATGGCTATCGAGTTTGTTCCAGCCGACCGAACGCGACGGCCCTTAAAGTAAATTATCTCTGTTGCGGAATCTGTGCACGGAGCAGTAACAAACAATGGGTCCCGTTTCATACAGAAATAAAACTCTGCCGACTCAATCCTGGTAAAAGCCTCTTGTTCTATATCGAAGTTGTCCAGAACGGGCTGCGTGTTCCCAGGTAATATACGGCCGTTAGCGTGACCTCCGTCGCTACCAGGTTTTCCTCACAACTCTTGCTTCTCGCGAATAACGTAAATGTGGAATGTTAAATTGGGAAACCTTTAATACGGTAACATGGTAGATTTCCTTATCCATATGAAATGCCCTTTATTTGTTACCTTATGCACACGTTTTACACTAACATTGGAATATTATTTAAATTAATCGCATTGGGAGGTAGGCCCCGGCCTGATCAGATTGCAGTGCAATAAATGAAACATCATTTGTTCGGAAAATAGCTTTACCTATGCTTATTATTATTATTATTATTATTATTATTATTATTATTATTATTATTATTATTAAACAAACGCTCAATTGATTTATGTCAGTGTCTTGGAGAGAGCTGTGCGTAACCAGAGGTAACGTTGACAACTGAATATCGGTACCTAATATTTTTTGCAAAGGAAGGACTTACTCTCGCGGAAACTTAAAATCGCGCAGATGGAAAATAAGGCAAAGCGTTTTATTCTACAATCTCTGGCAATAATAGCGTTTTAAGTCAACAGGTGGTAGCACTGCATCTTTTAGAAAGTAGCTAATATTGAAGACAAATACGACACCGAGTTGTGAAATGTGATCTGCATTCATGAAAGACCGAAGAATGTTTATGCAACAATGAATATGAGTACCGTTAGACGCTGGATTTATCTTGCGGAAGCTGAAGGGCAAATCGCACTGACTGATAAAAAGTAGAGCGGTTCCCCAGTCCCTGCAGTGACTCCATATAGCGAGTCGATAAGATCATTCGTACTGACCGTCGTGTAACAATTGACGATTTGTATCCCATAATCAGAACGGCTATTTTTTACTGCTCGAAACACATGCCATTGTTAAAAGATTGAAAAGGGCGGAGATTAAATTGAAAAGTAGGAAATTAACAATAAAAGATGTGGTTACATGATTTGTAAATTCTACTTATTAAAAAAAAAAAACTGAAAACAAATCACCACGATTGCACTGCATCCATTTGTGTTCCCATTTACTCGGAAAAAACAAAATCGCTATACACATTGCTTAGAGGAATTCTTGTCTGGAAGTTTAATATTAAATTCAATTGATTTGCAGCATATAACTGTTTGAGTTTTATACAGCAGCTTTAGAGAGTACCGCAACATCTAATATTTTTATGACAAAAATAACTTGTTCTCAAGGGGAACCAGTTTGTAAATCGAAAAAAAAGTAAATAAATAAATAAAATAAAAGAGCTAAATTTGGTTTAAACAACACATACTAGGATACACAGAGCTTTGAGGTAAATGATGGTATCAATGAAATAAGATAAAAATACATACATGATACATACCATGTCTAAGTATCATATATGAAGTTCATTAAGCACAAACCATTTTTTTTATAAAAATGGATCGAAGTTCTATGTCCACTCTGTGTATCAATTGGATAGACATTGCAAAAAGGGCATACTCCTGTTAATTTTTTATAACTTCTGAACTTTCAGCATAGAAAGCTGAAATTTTGCATGATAATACAAATACTTTATCACTGTTATTTTTGTAGAATGTTTTATTGCACAGAACTAAATATATAATTAACTACTCTTTTGTACATTTAACATTTTAAGATGCATTTTCTTGAAAACCTTTCGACAGGCTTGAGCAGCGGTTCCCAAACTTTTTGTACACACGGCCCCCTTGATACTAGTAATTGTTGTGTCGCTATGTATGTGATCTATATAACCGTTAATTGTATAATCTCAATAAGAACGGAATTGATAATGGATAAGTTTTTAAATAAACGTAACGTTCCTGCCTGCAACAGTTCCTCTTAAGAAACAAGGTAAGTCAAATTTTGTAAATACGAGGGTTGTTCAATAAAGAATGTTATTTTTTTCAGATATAATTTTTCGCACTAACATTTAGCTTCACAATATTTTTTTAAGCTTAATGCAAGTTGAGACGTGTCCAGTTCCGCCTGCAGTAAAATAGAGGTGGCACACGAGGAGCAATTCTGAAATCCTACATTTGTGTTAAAACATCTGCAGCTAAGACCTATACAATGTTACAGAAGGCCTATGGAGAGCTTGTTTATTCTTATAGCATAGCTCGAAGATAGTTTAAAATGTTTGAAAGAGGAGGCGCTTTCATAGGAAGGTGAAGCTGGTTTTTAGTTTGTGCTCAAACGGAAACACCGCTGCTGTCATTAGAAAAAGAATCGTCGAGTAACATTAAGAACATTTTCACAAATTCTGAAACCTTTACTGGGTGTCACTCATATGTTAGTAACTGAAAAGTTGCATATGAGATGTGTTTGTGCTCGGTGGATTCCAAGACTGCTGATTCTCGAACAAAACGCGTTCACGTGCAGGTTCGCATGCAGTTGAAAATGATATAACAGAAAGTAACGGAGTTTCTTTCAAAGATAATCGCTGCTGGTGCAACTTTGCTACATCATTTGGATCCTGAGAGCAAATAGCAAAACTCTGTGTGGAAATCTCTATCTTACCTAAAATAGCAAAAGTGGTTGCTTCTCCTAGGAAAGGCACGGTTATCTCTTTTTGGACATTCAAGGAATGGTTTACTAGCCTGCTGTAACTGGCTATTACTACATAGATATCCTGAAAACATATCACGCGCAAAAGGCCACGTTTCCGAGCAACAAGCTGAAGGCTGCAGCACGGCCGCACACCGCAAATGATACTGCTGAATATCTCACAAAAATCAATGTGAAGTGTGTGCCTATAGTCCATACATAGCCCCATGTGCCTTTTTCTTTTTCCCCGAACTGAAGAAACGCCTACTTGATAGGTGTTTTAGTGAAGCAATTCTGAAGGATCTTTAAAAAAATTGGTTTACAGTACGTCTTTGAAGACTGGCAGAAACGCTGGGACAGTTGAATTGCATTCAACCTGGATTACTTTGGGAAAGATCGTCAAAATTATGAGAATGAGTAAAGGTATATTGTGAATTAAAAAACCATCATGTTTTATTGAGCAGCCCTAGTACTTTGTAATTTGTTTATTTGACTTTTCGGTGGAGTGTTAACTACACTATACTATTATCGGCTTTGAGTAAGAAATTAAGTACACCAAGCATCTTATTGTCAAACATCCATCTCTGAATGATTGATCAATGTATTTATTTCGGGTAAAGCAGGACGTTCTCTACAGTACACAGTAATGCTCTCTTATATTGTTTCATGAAAGCCGTTAAACCACACAACACATTTACTTCAGAAAATGATATGGTGTCAAATATATTCAGCCCTGAGGATGCAAATAAATTAATATCATCATCTAATACCACACTCCCAAGAAGAATCTATGAAATGACAGAAAATGATCCTGAGCGATTAATTGAAAAACTTAGAAGAGAGAATTTTATCAGTTCAATTTGACGAGCCCAATGGGATTAATAAAAGTTTATATTCTGATTTGCAAATCTTTAACTGGTCACTGTAGTAGCAATATTTATGTTATACCTTTTATTGAAGCTACCGAAATGGACTGGGTGAAAAACAAAAATGTATCACTCTATGTAATAATTAGGCAAAATCCGTAACTGTTAAAAAAATGAAACACAGTGGTTTTGTTAACAGCTCCAATCTAGTACTATAAGAATATGCTGTTTCCTCCATTAACATGCTTTGGCAATTAAAGCTTTTCTGAACATTTTAAATTCAATGGGTGACTGAATAATTATATTTCCCCATTATTATTATTATTATTATTATTATTATTATTATTATTATTATTATTAATTGCAAACGTTCACCTCAAACCCCTGCGCCCTGTTCCACAAAAGTATGGTCTAATACATTAAAAGTTTGTGGACTTGTAACTTTAGTTATTAGTAAAATTTTGTTCCACAAAGATTTCTGCTACGCTTATATTTTACAACTCCATACACTGGTAATTTGTATAAATTTCTCTACAAATGTAGAAATACTAGTAACTTCAAAAACTAGCACAAAATGTATTATATTTTTTATGATTTTGGTAGTCAGTTGACCTAAGTGTGCTAAGTATTAGCGAAAGTGATGATAATGATGAATAGGAACATGTATAAAGTAAGAATAAATAAATATTTGTGTATAATGATGAAGTTATGTTAAGTGCAAGAAAAGTACGGCTTATGGCTGATATTGACGTTTCCTTTTCCAAATGCATATGTCACGAAAACAATTTCTTTTCATTCTTTACTCTATTTCAAATTAATTTGTTTTGTCACAACTTTCCCAGTTTTTTTATTATAATGAGAACGTGATTGTCAAGCAATATAAATAAATAACTAAATGCTAATAAAATAAAGACCCAAAGCAATGGCATAGTTAGATTCATCTGCCATCTTTCAACGACTGAAATTGATGTTTCTAAATACAGTCGTATGGGACCATCGTCTCAAACTGGATTATTTCAATAAATACATAATAAGGGATTTAAATTATCATTATGTCTGAGAAAAAATACACGATCCGTTTTGCAGGAATGACCAAAATCCGTTCTATATATTAAAAACCCCAAAGGAGTGGACATAACCTAACGCAAGATATGGCGACATGTGGTAAACAACTGCTCCTCCATCTTGCTCTTATAATGACGTCACTTGTAACTTAATACTTTACAAGTGTTGCACTTTTTTGTGGAACATAAAATTACAAGACCATGCTTCACAAGGACTTGTACTAATACACTTGTATGTAATATTAAACAATACTTTTGCGGAATAAGGTCCTTACAGGACCTCAAGGCCTCCTCTAGAGTTCCCGATCCACTGTTTGGAAAACACTGGGCTAGAGAGTAGCATCACTATTCGTGTCCTTCCCTATCGATCGGTCCTGGAGTATATTAGTAACCCTACTCCTCCTAAACCCAAGATAGCAGGTTCAATCCCTGCCAGGATCGCTGGATTTTTCGGGCATAAAAACCCTAAGTTTAGTTTCCTTCCGAGAGAAGTAAAGCCGTAGGTCCCATGTCGTCAATTTACGGCAGGTAAAAAATCTCAAGCTTGAAAGAAGAAGCCTCCGAGTAAAATTTGTCGGCCGTTTCACGCCTTGAATTGAATAGGACGCTGATTACCAGAGATGTTAAAGAGCGTCTGTAAATAAATCATTAACAACCTTCTCTATTCATGCTTTTTATACAGTAGGGTAGATTTTCACGAAAAGCACATCCATTAGCTAGAAAGTTATGAGGGTAAATCGGGTTAACCATTCTATATGAAATTTAATTATAAATCTTCTACATTTAGGTTTATGCCGTATCAAACTTGATATTGCCAGATTCGTTTTTCAGCAAACCCCAAATTAAAGTAAGTAGGATGTATACCCTCAGTAAATGGAACAGGTTACGACGTGCGCATTATGTCCTCGCTACAGACTGATTCAGTATAACACAATGCGCACACGTGAATCATTTACATGCATACACATCAAGGGAATTACTTTGTATTATGCTGCCAATGTTGCACATAAAACACGACGTTTCCCCGTGGTGTTTCGTTAATAACCCATGGCAGCAAGCTTTGGTTTCAGATTGAGTGAATTGGGGGTTTATTTACGCATTCTCTTCCGTCAGAGAACGTCAACGTTTATTAAAGTCTTTGGCCGGTTTACATCTTTGCAGCGCTTACCTCGCATGCTGGGGAAGTGACCAGGGTGTACGTGTGTGATGGAACAATTTAATTAAACTGTGCTGCAAGTGTGCGAATGTCTGGGTCTCGGATTATCCTTTCACTTTCTTCTACGAGGTTAACCGACCACAGACCCCACCTTGCGTGAAGAAAGACGAAGAGAAACTAAGAAAATGGATAATACTTTTTCTCTTCCTCCGTCATAACTTGACTTAAGGGCAACAACGCCTGCAAGATTAGCTGGAATAAATCCCAAATGTGTGTTTCTCCTTAATTAATCTTCTTCTGTTGTTTAGTGAAATTTCACGTTTCTCTCTGTATGAATGCATTGCTTTTCCTCTGCTTCTTCAGCACAGAAGAATATAACAACAGTCTATTCGTTGTTGAATATATTTACGAGTATTTATTGATTGACTAGAACATGCTATTGTTTGAGTTAAAGTCCGTTAATGGCAGTTGGTTGTGAATTACCTACAAATTTCTAGAAGCAAGTCTTTAAGGTATTTTCTCTCTTTCATTTTGTTTTTCTTATTTATCACTGTTCAAACAATAGTATTGTTTTAATGGGATGGGGCAGACGTGGCATATATACAGGGAGTTAATGAACTACACGGAAATAAATTCAGAGAGTGTAGAAATGTTGTGTATAAGCAATTTGGGATAGCCAACGTAGTGTTCACAACTAAACATAACACAGTTTTACGAAGTTAGTGTTAAAGCCAACCCAGCTGAAAAATTTAGTTGAAATGTCTAAAAACTGCCTTGCGAGCATAAAAATGTGGATTTCCCTAGCTCGTTATCAGCTTTAGTGATAAGATTTAGTGCCATAAAACCCTCAAATATCGAAATAGTCATTTCACGTTCGACACTAAGCATCTATTAACTACCTTCTTGCATTATGCAGTCAAGACTGACTAAATAAGTGTAAATGTAAATTTAAATGTAGCCACTTTAGGGAGGGAGAGCTCTTTAACTGCTTGTGTCGCCTAATGCATAACGCAAAATCTCATGTTCCGTAGGTCGCGGGTTCAATTCTTGCGAGCTATGACTTTTTTTTAAATAAGAAGCGCTGCCATACTATTATTAATGAATTATGAATTTACTTAATGCTTTCAAGTTTTATTCTCTTTCTCAATAATGAATATATAATGGCTAATACGTTTACTACTAACACGATGTCTAAAACTTAATTTACCTGACATGTACTCAGTACACGATTCTGGTTAGTAAGTACAAAGATTGTAATTATATGAATTGATATGTTAACATTTAAGGACATAAATTGAAACGCCAACATAAAACGTAGGCTAAACGCTGTATTATAAGGCCATTCCGAAACCAAACAAAAAATGTGATGAACGAGAATCAAACTGGAAAACAAATGAGCATCTCTTACTTGAAAGCTAATGTCATAACCCTGGCGCCAGAGTGATACGTTTAGAAACCTCCCTATGTTATCATGTGTTATGCTTTCGAGGGGCATCTTCATTAGAAATTTATAGCCATAACTTCGAAATTTGAACAGATAGGCCATGCACTTTCTATCTCAAATTATCTGTCTACGACACCTCCTCACTCTCTGAAATGATTTCGGTATAGTTCATTATCATTCTACATCTACCGCCACGAGTGGCCGAGGTAGTTAAAGCGCGGACTCCTAAGCGGGAGGACTGGGGTTCGAATCCCTTCAGGACCGTCCTCCATGACTGAGGTTTTCCCAGGTTTCCCTCAGTCGTCATAAATGGCAAATGCCGGGGAAATACCCTAAACTTAGACCTGGAAGGTTTCCTTCCTTAAAAAATCCTTTCCCACTTTATCATTTCATCTCATGTAACATCAGTGTCCACCGCCACTGACAGTCCCGAGACGGAAGTAAAAAACGGGCGTTAAAACCATTAAAAAAAAAAAGTCCTACATCTAAACATACATACAGTTTAAATTTTGCAGTGTGTTTGGTTTGTTAATTATTGGCGGAGGGAAGTTTATTAGTAATTTAAGTAGAAATTTCTAGAAGCAAATCTTGTGTTTTTACCCTGATGGGTAGTTTGGAGTACCTCCACCTATGTAACAAGTCATAAGGAACACTAGGAATAACGAACTTATGAACAGACCTCCAAACACCGGACGTATCGTGTTCCACATCTAAAGCAAGACAATTAAAGCACTCTCTCTTTGATAACCCGAAAGAAGGTAGAAAACAAGAGTTTTGATGTAACTAAGCCCCTTTCATATTTATAGCCAAGTCAGTAGTATGTCATACAGTAAGAGATTTGCAGACAAAGGAATGCGGGTCGTGATAATATTGCAACGCAAGTTTAGTAAGTGCACACAGTAATAACTTCGAGAAAAAGCTGGAACTAACGGGCGAAGCGGGAATCTGTTAGGCACTTTACACGCTCCCATTACATATTATTTTGGGCGATCAATTAGCTTTCTTCTAACTTTCCTCCATATATTATTGTGTTCCTTTATCCCCTCTCCCATACCCACCCCATTTCGATTCTTTCTAATTCCCTCTTTAACCGTACTAGCCAGTGCCAATTTCTTATTTGATGGGAGTAGCAAATTCCCCTAATGAAGATTGTTATTCATAGTTATTGATGTTCGTATTTTATAGCCAGAGTTAAAATAAATGATATCTACAAAGCACCCACATTCCCTTAAAACGCCATTCCGTAACCCTCCAGAAATCACTCTGAATTTTATCTAATTGTTCAATTGTAATCCAACCCCATTTCTCGCATACGTAATACATTGCGGATCTTATCATACATTTTTTTCCATGACGCTCACTAAGTGATAGCGGACTATCTGCGACCGTACGTAGAACTTCTGCCATACCGGGCTTCATACAGTGTAGTGGCTATGTGCTCGGTCCACTTGTCATTCATTCTGAAAGTTTCACCCAAATACTCAAAACATTTAACACTTGTTAATTCTATTCCCCGACATTTCCGCCTCTCATTCTTACTATAAACGGATTCATTTTTAACAGTTTTGGTTTCAGAGGAATTCGCAATCCTCCTCCATTTACTGCAGTAATCCGCTAGTTTGTCCAGCCCTTTCTGCAAACTATTAATTGTTTATATTACTAGGTACCGGGATATTAATTCCTTCACTGCTCTTTAAATTGATATCGTTGGCAGTTTTTCTATTGAGTTTCAGGTTATATAAAATCATAGAAGAGGGAAATGAGGCTAGCTTACACAGTAACGAAAACTTCATGAAAGATCTCTTCTCCCTGACAGTGACGTGAAAAGCCACTAGTACGCTTGCGTTAGGCAGGCTGGACCGTTAACCGTATTGTTGGAATCTGTTATACATGTCACAAACAATGCACTAGTGCATTGCACAAGGGAATATTTCAATTCGCGAATGAAAAGTAACACTTGCGAAACTACTCACTAATTTAAATAGGCAGTATTAATGAACGCTTTGCCCCTGCTTGTCACTCTAACCTCTGTAAGAAAATAAGCGTAACTTAAATGTTTCCTGGTAATCGAAACTCCTCACGCAGAAGGCCCCCATGTTCCATGATGGAAAGACGTGCACCAAGAAAGTAAGCATTTATCATCGCCATTGTAATCGTATTTATTAATTACAGTACTAGATCTAGAAATTAACGTCACTTAGAAGAAAATACGCTTTGTGAGTGAGGCGGAAAGATAAAGGATGCAATAGGCAGAGAAGAATGCACAATCCGGCAACGCAGCATTAAGTACTAGTGCTTCATTCGATCTAAGTCAAATAGCTTCCCACTTAAAACTACACTTTATCTCTTTAATGATATTATTGCATTTAACGTTAAAAGCACACAGACATTTGAGCTCTATGTGAAAGCATACAAAGGAGAAAGCATAAAAATAAAAAGCATGAAAGCCGCGCGCGCCCCTTTAGAGAAAAAGCAATACTTCTTTAGTTTAGCTATTCCAATCATATCTGATCGATACAGGATCAGCTCCACGCAGTAACAAGATGCAAACAATATCCTGATACATTTTCAAGGTGGATTTGCGTCATCCCTTTGTTAGTTAACAACACTAAGCTGTTAAGCCTTTTAGTCGCCTGCAATTTGTGTCGTTAGGTAACCTGCAAGATTTTAGTTCAGCTTTCAAAGTACTAAGACTGTGTGTGATATGATCTAATTAATGGTTAAAACTATAAGCCTGTCGCTGTAGGCTCAAAATGCATACGCCTTTACATAATTGTATTTAAAAGCACTACAGGAAAACAGAAGACAGTTTTCGGAACAAAAAGAATAAACTGTATGAGCATTGGAATTATTTTAAGAAAATAATGAATATTTTACTTTTGCACAGGTTACTGCTACTCACGCGGAACAGTTTTCCCACAATTTAGGCATCCATGTAACTTGGATCACCCAGCTGTATGAAACGCTAATCAGCTTCTCATTAGCAACAGTTCAATGGGATTTGCATTTGGGGACCTTAGATCTCAAATTGAGTTTCAGAATGCCCTCTGATGCTACCCATCAAGATAATCTACAGTAACAGCTGAACCCGCTTACAATTCATATCACACAATCTCACAATCTCTATCCTACACAGCGGTTAAACATCTCTTTCGCGAGTAGCACACTTGAAACAACCACTAGCACAACTTACCAATGTAGGCTTAATTCCAGCTGGGAAAACTTATGCACGAGGGCTGTTTGATAAATTCCCTACAAAAATAATGAAGGCGTAACTTTTTAAAATATCGTAAAAAATATCGTAAAAATATCGTTTTATTTCACAACACAGTCGTCTTTCAAATCTATACACCTATTGCAGCAATTTTCTAATTTGATAATTCTATCCATAAAAAGAAGTTTTGCATCTCTTCAAAATAGCGTTTGATTAGATGACAGCCTCTTCATTTGCTAGACATTTCTTCGAAGTAGTTTAAAGAACCAAATCCGGAGTGTAAGGGGTGAACTTTTAGTCTAATAATTTTGAGATCGGACTTAGGCGCTCATCAAATAGAACATTTTTCTTCGCAAAATTACGACGATTGGCCTTGTTCGCATCGTTTAATTGCTCCAGTTGCATTGCGTAATATTCACCGTTATATTTGCCTTTTTCCAATAAGTAAATTTAAATTATGCCGTAGAAATCCTTAAACAGTCTACACCACCTTTCCTGCCGGGAGGAAATAAGACATGGGCTTCCAAAGTGAGAAAAGGGTTGGGCAATATTTCAATAGTAGGTCATGAAAATAAGAGATATGCATGGAGGAAGGTCAGGTAACATCTGAAGGATATGGACAGGCAGCAGATCTCGTTAGAAATACAATCCTGGTTAAAATCTGCGTGGATGTTGGAGCAGTATGTCAAAAAACAGGGGCCAGAGTCATTGAACAGTTAGCTTGAGGCATCGCGGAAGATCAAAATATCTGATAAAAGTGTTTTGAGAATCTGTTCTTTATGTGGAGAGGAGGAATCTTTGCCTTACATCCTGGAGAACTGTAGCAGCATTGAGATTGGAGCAAGAAGTACCTTCCCGGTTCCTTTACTGATTCTAACTGAGGTTAAGGGGCATGCAGGTAAGGTAGGCAAATTCCTGTCGTAGATGAGACAGTTCAGGTCTGAAAATGCTGAGAGTTGTGAGGGCGTGAGGGAAGTGAGCTAAACTGAATTAAAAGTATATGTATAGATGTGGTATTGTATTCACTTATTCTACTGATTGGGGGGGGGGGGGTTATGTTCTAGACGTTTTAGTGTGCTAATAGTGGGATTATTATTATTGTTATTATTTAAATACTGGAGTTAAATGTACTAATTTATTTAGGAAATATAAACGTTGAGTTTCATGTGCATCCATCGAAGCTTGTGAGGGTATTTTCTTCTTTTTCTTATTATTCCATCACGGATGAGGTAACCTGCCTCTTCTGATCTCACAGTTTTGTTTCTAGCCAATTTTTCTCCCTTCTTCCTTTCGGGTTATATGTCAATACATGTTTTGGTATTCTATCTTCTGTCATTCTTTTTAAAGGTTTTACCCATTCTTGTCTACAATTATCTAATTGTATTATTGGTTGCATTTATAATTCTATTCTTATATGATCTTCTTTTGTACAACCTTTGACAGGTAGTAAAAGCACGTTTCTGCTGCTTGAATTTTACTCTCTCCCTCTCTTAGTCCAAGCCTCGCTTCCATAAAAACAACTGCAAGGCCATGGTTGTGTAGAATCTTAATTGTGTGTCTTTTCTCACTTTGTTTTTCAAAGCATTTCTAATTCTTCCACATACACAGTTGAAACTTTTATATTTTTATATTTACATCTTGATCTTCATATGTGACATCACAACCTAACCTTTTGTTCGTATTGAGTATTTACGTCAGAACGACATTACTTTTATTGTAGTCTTTGAAATTAACAAATTGTAACATCATTTACGCTAATTTTAATAAATAAACTCCACCATTCATTTATTTCCGGTGTGTAATGGGGGATCCCGTCACCTAGCATCTCCGAAATTCACCTTAACTTTGTTTAAACGCTCCAAAATCTGTACGAAAGTTTTTTTTAGTAGTGTTTAACGTTCATTTTTTCACCGCAGGCGGTGAACACTGATGATACATGAGATTAAATGATTAATTGGGAAAGAATTTATTTTTATTTATTTTAGGAAAGAAATGTTCCAGGTCTAAGTTTAGGGTACCTCCACGGCATTTACCAGTTATGAGGACTGAGGAAAACCTGTAAAAAGCCTCAGTCTGAGAGGACGGTCCTGGCGGGTTTCGAACCCCAGACCTCCTGCTCACGAGTCCGCGCCTTAACGATCTCGGCCACCATGGCGGTGTGGGCAAAAGTGACAACTCGTACTCTTTTCTGGTCAATCTTTAGCAAACGCAGCACCCCACAAAGTCATAGTTTTTTCATTAGCAAATTATGCACCCGATCTTCAGAAATGCCCCCAGTTCATCAGTCTCCCGCACTTTTAATCCCCGATCGCTTAGCAATGCATTCGACAGTCGTTACCTGGAAAGCGCGTCCGGAAAGATTAGCATCGCTTGTGCTCGTTTGTCGCACAGCTTCGCCTTAGCTTTTGAAGGTGTTGCTTCTTTCAAAAATAGTGTTTTATTAATACATGCAATTTATGCTTCTCCATTTTCAACACTAATTGTATTATCGGTCCTGGTGGTGTAGTGGTAACCATACTTGCCTCCTAAACCCAAGATCGCGTATTCGATTCCGGCCAGGATCGATGGATTTTTTCGGGCGTATAAATCCTAATTATGGCTTCCTTCGGAAGGGAAGTAAAGCCGTGGGTCCCGTGTCGTACATTTACGGCACGATAAAGAACCTCAAACCTGAAAAAAGAGGCCTCTGAGCAAAATGTGTGAATCATTTCACACCCGAAATTGAATGGGACGCTGATGACCTGAGATGTTAAAGAGCGTCCGTAAATAAACCAAATAAAAAAAAATAATTGTGTGCAAATTTAAGCATTAAAATGGCTCTCAGACACAAACTAAGTTTCGTAACTGTTTATATCCATGCACATCGTTCCAAAGAGCCACCGCTTTTCCAAAGCAACGTTGAAAACAACGTAGTGCTAGTACCTAATGAATTTGCAAGAACTTATCAAACAGCCCTCGTGCACTCAATATAGCTTCTCACGAGAAATATCAAACTTATCTCCTGATAATGTTTGTAACTGTATTGCTCTTCAGTTAATTTGTTCAACATCCCGTTTATAAAGAACTAAACATATATTTTGTAGGTTTAAAATGTATAAATTATTAATTGGTAGTAATGTCTTTTGCTTTGAGATATGGGCTAATCACCGTATACCATGGAATCTTACACATTAATATTGCCTTACATATCATATATACACATTATATAAAGGTTAAGATATATATGAGTAAAGTTTTTAATGCGATAAGTTTATCGTATATTTATGAAAACTCGCAATTTCGAAGACAAATGCATCCATTTAAAAAAAAGTGATATTATAGCTGATAGCATACTTTTATAGATGTGTATGTGCTATACCTCATAAACTTTCACCAGGAGCATAAATAAATTCATTCAAATTTGGCTAACTTTCCCAAAGAAAACAGTAAAAGCAAAAATATCGGTTGATTGCTCCCTCTGCAGGAAGTGCCAGTATTATATTGATATTTCATCAAGAACTCGATCAAACATGATTTCGTTAAATTGTATTTGGAGCCCGCGGTATATACATACAGAGATCGTTATTTCACTTCACAATAACAGTATGTAGGACAATTTCGGGCAACTGCCGGGACTCGAACCACGGATCTTCAGCCTTCCGGGCTGATGCTCTAACCAACTGGGCTCTGTATTCTCCCCCAAGCACGAAACTACGAATCCCTCTCATCTGACTTTTACTACCCCGGAGACCTCCTTAAGGTTTCTCCACTATGAGATATTTACAGAATCGAAGAGAGGGGTTCTTGGTTTCCTGCTTGGAGTACAAGGTAATTCAGTTGATTAGAGCATCAGCACGGAAGGCTATGACGATCCGTGGTTCAAATCCCGGCTCTGACCAGAATTTTCATGTATGGTTATTAATTTTCAACAAGTGGCTCTTGCTGGTTATTAATGCGGTAACAAGCGAGAAGTCAGCTATACGACTTTGACTTAGAATGCTCTGTTTGGTAACTCTATAGGAGTTTGCTTCTATTAATACTGGTTTACCTTACACACACACATATGCGCTTTAGAAACTACCAAAATTACCATTTTAATTGACTTTCGAGGAAATAGTTGATATATAACAGTTCTTCTACTACCGCAAATTAATGTCTAAGTTTTAAAAACCATAACGTTCAACGAAATATGCGCTTAAAAACAAACTATTATTCATATTTCTGTTTTATGTGATTCAAGAGATATGTCTCTATAAATAAGAAAAATTTAATTTTGTACATTAGTTGCATAAACACTGTTACGTTTACAATATTATATTCACGAAAACATCCGTTTTTATTTATTGTTGCACCATAAAAGTATATTAAAAATTTTAAAATGTCAGATCAATATTTGAACCTTGAAAAAGTCAAACATTCTAAGTGCAATTTTCTAAATTTTACAGGCTAACCAAAAATCTACAACTTTCTGTTAGTATTTAACGTATTACACTCAAAAACATTATGAATACATTTTTAATATAAACTAATTTTTATAACAAATCGTTGAGAAAAATACTATCGTTAGGGTGAAAAAAATTAATAACAATAAGGTTCCATGTGCCATATAATGAAAGAGTCGGTTACAAGTATCACTGAAACCTATGTTACATTTTATTTCAAGTTTTAGAGGCAAATAATTATCAGAATTAGCAGAAATATAATTATAATGCTATCAAGCAGAACATATGTTACTGAGAGCAAGTAGAAATAATTATTATGAACAATATACAATAATAGCAACCTTCTTTTCCCTCCCCCTTTCCCCCCTCTCTTTCTCTCACATAAACACACACACACACAAGCGCGCGCGCGTACAACTGACAGAAAGAGTTTGGTGTTTCATTCTTATGCAGGGTTGAAATTGATTCCGCAAAACTCTCTGTGCTCTTCAGGAAGGAATGGCAACAGGTACGAGAAATCTTTCATTTTTTCAAACGGGGTTGATCTTTCAGACAAAACATAGTGCTGTATATCAACTACTGATTTTCCTTTCTTTAAAACTTCAAAAACTCTCCACCTTTCTAATGGCGAGTAAGTTCTTTTAATATCTACTTGAGATGGATGAGACCGAGATACTTAAGCATTGTGCACTTATTTAATGTTAACAGTGAATCAGCAACATTCTTAAAATAAAAGATATCACTTGACTCCAATGGAACTACATGAAAAGGAATTATATTTTTAGCTTAATCCTAAGTAAGTCTTAGGGAATGAAAGCCTTACTTACCCTTCTTCTTTTCTCTATAATAGCGAAATCTCTATCGTAACGCAAAAAGCTATGACAACTTACTAAGTATTTTCCCTTAAAAATCGATACTATCATGGCAGCATAGCATGACATTTTGAACTGCACTATCTGTTAGCGAGTATTTGAACTACTTTATCCGGGTATAGGCACTTAGAACATGACTAGCAATGTGCATGTGAGCACATAGAATGTACTTTTGAAATAAAACAATTAAATTTAAAAATGGGGCTTAGAATGTTTGACATTTCCAATCTTCCATTATTAGTGCTCTAGTTGGAAGGTCTATATAACTGCTGAATAGTTTGTTATACAAGCCCAGAGATAACTTTTCAGCTCAGAAATATTCGAAGCCAAGACATCTGAGATGTGTTATGCTAAAAGCGGCGTTTCACTCAAATTACGAGGTAATGGGTTAGTAACGTGGATATACATTATTGTGGTTTTTGGCTTGTTAAGGCTGCAGAAACGACTCTCCTGTCATAATACCCGACCCATCTCATCACCAAGATGGAACACTTAATTCTGGAAGCCGGGAGGGAGAAAAGATAGATTATCCTTTGCAAAGAGGGGCGGGGTTTGAGTCAGTACAACGACGTATACTCATCAGCGACTCAGCAACTTCCGCATTACCACCCCACACCCCAAACCACCCCCAATTCCATTATTATGCTGCAGCGTGAAACAGACTATTGTTATTTCCTCACGGGTATTCCCCGTTTAATATCTACCGGCGGGAATATTCGCTACGTAATCAACCTGTGTATTGCATTTTTATATTAGCACTCTAATTAATTGCGAAACACCTCTTTTTTTATTTATCAGAGAACTGCTGACACTCTGAAATTCATTTTTAGTAAGTTATATATGCCCATTCTTGTAATATAGCTTTTAATATTTAATTAAATAACTAGTGGCAATAAGCACGCTTGGAAACACTTTATTATTTCTAGAAAATAAACGTTGAAATTATATTATCAATAATCCGATAATGAAAACTAAGAACGGTGCACTTTCAACTTTCATTGAGTTGCGCTTAGGTTTAATATTATCACCGAATAAAGAAGAGTGATAAGTTTCACCCAAATCCTTTGGAAAAAAACAGAAATTAGAAATGGCGATGCTAAGATTTTCCGGTTAATTGCTTGTTATCAGAAAGTTGAATAGGACTGCAGATAAACCAAGACAGGGGCGATACTAAGTTCTGCATTCTAAATGTAAAAATGCCTTTGAAGTAAATTATTTCACCTGTAACGAAGTTTAGTTGCAACTTTACAACTAATCACGACATTATTAGTTTTCAATTACACAAACCTTGCAACAATGGTAAATGTATACATTATATTTAAGAGTAATGAAGTACACTGTCTAAATTTAAAATTAGCCTTTGCAAACTTAAAATAAGAGCTGTAATAAAAATATAGCAACAGGTAACTTGGAAACAAGTTTACATAGACATACGAGGAAGATTTCGTGTTTCCTACCTAAATTACTTTTATATGTAAGAAAATGAAAACTGTCAATTTTCAACATATTTTCAATTTATTTCAACAAATGTTTTATATATTTAAATCGTCTCTTAAAAACTATCTGAACTTTTATTCCCAAAATGTTTTATAACGGTTTTCTTCAACTCATTGCCATAAAAGATAATAATCCCTGCGGGTTATAACTGGGTTGTAGGGTGGATGGCACAATTGACTGAATACACATTTCATAGCATTCTTTGCAATCTGGACTATGTGTACCGGTGCATTGTCATGTACGCGGGAACGCTGCACGTGCAGTTAGCCGCACTTAACCCATCTGTGCAGTTTTCGTCTCGTTTCCACGCTTGAAATCCGGCCGGAGAGTAAGAGGGGAGGTCAGTACGAGGTTAACTCTAGGAATGTGTGGACGTGTTTTGTGTGTTGGGTGAGAGTGCATTGAGTATTCGTTATATTGTATATTAATTACGCTAATATGACTAAATTCAGGTTTCTATTTCCCAAAGAATAGAACACAGAATCGGTTCGTGATGTATGAAAATTTTTTCAAAAGAAATTCCCTGAAATTCAACTTCCAAGTCGAAGTTCAATTCACACAGTGGTAAACACATTCCTGAAACGGGAAGTGTTCTTGCTAAAAAGCGTACACATTCACGTAGTACTCGCAGAAGAAACGTGATAACACTGTACATGCTCTGGAATGTTCCCCTAAAAATCACTTTATCTTTTTCAGCAAACGGAAATTTCCTACACCTGGGTAAGAGTAATCACATGTATAATTAAATGTTACTGTCATTGCTACTTCTTTTATTAAATATTAATAATATAATGAACACATCAACATCTCCTCTAATGTCCAAGGCTTACATTGACACATAGTAACTGGATAGCTAGTGCTGAAGGCTACGTTAGCACATAGTGACTGGATAGCTAGAAATCAGGCCATTAATGCCGAACGGGCCTTTACCTTAGAGGTGATGTCTCGCAGAGCCGAGGGTGCAGAGCGGCCAGCAGCAGCACAGGGTAGCACAGACGACGAGTGAAGCAGTAAGCACACACCCTACTTGAGGCTCTGCAATCTCCTAATATAGCTTCGCGATCGCCTAGAGGAGGCTTTACATAATGTTGTAATGTTCTCCAATCACGGAGAACGCCTCAAGTTTGAATTATAGTGACCAATGAGAAAAGGGTACGTAGGTGTAGGAAGAATCCAAATCCAACATAATCCTGCTTGTTGCGGACGATTGCGTCACGGTAAATTCCTTTAAGTCGTCAACGGAAGTGGTAAGCCTAATGAATGTAACTAAGTTAGCCCTTTCTGACTCAACTAGGCAATATAAGAGTATAAAATATTCAAGCAAATAAAAATATGTTCGCTTATTAATTCTGGCCAATTACCAATTTAATGCACCCCCTCGGCCTTACATGTGACAGTATAGAAGACGAACCGCGTCGGCCGGCCAACGGATATTGCCATAGAGGAGAATTTCCTCTGGCTACATCTACGTACCCTTTTCTCATTGGCTACTATAATTCAAACTTAAGAGCGTTGGTACACCAATAAACATCGAGTTGAAGAGTTAACCCGAGCAGACTGAAGGACAAATAGCCGTTGCTATAGTTGACACAGCATATCCTACTAATAATGCATAACAAGTTAGGAGTTCACAAATTTTGTGCACGATGGATGCCGCGCATGTACACCCCACAACGCAAAATGTCTGGCATTAAAGTATTTCAAGCGCTACCACGGTGAAGGACCAGAGATATACTAGTCCGAATTGCCACAGGCATCACCTGTCCACCTTGAGTTCACCATTACCAGCCCTAGATCTGCGTCGCCTGCGTGACACCATCCGCCCGGAATGTGATGCTCACAGTCTTCTGGGATCACGAAAGCATACTGCTCACCGCAGTTCAGCTCAAGGACAAACCCTTAAACGCTGTCCTACTGTAACATCCTCAGAAAACTTCGCAAGGCCATTCAACGGAAGCCACCAGGACTACTCATCAACGGCGCGTTGACAACGCACGTCCTCATACAGCCAATAACACAAATGAGACGCGAAATTTAAAGTGGGAGGTCCTCGAGCATCCTAAGTATACCCGTGACCATCCAAGGAATTCCATTTGTTCGGCCCTCTTAAAACATTACCTTTAGGGTGAACGTTTTCTCAACGAATTTCAGGGTTTGTGAAACGATGAAGCAAGTGCCTCAAAGTATACGGAGGTTAAATTGAGAAATAAAATTGTTTTTCAAACCAGTACTCTTGTTTTCAAATTCTATACTCATTTGCAACTTACTTAATGACTTACTTGTACTTAACGAGGAAGAAATAAACTGGAGGATAGTTCAATGTATATGAAAGAAGATTAGCTATTTATTGAAAAAGTAAGTTGCGGAAGACCATTAAACTGCGCTATAAAAGAGGTTAGTAAGCTCTAAGGAAAAGACGTCAGTAACAACGGTCGTATCTCATTGCAGTTTCTTGAAAAACAACACAGTCGAAAGATGCATCAGCTACTCTCGTGCAGATAAAATCCGTTCAAGCACGAACTAGCAACAGAAGAAAGCAGATTCGGGAAGTCACTAAAACAAATGTTATAGCGTCATAGACCTAAAACTTTATACAGCTGTTTTTGGAAATGAAAAACAGGAACCTTCAAAATATTCCGTAGTCGTCAAATCTTAATTTTTGTTTGAATCATATAAAATTGTTGGGTATTTTAAAGCTGTTGTTCTCTTATATAGTCGTAAATATTCAGAATGTCTTCCCTTAGGAATAAGTTTTCGTTTCATAAAGACTTTTGGTTAAACAAGTCGATATTCAAATAAACTGCGTATGTTTCACGACATTTGATCATCAACAAAAGAGTAATATCTATGGTTTTATATTACAGGCCCACTCCCATTATAACTATTTCACCGTAACTACTGGAGGTTCTGCCTCATCACGCTGCGAATCATTGAGCGTCTCGGGTAGAACAAACAACTGAAAACGTTTCATGTTTTGATGGGAACAAAATGCTCCATTATAGAAAAAGAACATGCCACAGATGGCAAATTTTGTAATTTCTGTCGTTAGCTAAAGACTGGTATATTTATAATAGTGCTCAAAACATTTCCTGTGGTCTGTAAATAAAATAGAGGCGATATATTTCCTAATATAGACATCAGAGGCAATCTTATTTACAGTCTTCGATATGATCTGTATTGTCCTGCACTTTTTTCCGAATTCTTGGTAGCGATAGGATCTAAATCACACGGCCCATGTTTAGTGAGTATGGTGGAAGTTTCAAGTACTCACCTGGTCAACAATTAAATAACCTTGCCTGCCACGTAAAAATGAGTAATATCATGCAAGACGCAAGATGGCCTGTGCCTCAGAAAGTGCGGAAAATCGCGGCCGCAGAAAATGCAGGCGTTAAAAACGATTTTAAAAATGTACAGCACCACAACCACTCGTTTTACTGAATGCTTTCGGCACTGCACACCTCAACACTGGCTCGAACTACCATATCCAAACCCTTCCCGCGCACAAAAGTGTTTTACACGTGTAACGACTCAAAATGAGGACTGAAGTAACAATGTCTCGGTAGTGCCATGATTAGATATGTTGAAAAAAAAATACGAGGCAATCATGAGTTTCCGACCTCGGCGATAAAGATAACACTTATCTGGTGTCATACCTTATCTGTTAAGTAAATAACTGCAGCCGTAGCTCCGCTCCGCTGTGTTCAGCTGTTTAGATATATTTGCATACAGAAGGCAATGTGTATAAGATTGTGACATGTTCAAAATGGAGTTTCGAGCTGTTATTAAGTTCTTCACAAAAGAAGAACTTACTCCAAATGAAATTAAACAGCGATTTGATGATGTATATGGGGAAGCATCCCCCTCATATTCTACTGTAAAAGAATGGGTCAAAATTTTTCGAATGGGTTTAATGTTAACACTTCAAATCAACACTTATTTAGATTTTTTGGACATCCTGAAGCATATCTTTTAATTTTATCTGGATTTCGAATAATCTCTCATTGAAAACGAAGAGCGTGCAGGTCGGTTCTTGGAGGTGATCACTCCTGAACACATTGATTGAGAAATAAAATTAGGAAAAATTATGGAAGACCGGTGGCTCAACGTTACAGATACAGTAGCAAGGTTGGGCCTTTCTAAAACAACAATCCTTCGAATTAATCATGAACGTTTAAAAACGAATAAGTTTAGTGCAAGATGGGTGACTAGATTTCTTTCCTCAGTCCAAAAGCAGCAACCAGTCACCTGTTGTCAGGCATTTTTGGAGCTCTGCCATGGCTCTGGAAACTATTGTTACAGGAGATGAAACTATGGTCTTCTACTATGATCTCTTGTCCAAAAGAGAATCAATGAAGTGGCGCAAACCTGCCGAAGCACTGCCTCTAAAGGCTAAGGCACTCAGTCAAACAAGAAAATCATGACAAGAATCTTTCGGGACTGTGACGGAATACTGTTCATTGACTTCAAGGAGAGGAACACCGCTCTTGTTGCAAAGGAAGCTGTGAAGAAATGTGACTTCAAGGAGATCGACCATCTAAAGCCCAGATGTAGCTCTCAGCGACTATTTCCTCTTCTCAAAACTCAAGAAGGACCTTCGAGGAAGGAAACTCCAGTGTGACGAAGAACAAATGGATGCTGTTTATGCCCATTTGCAGACAAGACTTCTGACTATTTTTTTTGGGGGGGGGGAGATTGAAATGTTAATTCAAAGACGTGAGATAGTGTATTGCAATAAAATGTAACTATATTGAAAAGAGAAATATAGTTTTTGTCTTTATCATACCTAGAAAAAGATTAGGCCGGAAACTTATGGACCTACCCGCATACCTCCGATGGCATGGTGACGTCACTTCTTTCAGAGTGCTTATATGCACCATGACCATTCTTTGTACCAGTCTCCAGTCAACCATATTCATAATCATCTTACAAGAGCTGTGCCTTAAGTCCTGACGGCTTACATCAATCAGAATTTACTTAAGAGTTAGTACCTATAATGTCAAGATAGGGATTTGCTCAATTCGTCACCTCAACTGCCATCTAATGTGATGTCAAAGTATAAATTACTTGGACGTAAAATGGGGTAATTTCGTCTAAGGTAATTTTTAAGAAAAGTAAGCCTTTCTTAAATTATTAAATTAAATTATACATAAAACAACAAATTCTCAATTAGAAAAAATGACAAATCAATATTGTTAGAAAACCAAAAGTAGTTTCAGGTAAGAGCGTAGCTATATAGACAATATATTTTCATTAAATCAAATAACAGAAAAGGGAAGGGAATTTAATTTACAGACACACATAATATTTATAGATTTAGAAAAATATATGATAGAGTAAAGAGAGATTTGCTTTGGGAAATATTAGAAAAGAAACGATGCCCTTAGTAAAAGTACCACAAAATATGTAAAACCAATTAAAATAAGGATTAGATTATAGAAAATGGACGATTTTCAGAAGAAAAGTTAGTTAATAGTAATTTAAGACAAGGGTGTAGTCAGTCCCTGCAATGTTTCAATTTATATGGACGAAATTCTAAAAGAGATAAATGGGAAAAAACCTTCAGGAATTTCATTTAATAGGATTACGGCACAGTGAATATACTATTCTATACTGTGATATTATAATAATTAAAGAAACAGAAAATGACTTGCAAGAAAATGTTTTTGAAGTGGGAGATGTGTTAGATAAATATGAACTTAAAATCCCAACTGTTAAAACGAAATTAATGGCCTTTCAAGGAAAGTACTTTCATATATCCAAAATACCTTATTTTAGATGCTTTGTCAGCGGCACACTGCTTTGGGTTCCTGGCCATGTGGGAATTCCAGGCAATGAGGCCGCAGATGTCAAACCGAAATCAGCCCTTTTATACCCTGCCGCAATTCAGCAACGCATTTACTCGGAGGATTTCGGGCAGTTTTTACGTACAGGCGCGCTCTTTCGCCGTGGCGCGAAGAATGGCATTTGATCTGAAGTAATAAACTTTGGGAATGCAAATCTTTCCATTTGAATTGGTTAACTTCTCGCGCAGTTCGTCGCGAAGAATTACTTTTAGCACGTTTGCGGATCGGGCATTGTCGTTTTAGTCACCGTTACATTTTTAAAGCTCCAGCTTGTCCTAATTATAACCATCCTTGTGCAATGCGTTATATTTTAACTGAATGCCATCATCTAGCGGCTTTTAGATTTTCCCTGGGTTTGTCCTCTTCTCTTGAGGAAGTACTTGCGGATGATTTTGCTATCGAGCGAGTGCTTCGTTTTATACACATTTGTAACTTTTGGAGCAAGGGGTGCTTTTGTATATTTTATATGTGACGATTTCTTTTTAGCACTTTTTAAACCCATTATGTTTCCAGCTATTGCTGGTGTATTTTATTGACAGTACTTTGTACATTGTTGAAATTTATTGTCCTTATTAGTTAATGGGATTTTTAATTGTATTCGGCGACTTGTCTTTGTCGCTTGTTTTATGCGCTGTATTTAATGTAGATGATTTACTAATTTTTATTATTGGCACCGATTTAGTGTGTTAGGGCACTAATGACCTTAGCAGTTTTGCGCCCTTAAACAATAATCATCATCATTAATTGCTTTGCACGTATTTTGTAATACTTTTACTAAACGATTGGAGTATCCTTTATTTTCTAATATTTTCCAAAGCAGGTTTCTCTTACCTGTGTCGTATCCGTTTTCTAAATCTATAAAGACTATTAAGTGTCTGTAAATTAAATTCCCTTCTATTTTCTATTATTTGATTTACTGATGACCTGGGATATTAAAGAGCGTCCGTAAATAAACCAAATAAATTTACCGAAAACGTATTGTCTATATCCTTTCCTGAAACCACATTGGTTTTCTAATGATATTGGTTCTGTTATTTTTTTTTCTAATCGGGCATTGGTTATTTTAGCATATACTTTATAAGTAGTATTCAGGAGACTGATGCCTGGTAGTTTAAACATTTATTGTTCACCTTTCTTAAAAATTATCTTGGACAAAACGCATTGCTAGAACAAATAGAAAAATTTAACTATTTAGGATGTTATATAACATATCAGCACAACAAAGATTTAAATAATAAAGTAAGTAAATTCCAGAACAATTGCGGAATATTAGGAAGAACATCATTAATAGGAAAAACAAGAAAAGACACAAGCTTAAAATTTTACAAGATATTGGCGATTTAAAAGTTAACATACGATTGTGAAATATGAATGATAAAGAAAAATGACTGGGATAAAATAAATGAGGCAGAAATAAGATAACAGAGCGGTTAAGGGATGTGCAATAATGAACAAAATAAAAGCATTAAGCAATAAGAGAGGAGTTATGCATTTCTGCATTTAATGACAAAATAAATCAATACAAAGAAAAATGCAAGGATAGATATTGGAAGACGAAGAGAAGACGGGGAGAGACATGAAAAGGGGGAGTCTCCTAATTCATAAACAGATGATGATGATGATGATGATGATGATGATGATGATGATGATCCAGGGACTTGTATATATTGCAACCGTTTCTTTTCGTCGCGGTCACAAGCGGTCAAACGTAGCAGATGAAGAAGACCTGCAAGGCCGGATTTTGCTCTTTAGCGCTCTCGGAGTCGTGGGATCAAGGAGATGGAAAGGAATCATAACAACTCTTTATCGAATGGATTGCTCGTCGAATTTATTTTCACCGTGGTGAACTGGATGCCTCTTGGTGCGCTGCTCTGGCCGCCAACGTTAACTGATTATGCGAAGCAGCGGCAGTTCGTGTTAAGTTCTTGGAAGTTCAGTATGTAAGGACATTAGGTTGGTGTTCACTTGACATTCGAATAAATTGTTATTAGAAGGCTCTCGATGTATAATTTATCACCTGCTAACAAAGACGGCGTGAACTGCATGCCACAATGCGTGATACCGCGTTAACTATCTGCGTGAACCGCGTGTAATCTAGAAATGCTTTACTGAATGCCTCATTTGAAATTTGCAACTGCGTGAACTGAAGGCCCGAACTGTGATCTAGCAATGCGTTTGCTGAGAGCCCGAACTGAAAACTGAAAAATGCTTGAATTTAAGAATGTGTAAACTGAAGGAGTGCCTCGCTGCCCCAAAACTGCATGAACTGTGATTGCGTGACTGAACTCTGGGACTGCCTGCTCTATTCATGAGGAATTTCTCCCTCATAGTAATTTCAAAAATGTCCCCATATGATCCTCAGAGCTCACGAGGTTTACAGAATAGCGCCCACGATTTACTGAGCCTTCAAAATATCCAAATATTATTGGTGAGCTCTCATCCTCCCATGCGCACTTACTTTAAACGTTTCATTCGTCTCTGATTGGCGAGTTCATGATCATCCGATGTCAAAGTGAAAGGAACCATTCTCGCCACCACCTGCGTTATCGTCTCCTTAACTGTCCCTAAAAGATTAGTAGCTTCTCTAAAATACAAAAGAGTATTGTTATAGCCTGTCCTTGCCAGTTGCACTAGTCTATTGTGTTATCTCGCGTCTCTCGCTGGAGGCTCATCAAGCAGTCGCACCCAAGTTATATGCTGTTCTTCAAACACTTGCTTTTTTACAAGGAAATTTCCTACATAATCATAATTTAACATATAATTATACAATTACTATCAGACTTCTATTCGCCTACTCTCCCTTCCGACTGTTGAATATGACTGACAGATATGACTGTTAAATATTAATAATAGAGTATGATTCATGTTATTTGCACCCTACAAGACATTAAGCAATATTAATTAGCTATAATTTATTCAAAACGCAAATTTGTTTCCTGGTGGGGTAGGGGGTGGGAGATCTGTCTTAATATAAATGTTTAGCTTATTGTTTTTCTTATTTAATCCAGTTATTTATGGCTTTTTGAAATGTGCCAGCCAGTTCGTAGCCACTCATGAGAAAAGTATCACTTTTTAATGTTACATTCTTTACGAACCATTAAAATGTCGATTTCTGACACAAAGAAAATCCTCCGATGCCAAATGGATATAAATTTCTCTGTATTCTCTGTTTCTTGTTCTTATGAACGAGCTCTCTAAAGAATGCCTTTAAGAGCAATAATATTAATGTTTATGGAGCACGTTTGATGGAAGTAATGTTAAGACCCCTCTGGACTGTAAACTGTGGAGTGTTACAAGTAAGGGTAAGAGCTGGGAACCCATTAAAGGTCACCAGCATGGCTTTAACGATGCTTTATTGCCATATTTCGTTTCACTAATTCACTATCCCATCACAAATTCTGTGATGACAATAATGACGCTATATCCTGAACATTGCGGAGATATAGTTTCAGACATTCAAACAGTAATGACCTCTATTATACCCTGTTTTTAACCCTCAACAACATTATCGATTAGGCCCTTCGGCCCACCTAGTCTTAAAATTTGTTCACACCATATTTTCAATGTATTTATGTTTTCCTACACATGCTTGATAAGCTTTGGTTAAGCAAAATTCTTCTTGTTTCTGACGTTTGAAACTTCTAGAGAAATTAAAGTAGCAATATACTCCTTAGTTTTAAAATTTGTACACACTTTAACCATTGAAAAGAAGGTAATTTTTTAGAAATGCATAGATTAATTTAAAATTAATTTTGAAAACGTCGCAGCTTAACCACTTTTATTATTGTGATATTTTTCTATTTTAGTGAAGAAATGCAGCATTATCATCTGAAAGAATCTTTGAATCTATGGCTATTTAAGATATATGAATTTGTTAATAGATAATAGAATAGATTAATTTAAAATTAATTTTGAAAACGTCGCAGCTTAACCACTTTTATTATTGTGACATTTTTCTATTTTAGTGAAGAAATGCAGCATTATCATACGAAAGAATCTTTGAATCTATGGCTATATAAGATATATGAATTTGTTATTCTGTAAAATTGTTTGGGTTATGAACAAGACGAATTACATGTTTCAATTTTTGTGCAAATAAATGCTTTATTTCAACTCCTGATATTTTAGAATTTTGTAACAATTTTAATAGTTTTACGCAAGTACAGATAGTATTTAAATAATTAAACTATTTGCAAGAAAGAAGTTAACTCTCATTGTTATGAAAATTGACATATTGAAAAATTACAATTTTTTACTGACAAAACTCTGTAATTTTCGAGCATTGTCTGGTGATCTGAATTATAAGGGTGATAATGATAGAAATGATTGAATTCTAGTGCTGTTCCAGTGAATTTAGTCCAGTAAAATAATTTATACGTTTTGTAGTTTAACTAAGAAATAGTATGCCAATAGCTAATTGCAGTATTAGGTTATACTGCTTGTATTATTATTAATAATAGTTCAATTTTGTTTGCCTTATCTTAATTTTTAATAAATGCATTCAGTTATTTTTATAGCCTATGCACTTTCTCAGAACGGCATGTTAGACGGGTTGCGTAGGTAGTAACTGTATTTGTAATTGAATTAGGTACATAAATAATTGTTTCTTTCCTTACTTGCAGGCGAAATTAATATTTAACGAAATATAAAGCCTATGAAAGGAAAATAAAAAAATCAGCAGTATATCACAACCAAGAAAAAGATTATTTCTATTAGGAAAATAGGTAATATTTGTTCGTGATCTAATAAATATTGAGAAATAGGTGAACGAGTCTGTAAAACAAATTAAGTTCTGTATAAGCAAGACAATTACTCTCTTTTAGATATGGATGTGAGTTAAAATGTTTTTATGAAGCCATTACTCGCATACAATGGCCGTAATTTTACTGTTTTCATAAAAAAAATCCTTTCACAATATAAGGGTTAACTTGATCCAGTATTTTCTCAATATATGTCTGATTACATTTTAATTCAATGTTTTTTGTACTCCAGAAATACATCAACCAATAAGCTTGCGTATAAACCATTAACATTCCATAAAGACTTTCACGAATATAGAGTAGTGAACTTTGGGCTAAGAAAATGCTTCTGTGAAAATTAAAGAATTGTAATTGTAACCTTTAAACCTAAACGTAAGATTGGCTGTCAGAATGCAAGAATACCACATTTTACATTTCATTTCTGTACGTTAAACAATTGAAAGATGTTTATTTTTAAGCAGATATTTAATCGTTGATTTCTCATTTCATTAAAATTCTCCGTGCGATAATTGGTTAGATAAACATACTGCTTTGGGGTTTTTAACAATATTACTTTACAGTTTGATTATAAAAATTAATGAAGGTTTTATTCGCTTTTTGAATTATCATTGAAAATATTTAATTACGCAATAATTATTACCTACTGTACAAAAAGCTCAAATGAATTTATTAGTTCACTATTTAAATTTATTGATGAAAATATCATGCATTGCATGTAACATTTTGAAACTTCCAAAAAGTATTAGAGAAAAAGCACTAAAGTACCTTACTATCATCCCGCACGCCAACTCTCCAACTCCCCCTACTTCTTTCTTCTTTATTTCTGCTGCAGTTTTTACCATTTTTAGCTTCCTGCACTCGCTGTGCTCACAGTTCACTTCATTGCAACAGACTTTGTCCCTCACGACACTAATTGTTTTGTCCTGACACTCTTACGTTTTTCCTGTCACACCCCCTTCTTAGCTCCACATGCCATATTAAATTATAAAATAATAGAAGTGACGGAAATTTCTAATTTTTTTCTTCGAAACAAAAGCCTCTTTAGGATACTTCGATCAGTTGCACTATGCAAAACCTTATTTGTAGTTTTAGTTTTACCTACAGTGCAACGCGCAGTCTCTGATCAACTTCTGCATTCAAACGCTTTTATGGTGCTTGTATTGTATTGAAGCATATCCTTTGAATATTTCTTTCTACGAGCTACTTTGAATCAATATATAATTATCATTATTGTCACTGTTTGCAGTTTCAAGAAACTTCTCTCGCAGCAGTATAAGGTAGTATTCTAAATTAGTATAATTTTTGGTTTAACGCAATAATGAAATTGAATTGATTCGCTCTCTTTCTTTTAAAACTTCGGTAATTAATTATACCTCCACTAAATCACCATGAATGTATATTATCACTTATACACACTGCACAATCTAACCTGTTTACATACGCTTTCGAACTAACCGACTATGTGTATATGCTGCGAGTAATAAGTTTATCACAATGTTATCTACAATGTGCAACGCTTAAACTTTAATGTGCTTGAGTAATAAATATCGAATACTCCACTAAACACAACGAACGTAACTAAAATCAATCAACTTACAGTATATCGTTTTGTACAAATCTCTCTTTTTCACTGACGACTCTCTCACTTGGATTTATATCCTTCAACTGTTTTTCAGAGCAGCCAATATCTGATTTTTACCATTGCCAACTCTCTCTCTAACCTTCAAATGCCTCAAAGTAATAATACATGCATAAATATGCAGATCCCTAGTAAAAGAAAGCGCAAAATGAAACTACGTGGTTTGAGCATAAAATGTTGAAAAACAATCAAATTAAAATAAAGCAATTTTTTGTGATTTTTTAACAAAAGCTCACAAATGCATTGCCGTAACTCATTTAACATCTAAAAATGTGTCAAAATGTATATCTACCTCACAAATTGTTTATGTAAAACCGGAGTTGTCTGTCGAGCTTTCAGGTTGAAACCAATCATATGTTTGCTCTTCTCACTGGCAGTTTGCCTTTACCTTGACCTATTTTTCGTTTCGTTCATATAAAGGTTAGGTAGAGAACAGTTTTACCCTTGAAGATCAGAAGGTTGCACGTTTTCTGCATCGTTGGCATGCACACATGACAATATGATACCTCCATTTTACTCAAACCTTACCACAACACACGTTCACTACCTATCTGTAGCTGCCGTCGGCGTGAAGAAAGTCGTTGCCATGATATTTTCCTCATGAATTCCTAACCAAGGCTCATGCACCAACTTAGCAGCATTGTTATCTCATTTTTTCTAAAACCAAGTAGCTACATAGGATGAGAAATGAAAGCGCATTTCAGGGACATAAGAAAGAAATTGGTACAGTCAATTTTAAAATAAAATCGCTTCAGATATACAACATTTAAGATCTAAAAATATATTTCCAAAACTTTTTCAAAAATTGTATGCATTATTATGGAATTGAGACAAACTTTCAAAAGCTCTTTTAAAAAGCAATTTTCTTGTAATATAGAGGGTATTTATTTTTCAAAGACTCTTACGGTAAAATATAAATTGGGTTGTATGTGCTTTATGTTTGAAGGAGATATCGTCAAGAAACAATTTTTTGTTTTATTTCTCCAAAAATGTAAAATAGTAACTTTTTTATTATTAGATTAAACTATTATTTTTATTAAGTTTTATATCATCTAAACCATCGAAAACAATACTTAATCAATCTCTATTATGAATGTGATTTCGTCCAATTCATATAGGAAAAATTTGGCAATAAAAGTTTCTTATAAATATAAGTTTATTTCCTAACACATCTTCCATGGACAGTTAGCAAGTTTACAACTTATTCATTCCGTAGGTGTGGGTCCGTAAGTTTCCGACCTAACCATTTTCTAGGTATGATGGAGACAAAAACTTAATTTCACTTTTCAATATAGTTACCCTTTATTGCAATACACTTAGCACATCTTTGAATTAACATTTCAATTCCTCACTCCCTCTCAAAATATTCAAAAATCTTGTCTGCAAAATGGGCATTAACAGACAGCATCAATCACTTTTTCGTCACACTTAAATTTACTTCCTCGATGGTTCTTCTTGAGTTCTGAGAAGAGGAAATAGTCATTGGGAGCTAGAGCTGAGCTGTAGGGGGGATCGCCGATCTCCTTGAAACCACACTCCTCACAGCTTCCTTTGCAACAAGAACTGTGTGCATAGGCACGTTGTCGTGAAGAAAGCGGACACCAGCACTCAACTTTCCTTGCCTTTACTCTTTGACGGAAACACGAAGGCAGTAGGCCAGCATGCTACTCCCCATTTACTGTGATGTTCCTCTTCTTGAAGTCAATGAAGAGTATTCCTTTACAGCCCCCAAAAAATTTTGGCCAAGATCATCTTGGTTGACTGAGTGACCTTGACCTTTAGAGATGGTGCTTCGCCAGGTTTACGTCACTCCATTGATCCTCTTTTGGACAACGGATCATAGTAGATGACCATAGTTTCATCTCCTGTAACAATGGTTTGCAGAACTTCTCTCTCGTCGCCACGGCAGAGCTTCAAAAATGCCTGACAACAGATAGCTCGTTGCTGCTTTTGAACTGAGGAAAGAAGTTTAGACACCCATCTTGCACTAACCTTATTCATGTTTAAATGCTCATGAATAATTCTAAGGACTGTTGTTTTAGAAAGGCCGAACCTTGGTGCTATTTCTGTACTTTGAGTCGCCGGTCTTCCATTATTTCTCCTTCCACAAGAGCAATGTTTTCAGGAGTGCGCACCTCCAAGAGCCGACCTGCACGCTCTTCGTCTTCAATGCTTTCTCGACCCATTCGAAAAATTTTGGCCCATTCTTTTGCGGTAGAATATGAGGGAGTGCTTCCCTATATACACCGTCCAATCGCTGGTTAATTTCATTTGGAGTAAGTACTTTTTTATGAAGAAGTTAATGACAGCTCGAAACTCCATTTTGAACACGTCACAATGTTCTACACATAGCCTTCTTTATGCAATTATATCTGAACAACTGAACACAACGGAGCGGAAGTTTACAGCTGTAATTATTTATTTAACAGATAAGGTATGACACCAGACAAGGGTTTGTGAAGGCGATAATCCTTATCTTCGAGGCCGGAAACTTATGGACCTACCCTCGTAGGTATTCTCAAACTCTCCAAATAATAATTAACGGCATGATTACACCCTCGTTCGACGAAACTTTCTTCATAATGCCAAAATATTAATTACAGTGAATAGAATGGATGAGGAATCAATTCGAAGCATAAATCGTGCACTTTTGTCAAAGTGTGAGGCCCTGCATTATCCTGATGAAAGATAATATTTCGTGCATCAATTGTTGTCTTGTTCGTATTTTCTTCAAATCATCTATCAAACAGTTCTATATAATAGGATCTTGGTGTTCATTCATTCATTCATTCATTCATTCATTCATTCATTCATTCATTCATTCATTCATTCATTCATTCACTCGTTCATTCATTCATTTCCAAGAGGCATACCAGAATTCTTCCTTGAGAATCCCAAAAAACACTCCATCTCTTTCCCAACCTACTAAATGGTCTTCGCCTGTTTATTTTTTTTTTTTTTGAGTAGTGTTTAATGCCCGTTTTAACTACTGAGGCACCACAGGCGGTGACACTGATGATACATGAGATGAAATGATATACTGGGAAAGGATTTATTCTTAAGGAAAGAAACATTCTAGGCCTAAGTTTAAGGTACCTCCCTGGCCTTTGCCATTCATGTGGACTGCGGAAAACCTGGAAAAAACCTCAGTCAGGGAGGACAGTCCTGGCGGGATTCGAACCCCAGACCTCCTGCTCACGAGTCCGCGCCTTAACGACCTCGGCCACCCATGGCGATTCTTCGCCCGTAATTATATACTACATTAAAATACCCATTCCTGTATGTTTTTGATTCCCAGCCAATATTCGCATTTACATTATATTAACTTCCAAAATTTTACTTTTATAATTTTAGTTACTAAATAGCATGGAATGTTGATAGTTCATTATGACTTTTATGTTACAGCTTCTCTAATGATTTATTTTCGAAATAAAATAAAATTACCTTAACCCGTAAATTAGCAAATATTAATATATATTTTTATTATTTAAAACTGTAGATGTCTGCTTATTAAATAGGACCTCAGTTTAAGTATATCTGGAATGTTAAAAACTCTCAGAAAGATCTCAACAAATGAAACAGCTTACCAGCTTGATATACATTTCAATATGTGGTTATTTACATCTTTTGATGCAACTTTTATACAAAATTGTAGAATATCGTGCAATTTCTTGCTCATTATAACTTCCAACACTTTTCTCTACCTGATTTTCCTTTTTCTTTTCTATTTGAACCTAATTTTAATGTATATTCAGCGAACTTGGTTTAAAATGATTATATTTTCCATTTAACTCTTCAAAACCCCTTCTCTAATTTTCAAAGCTGCTATAAAATTAATTTTAATTTCCATGTTGTAATTAAGTAATTAAGTACTTTGTCTAGACTGAAAATATATTGTTTTGTTTTTCCTCTTTTAACTCGAACTCGCACGTTAGAACAAATATTATGCCAGGGTGCACAATGCTTCACTGTAGAGATGTAAAACAGCACGTTCTTTCTGTCGCGTTTGAGCCATTTAACAAAAGACTCGTAAAATAACAGTGCACTAGTGTTCAAACCGCTGTAAAATTAAATTAGATGTCCGTTCTGTTGAAACAGTACCCATGAACAGGCAAAAAGGAAAATTCAGTATACTGCATTTTTGTTGTTCACAATGGCAGGTTCAAGGTTGAATGTTTGCCACTATTACTATTTTTTCACTTTGTGTTGCTGGGAAATTCGCATTTAATTTCCAGATAATGAAGGCTTTTGTGCATTAGCCTAGAAAAAACGTTACTTTCGCTTTTAACTAATTTATGTAGAGATTCATTATAATTGGAATTTGAAAGGTAGTTTGCTTTTTCGTCTAGTTTACTGCTAACGTAATTTAAAGTGCTGAAATCTTCAGGAAGATCGTAAAAATAAACGATTTTTTTCACGGTGTATATAAGTATGATATAAGGAACTGAAAATGTCGGGCATTCTTATTTTGATTTCACATAATCATTTCAATTTATTCTATTTTAAATTGACAAAACAGTTCATAATCTCTTCCCCTTTGAGTACTAACATATTAAACTCACTCACACTGGCTTATGATATCTGATTCTCTTCATGATGCTAAATTTTACACATATTAACTCATTCACGTAGCCTGCCCAGGTTTTTGTTACGTTAAATGCAATAACAGTTATTTTATTTTTGTTTATTTACAGCAGTGGCATTAATTCTGTGCACGTTGGAGAATGTTGTTAAATATTACACGAAACTTTTAATTTTAATTTAAATTTATACTTTTACTGAAGTCAAACTTTCAGGAAAACCAGACAAATATGTGTTAATATTCAATGTTTCAAAAATGAGTAACTAAATAACAATTACTACTTATCAAAACAACAGCTGTAAATGGTACATTTTGGACACATTGCAACTGCTTTATGTTAATATTTTGTTAGATATCCTTTTGATTTGATTACTGTCTCGATTATTCATGGCATTTAGTGCACCAAGTATTGTTGATCTGGTGTTATTACGCTAAACCACGATTGGATGGTGCCCTTTAACGGCTCCCTCTTGTTACTGCGATTCCGACATGACACCAAAACTTTCTGTCTTGACCACAAGTTTTCAATTGGGTTGAGGTCAGCACAGTAGCAAAAACCATCTTAAAGTTATTCTAGGTATTAATCTCACAACCTTTTATTAATTATTAATCTACGACTTCCTAATCGCTCATAAATCATATTAGCAAGACAAAACTGTTCCTTTGCCAAGGGAGGACAGCAACATGATGGTGTCTGAACCATTCCTAATTGATAAGAGCGGTATGACACTTAGCGCCATCCTGCTGGAAGTTGCACTGCTGACTGTCATCTGCAAACAAATCACGAATAGTAGGCAGCAGTGTAAGTCTAACATTTCTTCTTGGTAATTTATGGCATTAATGTTTCTCTCTAACACTGCTAGGCACCAGACGCCATGCCTTGACATGCTGACAGGAAGCTTTATAGCGGCGGTGGTGCACTCAGGTAACACGTCCTCACCTATTCGGCGAGTACAAACGTGATGTCATAACTTTCAAAGATGTTGATTTTCGTTTCATCGTTCCAAATGACATTACTCTAGTATTCTTACTTCCAATCCTTATGTCCTAAAACACACTTTTCATGCTTTCGAGTGAGATGAAGAAGTTTATGTACCTCCCCGGCATTTGCCAGTTATGAGGACTGAGGAAAACCTAGGAAAAAAAAAAAAACCACAGTCAGGGTCCTGGCGGGATTCGAATTCAAGACCTCCCGCCTACGAGTCAGCGCCTTAACGGCTTCGACCATTTGTGGTTTTAAAGATAATAAATATGATATAGAACATCACAGACAAAGTTGATTTAGCACAACACAATCTTTGATATCTTGTAAGGTTTAAATAGGATAAACATTTTAGAAAAGAGTCTAGAATTCATGCCACTACTGCATAGTTATTTTGTTAATATAAATATTAACTTTTGTAGTTCATCTTCTCTGCAGCCAAGGCGATATTGTCAGTAAACACTGAAATATTTGGTTTTTCTGTAAAATGTTCTACTTGAAACTTGTGAAAGGTAGTAATTTTAAATTATTGAGAACCGTGTGTTGTTTTTGATATGGCTTCAAGAGCCCAAGAGAGGCGGGAACTTCTGCAATCTATGCTGGCCTAGTCAATGAAGTCGATAGTGCAATATTTTACAGCTGGCCCTCTCGAGTCGTTAGTATGCCGCCCTGGCACATGCTGTAGCCAATACGTGCTCTGCCCATTCCCTCGGCACAGCTTGTTTTGGTAGCAGCGGTAAGCCTGCTAGAGGCTGTGGGAAACGTTCAATATCTACCTTATCCTCCAAGGCATTTCTTCTATTTGAGTTAATGTGCAGTTCATAATTAGCAGAGTCTGGAATGTTGAATCGCTGGGAAATTATTGTAGATTTCCCAGGGGAACAGAACCGTTAGAACAGTGCAACTTAAGTTTTAAGTAATTTCGTAAGCTGCAAACGAGCTATAGCCAGTGCATTTTGTTCTTATGTTAGTGGAGCAGTCCAACAGTGTGCATGTGCTTAACTAGAGCTTGTCCAGCTCATACGAGCTGTTCGAGAATTCTGTTTAATGAACCCTATATTGTCACATTACTACATAATTGCCTGCCCATTGCCCCAAAACCAAATATATTCCATTTAAAGAGCACGCGTATTATCTAAGCTCATTAGTAACTAAATAACGCGACATTAGAGGGTGTAGTCAGAGTTTAATCGCTTTTAATTTATCATATCCTTATTCTAAAAATTAACCGATAGGTAATAAATGAAGTTATTTTATATAATAATTGTTTAGGGAAAGTGTGCTAACTTGGGCCGATGCCTAATTTGACCACTTTTTTCATTATATAGGAACATTTTAAAGAGTTCAGTTGGCACTACATATGCTGGCAACGCTATGGCGTGCTTGTGGCTGGTTACCTCACTGTGAGTACAACGTTGGAAGAAGCGGATCATATTACTGTGTTTTCATTGTACGAGTTATAACTTTTGTGCAACAGATCCTAAGCTACTGTAGGAATAATAGTAATAAATAAAACTTCTATAGTGTGAATTAAAGTGTGTTTTATTGGCTACTGAGTGTACATTATGCAGTCACTTATTAATTTCGTGGGTTCATGAAGTGCCATCTTTCAATTAATAATATTCATTTGCCTAATTTGGACTACCTAACTTGGATAACGGGAGTCCAAATTAGGCAACCGGTTTCCTAACTTGGACCATTTACCTAATTTTACTTTATCTATTTTTGAGATACAAGAAGTATATTGTAATATGTACATAATATTTCTTAATTGAAGTATTTGTAATGAGGAATCTTTTGAAGGAAATTTTGTATTAATTGTACACTTAATAAAGTCTTAATTTAAGAACACATAAAACTGGTGCAGTTCAGGCAATCGTCCCCTATAAACCAAGTTGTAATGTCCTTTCATATTAAAAACTATTTTATTGATACTTGATTTGTATATTTGACCAAATAATATGCCTCTAATCCATAGATGACCCAATGGGGGGTTCGGTTCGTCCGTTCGGCTTCACATCTCGCAAAGAAAAAAGGGAGTCGAAGGGGTATCACTCAACTTTTAAAGAAGCTAATGCGTCATCTTGTTACGCATGCGTTTATCGCACCTTTCAATTTTAGTTCCCTTCCGGGCATAATGCTTAGCCTACTAGTTAACAATATATTACAATAGTAAAATACACAATTCCAATGTACTCATGCCACAATATAATTAACGTATATTCATATGCTTATTAAGTAATACAAAACCTGACCTGTGATTTAGTTTAAAACATCTCCCCTATATTTGTAAACAATATTCCCACTTTTGGTTACCGATCATAATGTAAATAACCCTGTAATGAAACGCAATTAATTATATTATGAACAAGCTATACCACACATTATTGACAATATCTTTTTCATAAATGTTTATAAAGTTTCATGAAATAGAAATATTATTTGTGCTTCAGGTGGTAAATTGTGATATCTTCAAATACAATTAGAATCTCTCACATTTCCTACATAAAAATATTTCTTTCCTTTTCTCTATTACATATTTCACAACACGTAGCATCTGTTCCTAACGAGTTAAATTCAAATTCAAATTAGCACTAACTGATGGTCCGGGTTAGTTTGATTTCTGTTTCTTGAAAACAATCTTCCTAGTTTTTTTTATTCGAAATGATGATAGGACATTAAATAGGATGAAGACATGATATTTAGTTTTCTTGATATGCATTTGTTTTCATGTTATGGTAAAATTTGTTTCCTAGTGTCATCAGGTGGTACTGGGGCTATTCACTGTGAACTACTATTTCCATTTTGATTGGATCATCTAGTCTAAAATAGTTTTCGATTTCAAAAATACTTTTTGTGGCTAGTTGGTTAATTTGTGGGTACGTAAAGGAATTTTAGGAGTTTTTTTTTTTTTTTGCAAACATTTTATTATATATATTTTTTTTCTTTTGTGTCCTTTAGCAGGATATTTGCAAGGAGAAAAGCGCGAAAGACCTACAATCTATCAGAAATGTATCTTGTCTTCTGATCGAAAATGTACCTCGTGAAAGAAAATACAAATCCATCATAAAAAGTACTAACGGGTTATCGACAAGTTCCTGCCCACTTGTATGATGTGCACCGCACAAGAAAATTTTGGTTCTTCTACATTTCTCGCATTCCTTCCTTCGAAATCGGTTTTTAGCAGGTAATACGCGCACTGTTGTTAAGGTTTGGGAGTGTGTGATTGCCTTGGTGGTTAATGAACACAATAAATACTCTCGGCGCGTGGTCAGTGATGCGAATATTCGCTTCCTTATTATACCAACCTTCTTAATGTTAGTAGAGTATGGTATTGTTAAGTAATAGTATAGCATGCACGTAGAGATCAAATTATACTCCAGCCGCAACGCATTAATTGTGTTGTCCTTCAGCGATGCTCTCGCTAGTCATTTATTGCAGATACCACGAGCGTTTTCGAACATTTTTAGTAGCGTTTAACGCCCGTTTTTACAGCTGAGACACCACAGGCGGTGGACACTAATGATGTGATGATACATGAGATGAAATGATCTATTGGGAAAGGATTTTTTTAAAGAAAGGAAACGTTCCAGGCCTAAATTTAGGGTACCTCCCCGGCATTTGCCATTTATGAGGACTGAGGAAAACCTGAAAAAAAAAACCTTAGTCAGGAAGGATGGTCCTGGCGGGATTCAAACCTCAGACCTCCCTCTCACGAGTGCGTATCTTAACGACCTCGGCCACCCATGGCGGTCGTTTTCGAACATGAGTAGCTCTCAGTGTAAGATGGTGTTTTTCTGTAAAATACACCCAGATGTAGTACTAACCAATGATCACTGATATACGACAATTGTGTGTTAAATTCTTTCTACAGAGTTCAAACACGGCTTCAGAAAAGATGCACACGGTTACTGTTAATATATTAGGGATCATGTTAACAAATATGTGAACACGATGTTGCGTTCTCCTTTTTGCTGAAATGATACTTTCCTATTTTCCCAGTTAGACTGTGCAACAGCAGAAATTTCAGATTCTAAATTTAGAACGTTCTAACAGCATTACATAAACAAAATACATGTCAATGGGATATTTTCCAAATCTTTTGACAGTGTTAATACTGAATGTTTAATAGAAAAAATGAGCTCCTAAGGAAAGAAAAATGAGAATATTAAATGTTTCGCCAAAGAAAGTGCAAATATACTCTTCATATAAAAATAATTGTAATATTTCATTTAGAATCCCACAAGCAGTAATCATAACGCCATTGATCTATTCAGGTTATATTAATTATTTGCATTAATAATAAAAGTATAGCTCCCACATTCTCTTTGCTAATGACATCAGTGTAATAGTTCTCAACAAAACATTAATCACCGAACGCCAAAAGTGAATTACTTATGCGACTGGTTTAAATTATTATTAAAATTTATAAAAGAATTAAAAACGATATAACATATATGTATGAGTCAATATGAGCCATTAGAACAGCTCACGGATATCAAGTTTCTGCAAGTTGATAAATGCGTAAATTGGAAAAAGATTATCAAATATAACTATGACATGTTATCCATGCTTTCAGAACACTATCACGTTTCAGTACCAGATATACACTAAAAATGTTTGTTTATTTCTATCCAGTAATGAAAAATGGGTAAATATACTGTATTGATTGCGCTGTTTTTATACTACATAAGAAGATAAATTGAATATTTTGTGATTATAACTGTAAAATTTATGCAAGAGCCTATTAAAAAAAAGCATTACTTTGACATTTCCTTATGCATATCGCCATACTTTCTATGTAGGTTATATATTAAAAATCAAGAACACTTTCTGAAATAAATACATAATATTAATATGGACTAAAATCCTTATTGACCCTTTGTCAACTGTGATCAAGAGAGAGTCAATTATGAATGCATTTAATACTCTCTTAAAATTTAAAATAATAATAATAATAATAATAATAATAATAATAATTATCTGATCTTGCAAACACCAATGTAACCAGGCCTGTGTGGTAGAAGTACTGGACTTTTATTGTGGCAGGTTTACATTTACACAAATGAAAGTTTAACTGTCGCGGTGGGCCTTACGGCCTACATGAATACAGTCCTTTTAACAATCAAAATATACAATACTCCCCCCCCCTCGAAATGATAACATCAATTGCTATTATTAACTTTCATACATATAAACCTATATGCATACACTGATATATTTACTTCAACATTCTCTATGATTGATTATACATATTTACAAATATGAATAGAACCCTTACCCCTGAGCCTCCCTTACCTTTACTCAACCCTCCTTCCCCAACTCCCACCTCTTCTCTATATCTATTAACCTCCTTTGTCGGGTATTCACAACAGATTTTTTTCCGATTTATGTGTGTATCTTTCATGCGCCTACACTTCCAGGCAGACGTTCAATCTTCTGCTGGAATTCAGAAATTGTAATGAAAAATGCTCATTTCTTAATAGATCTATTTTCTTGCCTCCATGTATCGCTTTCTCCACACAGTGTGCAAATTCTTTCCGCGAAAGCATTAATTATTTTATTTCCTTTCCAAGCCCCTAATCAACCACTACTTTCTTCTCTACCACAGACATCTAGATAATCCCCGCCCTCCCCACATCTGATCTGTTTGAGCTTGCAGGTTGAGCGAAAACTTTTCCTCGCATCGCGTCTCAGTATTTTGCCTATTTATTTCCACAAACGTCTGTTAACTATCTTCCAGCTATTTGCTCAGTATAGCAATTTCTTAATTAGCAATTATGTTTCGTTCTTTGACATAATTTTAAACCATTTCTACTATGTAATGCAAACTTGTTATTCTTTGTTACATATAGTTGGATACATAAACTCTTGGAACAAGTAAATATTATGTTGTGCTTAACAAGCTTCATACATTGGGTGTGTGGTAACTTAGATTCTTTAATTATGCTTATCTCTGAGGGAATTACCGATATTGTGCTGCTTCTGTTATCGGAATATGACAGCGTGAATGTCGATAATTAAGTTGCGGTTTTCGGCGGAAATATGATTAATCTGCGACTTAAGATGAGAATATCTAAATACATAAACCGGTCTAATCAAACTTAGGCTATCTTCCTTGCGATTCTTAATTGAATTTGAAAATACCTTTCCCTCTCCCCTTCTTTTGTTTATTTACGGACGCTCTTTAACATCTCACATCATCAGCGTCCCATTCAATTCAGGGCGTGAAACGGCCGACAAATTTTGCTCAGCGGCCTCTTCATTCAGGCTTGGGGTTCTTTTTCGTGCTGTAAATGTACGACATGGGACCCACGGCTTTACTTCGCTTCCGAAGAAAGGATTTTTACGCCCGAAAAAATCCATCGATCCTGGCCGGGTTTGAACCCGCGATCTTGGGTTTAGAAGGTAAGTATAGTTACTACTGCACCACCAGGACCAACTAAAAGAATACACACACACACACACACACACACACACAGAAGGTGCCAAATAATGTACACACACTTCAAGCAAGAAAACCCCGTGTTAACATAACAAAACTGAATTCGCATACACAGTAAATGATGAACACTAATCATCTTAGCAACGTTAGCGAAAGTGTCCTCAGTATTTGCAGCACATGCCGTTTCAATTTCTTCCCGAAGTGCTGCCAGTGTAACTGTTTTCTACCGTATACAACACCATGAGTCTCAATTTTTGTCTCGAATGCGTGCAATTGTTACTCGCGTTGGCGCTTCTGTTCTCCGTTGCCTTTGAACTTCAACATCCTCGGTTCCATTTTGTTGTAGCAACGCTGACATGACGTAATGTGAGTTACATCTGTTTACAGAACATCATACTAAACATTACGCTATTTTTCGGTTCAACTTTGAAATATTTGAATAGATACCTACTGTGAAAGTGTGTATACATTTTTCGGCACCTTTCGGTGTATATAAAACCAGGCTAATCAAACATTTGCTATCTTTCTTACGATTCTGAATTGAGTATCTGACAACTTGTGAGTACTAAATGTTTTCCTAATGACATTGATGTAGTTTCTAACTTAAATTCTTCTTCGTGAGTCCACACAGCACACCACACTATCTTTTGTCTACGTGCGCTATCACTGCCGCTTCCTCCTTTGTTTTTCCGCAGTCATTCTTCTTTCTTTGTTCCTCCGTTTGCTTGGCTTTTCATTTACACCCACGACCACCAACTGGAGGGGTTTTTTATTTCCACCCATTAAATTGCCGCCCAAACTTTCTCTCTGTCTCCCATTTAACCTCTTCCTGTTCTCTTCCTCTTTCTCCTTAGCGATTGTTTCTCTGTCTTTTAGCTCACACTCTCTTACCCTTTCAGGCTGCCGTTCCGTCATCCCCGGTCGTTATTTCCTTAAGTGGGAATCGGCGACCAAGCTGTTTCTCAGAAAACGAATCAATATCTCCCATTTATTTGGATAAACACTTTAAGTCTGCACTAGAGCGCTCATTTAACTACAGAAAATGACGTACCATTAATGGTGCTCATTACAAGTGTTAAAGGCCGGATTTTCATTGTTGAGCGTTTGGGAAATTAGAGGAAAATAGTTTAGATACCAGTTCAGTATGTTTAAATAAAATACATTTAGTGTGTACTTTCCCGTGGAGGGGAGTGAGGGATTGAGGCACCGTTTCGGTTAATAGCTGCGTCCAGTTGGGCACGTCTTGTCATACACCTTTTGATATTGCTCTAGACTATCACAAAAAAAAAAAAAAAAAAAAAAAAAAAAAAAAAAAAAACAGTCTAAAAATTGTATGCAAGAAGTGAGCTTTGTGATTATCCTAAACTTTTATTAAACTCTAATTTCACTATCAAAAGGATTTTTGTCAAAGAAAAGTAAGGGATATGTCTTATTTATAATTTACCGCTGAATTTAAATACATAAGAGGAAATTTTCCATGGCATCGTTTTTCTGTGAAAGTTGCCATTAAATTTAAATTTAGTGTTCATCGCCAATATTGGGAGATCTATTTCTTTGTACTTTGTACTCCCATGAGACTTTCAGAGGCACATTTTGCAGATTTATGCATTTCGAGATATCATTTTCTGTTCGTAGTGAATCCATTAGCACAATATTTGGAAACGTTTTGTTTCGCTTAGACTAACAGTTGCTTGTTATTTATATACAAGATTCAATTTCAAATTTTGCAATATGAATACTATTTTATTAAAATAAATTTAATTTAACACTCCTCGGGCGCGATACCTATTGATATAGGATCGAACGCCATGTATGAGAGATGCCAGGTACATTTACGATTCTGTGCAGTTTGTAAATTCTTCTACATGTAATATTTTGTTTTTATTGTTGTTTTGGTGTTTTATTTATATTGTAAGCATTCCTAATTTTATTTACAAAATAGGATACAAAGCAGTGTCAATATATAGGTACTTGGAATGTAAAAAGAAGCAAATTTCAAGATACTATTGCAAGAAATTACGCTTAGAGCTGTGTCAGCCTGCGATGTCAGCATCCAGGGATTTTCTGCTCCCCTATGTAAGAAATGCATATTTAGGACACTGCGTTGCACTGTATGGTCTCTGGTTGCGGAGCGATCACTAAGCTGTCGTTATTTAGAATGAGTTCTTTGTAAATACTTTGAGAGTTTTTGTTTAATGTTACAGATAATATGACGAAATACTTTGAATGCCTAATGTTGTAGGTTGTATTACAAAATCATTTCATTTAAGAGTTAATATTAGTATGAAAGTGTTTACTTACAAGGTTAATATGATAATAATGACTAAAAATTATTATTTAAATTTAATTTTCATTGTCGCATAATCCAGTCTTTACTGTTACGTACAAATAGTTACATATACTGTTCCGCTTAATTAATGTTTTATATTACAATATTACCTTTTATGAATTTGCATTCATTCATTCATAAATGAACACAATAAAGTAGTAAATATGTTTCCACAAATTACAATTTATCTAAATATAAACATTACAGGAAGTAAATAAATAAATACAAAAATATATCAGTCTTATTGGTCAGTTATATATAACAAATTTCAATACTTATAAAAATGTACACATATATGTGCATTTATATTCACATTAATTCTCTGAATTAGGCTTTCGCTGTCGAAAAATTTTTATGGTAAAGTTTCTTCTGCTTATGCAACGTAAATAAATAAAGTAATATAAGCCTACATTTCGAAAACCTTACGGTCTTCCTTACCAGGGAGTTAGTTTGACTGAATTCAAAAACTTTTGTGAATAATGGAAAATAAGAATAAGTAATTTTATAACAGTAAACAGTGAAGTTTTAGGGAGATGAATGACCGTTCCAGTAAAATAGGAATAATATAATAACAAAATTGGGTAGTTGGTACGGAACCTGAAAGTAGTGTACTCATTACAAAAGAACAATTCTTCTATGCAAAAGTATTGGGGTTGATGGTCTCGCATTAAGCGTACCTAGATCAGCCATTGGTTAACAACCGTAACCATGCTCAACCCTCTAGGGAGTACTGAGTGCTCTAAACTTGCTACTGCCGCCTGCAGTTGTCCTGCACGCACTGTCCGGAAGTAAAATTATGCCTTTAAGTCATTATTTCGGGAGTTGGCATACTGATTTAGAGCATGCAGAACAGACTTACAAAAAGTGTGCCAAGAATCTGCAGTGAATGATATAGACTAAAAGCTACTTCATTACACACTAACAGAAGTTTGCAGCTAATTGTCATAACGTTACATTCCCAAGCCTTCTGAAAGTCAATGGGCTCTTTAGATCGAATGCTTCTTGTTTCTGTGACAATGCAAGCAAGAAAACGTGACTGACTGTAAAAGGATACAAAAACAATGAGGTACATGAGCAGTCTTGATACTAATCATGAGCAAGCAAGTGCTACTGTGGACACTTCAATTTAAATATTGACGGGGAAATTCAAAACAATTTTAATTACAATTTAGACTTCCTTTCCTCGTCCGCGGCCACCCTAAGTTGAAATTTCATATGGTCTCCCAACCTTATTATATTTAACTTTTAAAGAGGTTCCAAATGTTATCAAATTGTTGTTTTTATTGTTGTTTTGCAACCTGGATTGCTATTTTTATACAACTCCAGCGGAGAATATGGAACTCAAAAATACAAGGGTACTGGTCCGGAAAAGGTAGAAAAGTCCGCGAGGAGTTCCGAAATACTGTCCAGCCAAAAATACTGTACATTTTGGATATTTAATTTAGAAAATTTGTAACATTATCCAAAATAAGAAAAGGGAAAAAATATTCGAGATCACAGCGCAGTAGTTGTCGGACACGGCACGGTAGCTCAGATGAAAAGCATCGGCACAGTTAACCGAAGATCTGTGGTTCGAGTTCATCTTTGATGTCAAAATTGTCCAATTTGACTCTAATTTCAAATTGTATCTAACATGGCAAATGTGAATAAAACATATTTCTAAGTGTTAAATTTGCTGGAAAAGGAGCCGCCCGGTAATCATTTATATTACATTTATATTTATATACATACATTATGTTTATAAATATACATTTATAAACATTCACTGTTGTTTTCTTAGAAATCAAAATTTGAGAAAATGGTTGTGATATAGCGAGGGACCTTCTTAAAGTCATACAAAGCTATGAAATGTAACATGTCTTTAAATATGCACTTTTTTAACTTCCAGTTATAATTTTTCACAGAAAAACTCGAGTCTGCTAGCAATGAATATAAATGTTTCCATCAGCAGATTTCTACAACAGGAAATCAAGGTATGTTAGCTGAATGTTGCTGGACAGTCAAAAGAAAAATTCCACAGGAAAAATATTCCATAATCTACAGCTTTTATGGATATGCCAGATACTGTTGTGTCTATATTACCTATTGTTATTTAAATATTTAAAACCCTGTCGCTGGAACATAATCATAAAATTACGTATTTCCAACTGGTCATAAAATGCATTTAGGATCACGCTGTTCAGTTTATTTTTAAAAAAGTTTGATTAAGTGAACTAATATTGCTGCTTTGTGGCGTCAGTACAAAAACAAGTTGTTGGCAAGTTCTGTCATCAAATTTCTGAACTGACCACACAACTACGGCGGATTCAGGCATTCCTTAATGGTTCTCCGATAACAGTTTTACGTGGTGAACATCCCACAAACGGGTTCGTTAACTATCGCAAAAAGTTGCGAAATGGACTCACTGGCGTTAAAACAGACAACAGAGGAAATAAACTGTGAAAGGGATTTTCTGTCTGGTGGACGAGGTTTTATGTTCGAGCAAGTACGTGAGTGGCAAGATGTTCCTGCCCGTCATATCTCCCGGTATTAACTCAACACTAAGGTGATGCACATCCTGTCTCTGATTACTCTTTGATAATCATTCCACAGTAGCAAAACTTTCAAAACCGTGTTGTATGCTTATAGTTCTTACAAGAAAGTACGAATGCACAAAATGTTATTTTTTGGCTGCGTCCGCAGCTCAAGGCAAGCCGGAATTATTACATCGGTCTTTGGCTTTGCCCTTAGACAAGTTTCTGGTTGCACAACTTTGATCAATAACATAATACATATAACATTAGTCCATAATAAGACAAAGAATTAAGTTATGTTGACCTCTCAGCTACAAACCGAAATGTATTAGCGCAAATGCTGACCTTCATTTTCCTGTAGTAAAAATAAGGTGTGAGTTTAAATGTGGTACAACTGTTATGATGGTCCTTGAGAAATTACCACAATAGAACAAAACATAAAGTACATGATTTTGTGTTTCAAGATCGATAAGATTCGGGGATTTTGTAGAGAAAACAGACATCTCCTATCATAGTGTATACAATATTTTAACTAAAGTGTAAGAGGAAGGGGGTAGAAAACACATTGCACGCTAGAGATGTGCTTAAAGAATATTTTCAAGTATCTGTGACAACCGTTACTGCGATATATGCTGTGGCTTTGTCACAGTGTTAAAAATTCACGATGTGAGATTATAATCTGTGCTGGAATCGACCCAGCCGAAGAAATGTTAAGTAATGCAGCTATTCCTAGCATCACAGCATTATTTCCCATCGAAGAAGTTCCAGTTATTAGGATAGAACAGTTGGCTTCTAACTATAATTTACTGACTCCCAGTAATTTTGTTAATTTTGTATAATTTGGAATATTAAATTGGGAGGTAGTTTAGTAGTTATTTTTGGTTTAATTTAATTAATTTTGATTTGTGTTTATTATATTATTTTACTCTAGTTATTAGGAAAATCTGTAAATAATGATGTAAGAGATTACTATATTGCATTGTTTATAATAATAATAATAATAATAATAATAATAATAATAAATAGAAAATTCCATATACACGCCCTGGTTTAAGAAATCAGGTACCAGGGTGCCGTATACACGTGTCATTTATGTATTTATCTCCCAAAGTTCGAAACTTAGAAACAGTTTTTTGCTTTATTTCTGGCAGAACATTTATTTTTGCATTTAGTAGCATTTCTGAGAAAAAATGGGTAAAAAACAGTCAATAACAAAACTGCAAGAAAAATGTATAAAAATGATAAATCAATGCACATTATAAGAGAGATTGCCATACATTTCTAAGACTACTTTAATATTAAATTTGGTGTATTATGTCAGCTATTCTTTCGTAAACTTCTCTGTTAAAGTTTTGTATTTTCATTCAGTAATACGTGCTTTATATTTCATTTGCACAACGTTTTACTGCCTTAAAATTAACCAATCGTTCGTTTTCGAAAGCACGATTTATTAGAATATTGTAAATTCCAACACAAAAAAGTCTTAGTGAACATTTTAAGCAATAGAAGTAAATCTAAAACAATTTTTATGAACCAATTTTGGTTTTTAAATTCTCACTCTATTGCTAGAAATCGTTATTTTGTTCCTGCAGTAAGTTTTGTATTTTTGGACTTTAGCCCAATTTCAACACAAAAATGTAATATTTTGCAAAATAATGAGTGTAGCATGTTTAGAGAAGTAGAAAGTATTCGAATAAAAAGCAAGTTTTCCATTTAGACATATTTGGAGAACGAACAGTTGAAACTTTCGTGAAAGCAAATGCTTTTGGATCGATTTGATTGCATGATTTTATAGTCGAAAGGACATTTAAAACTTTAATAAAAGAAAGAGTAATACTCCATAAAAACAAGAAATTATATTATACAATCCAAATAAATTGAAAATAATCAGTTACGTCGTATTGGTTTGCAAAAGAAACCTGACAAAGCTATTGAGAATTTTTACCGCACATAATTCCTAGGAAACTCTTGGAAAGCGCTGAGTATAGCATTACATTGACGGCTACAAGGTGGAAAAAACAAATGCCGATGAGCAAACTTTCCGTTTCATGCGCTGAGTTATGGAAGGGAATTAGAGTGCATTGAACGAGAACGTGGTACTTTCGCCGTCTCCTCACACACGGTCAGAGCGAAGAAAGAGAGAGGCAGGAGTAATATGGATAGCGAAACTTTGCCTTCTTCTACTAAACACGAAAGAAAGAAACAACTACACTAAAACCATTGGTTCAAGAATGTCCCTTATTCCAAAATGATTACTTTCAGGTCGTTACTACTGGAAAATGATTTTTAGGCATTAGGAACCCAAATCCCTGCATACTTCAGATGTCACATTATTGTATTTCTAGTGTCTAAAGAAATTTCATCTTCTGCAATTAATTTTAGGTAACAAGTTAGGTTTCTTCTGAAAATACCACACGGCCTGCGCAGTGTGTGGTATTATTGACGCTGCATGGTGTTGTGATCATAATCAATTCGGTTTTGCAATACAGTGCCGCTTACTGGCTCTCTATAATCCTAAGCCCACAACAGGCTTTTGATGACCATCATATTGAAATTTAGTTATCAGTGAGGAAATTAATATAATTTTATGAGGGATTAAACTTTTAGCATTTTGAAAAAGACTGACCAGAATTCGAATATAGTATTACATAGTGCCATATAGTTTGTAGTAAAAATTTTCTTAGGTCTCTCGCGTTTTTACAGTTTCTTTCCAATATTTTCCTCTTTCTTTGAGTTGCTTACGTTTATTTTATCTATATGCTATGCTATCCTAAGCAACTTCGACACCCAAGTCCGAAATTGGGCGACATTCTGCTGGCTTTCGCTATTTGGTTGTCGAAGTGACTGGGATTGGCTCGAGATGTCTGCAGATAGATGGCCGATGGGGCTTATGGCGCCGTAGGCTTTGGTACCTAAAAATCTTTATACAGACGATTCCATGAAAATTGATTATTTACCTTAGTTTTTTTTTAATATTAATATATTTACGTACTAAACAAATAAAGTAAAAAAAACGTGAAATAGTATCTACTTGGGTCTAACAGCTATCATAAATAAATTCCCCAAAATTATCGATTTTACAGTAAAATATCCTAATGATTTATAGGATTAGAATAAAATCTCTTATAAGCATATTTGAAGTTGTAATTTTTTTCATTTTATTTATGGGGGAGGGATTACCTGAAACCCAAACTTTAAAATTCACTCTTGTGGCATTAATATTTTAATATTTATTTTTTCGCTACGAAATTCCGTATATACCATTTAACTAAAACAAGTAAACTATTTCATGGAAAATCAGGAAATCAGGCCATTAAGGGTGGAGGCTTATCTGAAACCCAAAATTTAACATTGGTGGCAGAAATATTTATTTTTTCACAACAAAACTTGGCATATAGCATCAAATAAAACAAGAAAAATAGTTAAAATTAGGGAAATGGGACCATTAGGAGTAGGGGTATACCTGTAAACTGAAATTTAATACATTCTCTAACATTTAACTTTTTCTCTATTGTTTCAGAATAAAAGGAAAAATTAGCTCAGCGTATAAACTGTGTTTATAATGTTGTAAAGGTTTTATATTTGATCAGAGCATTGTTTGTGAAGATAGCAAATGTAAAACATTAATCTAACATGTGTGTTAGAATTATATTTGTATGTAAGAGTGTTCTGAAATACATTCAGAAAACGTTTCTAATACATGTTTTATTACAATAAAATTTAAAATAACTTTCACAGCTACTGCAAATCGATAGAACGTTCGATTGTTTATTGTTAATTGTGTATATTTATAATTGTTAAATAGCAACATATTTTTGTTTTATTGAAACATAGGAACATATTCTTAAATACACAAGATAAGTGGAAACTTTCTGTTATTTCTTTATATTTTAGTGAATATGAGATGACATCAAGAGCTCAGTTCATAAAGTGGTTACATTTAAAATGTAAACTTAAAAGTACCGAAACAATGTAGTAGTCGTGTTTAATTAACTTCCGCGGTTTGATAAAAATAACAATTCTGAAAATGTGATTTCGCTTTCGATTCTAATTTTGTTCCCTTAATACCACGCAGTGGTGCCGTAGCTTATTTCATTAATTAATAAGGCTCGCTTTGGACTATATTCATTTTTACAGTCATTCAACTTGGTGAGGAATTGCGTTAGTTCCTGCATGACGGCCTTTTTTGTTTCCGTTTTATGTTTGTTTTATCGAGTCAGAAGTTTTTTAAAACGCGATTGCCATTTCCCAAAATTCTAAATGTCCTACCCAAAAAACTTTAAACTCTGTTTCTATTAAACTGAATTTTCATACTAAGCAGTATAATATTCCTTGTTGGTTGGTTTTGAATTTACGTCATAAATCTCTGTCGGAATTGAACTCTCAAGCCTTTGATTAAGAGACAACGCGACAAGGTGGCGGAATGTTGGCGCCGGCAGGCGTTATTTTGCTGCATATGGCTACTTTTCTTAGAAGGGCTGCGGCATTGCAGCCCGTAAAGCTGTTTATGGCACATTCTGAGCTGAAAATGGGATGGCGATATAAGAGTTTCTCTCTCAGATACAGGAAGTGGGAGTAATGAGGTGCGGTACACAATTTGTGTCTAAAAGGTTGAGATCCATATTATCTTTTGAAAGGAACAATCTTTCCCTTAAAGGCCAATACGGTCTGAGTATAATTATTAAGTAGTTAGCAGCTTGATATTAACAGCTAGTCTACGATGTTCCATTGCCATTTAAGTATTGCTCCTCAAACTTTCAAAACTCAGCACGACACACCTGAAAAATAACTTGCCAGTTACAATGTGAGGTTTTAAATTCACATGGAATGCTTTCTAAATGGAGATCCTTATTGACGACTCTTAAACTCGTCTTGTAATCTGCTTGTAAATACAAAATTACTTCACATACTGAATACTCCATTTGCCATCCTCTTATTTCTGAACATTTCAATTTGAATTGCTACCTAATTCGACAATAACTTTAGATTAAGAAAATTTTAATTACTACGAGGACTGTTCAATATATAATGTCATTTTTTCTCATTTCCTCAATTTCTTGGTTACACACTCACAGGTATTACGGTCACCCATTGAAATACAATATCATATGTATGTTGCAAACCTAATTATGTATCATTTATTATAATAAATAAAGTAAATATCATATATGTATAACACGGCATAATGTTAACATGTGAATTGTATTTCGACAAAAAAGCAAGTCTCTGGTGTTTTCTGTTACGGTAACTTGGAGAGCCAAGAGAACTATTAAAACTCTATTCAAAGAGACAAGAAACCCAAGGGTCGATGGTGATGCCACTTTTAAAAAGGACTGTCGTTGAGAGTTAATAAACTGAAGGACTTTTAAATCCGTTAGCGCTTTGAACCCGCAGGGTGTTGTACTGATAGACTTTAAACTACAAATGTCAACAAAATGTTTTGAACTTACAAAAACAGCGAATGGCACTAATGGAAGGTGAACTTAAACCAGCCAATGGAAAATGTATGCTTAAACGTTTAAAGATAGGAGCGAAATCTGCGGTGCTCGTGTGACCCCCTTTGCCGTCATTTAACCAAAGTTTACTTGATTTGAATTTAATAAATAAGAAAGCGTTTGCTCCCCTGGGGCAGGTAGTTCTTGCTGCTCATGTGTCAAGTTCTACACGGCGTACATACGTCTAAGTTTCAGACGCTGTGAGGCGCAGTTCAGAGAAGGTCCGGAACCGCCTGAAGGATATAGAAGACAAACTTACAATCGCCAATTGTGGGGCGAAGATCTCGTTACAAGTGTAAGCCTTTCCTAGATTTTTCCCTAAATGAATCACTATTCAATTAACATCACAAAAATGTTTATCTGTCACCATAACAGTTATAGTATTATGTTCACTTTTAAAATCTGGGTGGGGGATGAAGCAGTACATCAAAACAAGGGCCAAACTCACTAAACAGGGACTCGCGTAACTTAGGCTTGGAGCATGGTGACAAACCAGAATCTCAGGTGAAAATGGACTGATAATTTGCCCTTTATGTGGAGAGGAAGAGCCATGGTCGCACATCATAACGAACTGTAGCAGCACTGAGGTGTTGAGAAAAAAGTTTCTCCCGTCTTCCTTTACTGACTCTAACAGAGGGCAAGGGGCCTGCTGGGCTGTGCTGGCAGGCAAGGATGAGGAGCCGGCAGGCAAATTCATGTGAAAGTGAGACAGCTCAGGTCTGAAAAGGTTCAAAACTGGCTGGGTGAGGCGGTAACTAAACTAAGTTAAAACTGTATGTACAGAATAATTGTGTTTAATAATTTCATTGACAAGTGGGAAGGGGTTCCATATTCTGGACGTGTATATGCTGCTAATATTGAGATTATTATTATTATTATTATTATTATTATTATTATTGTTGTTGTTGTTAAGGGTATTACTACTATTATTTTAACTGCGTCAGGCAATGGAGGTATGACTTATTTACTTAGTTATTTAAGTAATGCACCTTTTATCTATTACGAAAGGCGTCTACCAAGGTTACAAAGTTATTAATTAGTATGTATGTTAATTTGAATGAAAAACACTCGATCATTCATATTCAGAAGTTCTCACTCAGATCTCAGACCAGATCAGTTTTACACGCGGCGAGAGACACTTGCTGTTATTCCGATGCAGGCAATGCACTCCGCGACGTTTGCACTACTCAGTTTCACCCCTAAGTTCCACTCACAAAAACTAAGTTTGTATTCGACATAGTTATAAGTCTATCGTACACAAAACACCAGAGAACGCGAAAGATTTTGAATATAATTATTATTATATTATTATGTCGCATCGCGTACTTGCTTACACTAATGAATTCTTCTTCCAGTCCTTGAATACGAATCAACAAAATAGCAGAATTCCCACTTGAAATTGTTATCTTTGAAGCTTGAGCAACAACACCGAAGCGATCAGTAATCAATCTATCAAACCGCTTCAAAATTGGCCACTGAGGTCACTTGACGCGACAACAAATCGCTTCAAAAATGGTGTCCAACATGGGGCACTTAGCCGAAGCCTACTAAATCTCTCCAACAATGCGTTACTTCCGCTACTGAGAATGTAGCGCATGTGTACATGATGTGGAAAAAATATGTTCACTCATAGAGAGAAAAAATGAGAAACGGCTAGAAACTATGACCTATTCGGAAAAGATTGAAAGCATTCGCTAACGCTAGGTTCACAATTCATGTTTTAATGCCGTCTTCAGCTCTTGTTCAAGATACACCGTAAACCTAAAATGCGTTTATTCGAACCGTGTACTCTTATACTGAGTGTTTTGTAATAAGAACTGTATAGGTTCGAACTCGTTAATTTTTTATTTGTTAGTTTTTCAAGTAGAATTAACATTTAATATATAGTAAAAATATTTTTAATAGACAACATATATTTGAATGTTAAAACACTTATGCTCAAACACAAATATATAAATGAATCATTTTCATTTTTCAAAATAAATGCCACATCAATAAATGTGGTAAAGTGAGAAACTAAAAATAAAATACATAAAATATAATTAAATAAATGAACTTTATTTAATTGAAAAATAATTATTAATTTCTTATTAATTATGAAATCAAACATTAATTTAAATGTGTGTGTGTGCGCGCGCGCGCGCGTGTGTGTAGACATAAAAGCCTTAAAAGTCAAATAAACCTTTTCAACTTGAAGTTATATACCATCAGCAGAGTCCGGAAGCTAGATAACGTGACTTTTCTACTAGGGTGGATATATTTAAGAACACGTTTCCGTTCATTTGGGATCGGTAGGCCAGTTTTAATTTATTTTTGTGCCTCTTTTGGCTTATCTTGCCCCTTTTAAAAGTTATAAAAATAAAATGGCATGATTCCCTCAGAAAATGTCTATTGAAAACCTTGTTCAAGCAGTCAAATATTGTCCTCAATCATTCACTTAAGATTTGTAAATAACACAACCTTCATTAGTGAAAGGAAAGCACGGGTACCCAGGGCATACCATGAAAAAGAGAGGAGGTAGTTTTGAATAGTTCAGGCGAATGACCGACCTTGTATCGTACTGCGCGAGACAATTCTAGGAAATTTGTGGCGGGAGTAACTTTTCAGCTGTATAAATATAACAAACAACTGCAAGAGAGAAAGATGAAAGTGGTACAGCTGTGCAATAAACCGTCCCTACAATGTGTTTAGTACGGAAGTAAGACAGATACTTACCTGAGTCTCCTATAAATTCATAAACAGAGAATGAACTCCACTAGAAACCACTGCGCATCTTTTGCTCATTCGCCATGACTATTCAGAATTAAATAATTTGCCTTGATCAATATGTCCATGATGTCTTGAAAGGAGAATGTTCTATTGTAACCGATAGAGTCCTTCCGAAATAGCTTGTTTTTAACTATGTTTCAATCACTTTAGTGGAAGTAGAACGCATTTTTTTCCCATGGTGAAAAATGTTTTCTCTTACAAGCGGCCGACTATGTATGACAGTTGATACCTTGAAAAAAAAATATTATTGGTTGTAACCAAGACAAATAAGCCAAGTGCTTTAATTAGGTGATAAATTATTAATTATCTTAAATACCTATTTACATTAATGAAGTTCTCGTTTTCACTTTTAATAATTGCCTATTAGTCTATTTTCAGTATTTTCTGCCTATTTTAACCAAAACGAATACCTGAACTTTCGGGCTCTGCTAATAGTGTTTTTATTTGGAAAAAAAAAAAAAAAAACAAAGTGTTCATGCATGGTAAGATACGAACTTCGATACAATTGCTAAACATCTGCTTTTAACCACTTGGCCGCTATAGATCCAGCTTCCAGAGTGGAAGTCCAACTTTGGAGCTAGGTAAAGCTGGATTCAAAGTAGGACTAATTTGTTTTGTTGGCTATATTACCAGAAAATGTCTCTCTCTCTCTTTCTCACGCACGCACACAATTCAAGTCATGAAAATAGATAAATGGCATTCAACTTCCAATGGCAATTGATTTTTATTTGACTATGAACACAGGTCGCATCGCAACATAGCTGTGACTTTGATTCACATCGATACATTTGAAACGTGTGAGACCATTCCTTTCCAGTCTCAAAATACTTCGCTTATTTTCTACTCAAAGTATTTGTACACATTTTGCCGTATTCTGTACAACCAATTCAAAGTGATGGTGTAAAATTAAAAAGTTATTACACATTGTGGATTAACAATATATGGATAAAGGTATTTTAGTGCCGAGACTGTTGGAGAATTTAAAATGACAATTGGGAAGGAGAACGTAAGCAAATTTACAGTCTGCGCGTGCGCCATATGAAGAAAAAGCGTGCTGTTTAACGGTCTTAAGAGGGAGGTGAGTGTGAAAGTTTAGGCGAGAGTTTGTGCCACCATCCCTCCTGGGAAGCCATTTTGGTTAACGCCCATCATGAATGTAAGTGTTCCCTATTAATTATAAAGACAACTTTGTTAATGTCTAAATAATGTTTGTGTTTTCAGTGAATACCTAAGCCCGATATTTTCTAATTTGATCGCGTTTAGAGTTAGAATGGGTAGGTTTTATTTAGATTATTGCAAGTTACGTCCCCAGTTCGTTAAATAAGATATAGAATGGAATTTTGGTGGATGGAGGCAAGGGGGTCGTGACAAATGTGACGACTTCTACCGCGTAACTAGTATTACTTTAACTTTAATGCATCATACAACTAAACAGTTTTTAGTCTAAATAGCAAAATATACAGACCATCAGAAAGGACTTTTTGAAGCTGCTATCCAGTAGTGATGAGATCAGCATTACGGAAACAGTTGAACAGCTTTTAAGAATATCTCAAACCTTCAGGTTTCCCTTAGGATAGAAAAAAAAAAAAAAAAAAAAAAACAACAAAAAAAACATTAAAACTTCTATGAAATAAAAACAGAAATACACAAATCCAGAATCTGATAGCTTTGTGACAAGGCACTACAATTATATGCAACCGTCTAAATAAATCACGATCAGAAGGGTCGGTCCTGGTGGTGTAGTGGTTACCATGCTTGCCTTCTAAACCCAAGATCGCGGGTTCGAACCCGGCCTGGAGCGATGGAAAAAATCCTAAGTATGGCTTCCTTCGAAAGGGAAGTAAAGCCGTGGGTCCCGTGTCGTACATTTACGGCACGAAAAAAAAACCTCAAGCCTGAAAGAGAGGCCTCTGAACAAAATTTGTCGGCCGTTTCACGCCCTGAGTGGAATGGGACGCTGATGACCTGAGATGTTAAAGAGCGTCCATAAATAAATCAAACCAAAAACAAAAGATCAGAAGGGAGTCATATATTTTTTTGTTGAATCTTTGTACGATATTCATGAAAAGTTTTGAAACAATATTAAAGTGTCTTTGTTTGTCCGCTAATAAATGACAGAAACGTTGCCAAAAGCTGGTTTTAGAGATGCTGTACTAATAACTATATTCCCTAAAAAAGAGCTCTAAGTACTAGATGTGCATAAATTTCATGACCACTTTCAATTAAACCAGCCATTTAAATAATTAAGAAGGCAAGTATAAAACATCTATGCAGTGAATTTCTTATTTATTTAGTTTATTTGCGGACGCTCTCTAACATCACAAGCCATCAGCGCCCCATTCAATTCAGGGCGTGAAACGGTCGATAAATTTTTCTCAGAGGCCTCTTCATTCAGTCTTGAGTTCTTTTACGTGTCATAAATCTACACCCGAAAAAAATCCATCCACCCAGGTCGGGTTTCAACCCGTGATCTTGGGTCTAGGAGCAAGTATGGTTATCACTAGACCACCAGAACCGACACAATTGTATAATGCAGTGCTGAGTTGCCACTTGGCGAAAAGAATGTACTAAATTTATTGTGGACATATATAGCAAATATTGCTGTGCAAGTTCAGGTTAAAAATTTATGTGCAGCGATTTTTTAAAACTCTGGAAATATTTTGTCTAATCGCATATATGACAGTAGCCCACATTAATGCTGAACTGGCTCTCCACGCTTCTGATGGGTTCGACTTCCTAAATCCTAAACTAGTCAGGTGTGGGGGAGGGGGGATTATATCTTGATGCTTGAGAAGACAAGGGTGGTCTCGCATGATTCAGATTAGGGCCTTCGAAAGGAAACAAAATAATTAATACTCTCGGGGAAAGAATTTGCCCACTGTGCTGAGAAATAGATAGCTGCAGGCATATTCTGGTACAATGCTGGGAAGATTTTAAGAAATGAGCATTTGCCTCTACAATTTCTGAATTCCAACAGAAGTTTGAACATCTGCCGGGAAGTGTTGGTACATGAGATACACATACAAATCGGGAATATTTCTAGTGAGGACCCGACCAAGAAGGTTAATGGCTGTAGTGAAGAAAGGGGAGTTGGGGAGGATGAGTGGGTAAATGTAAGGGGCGCTTAAGAGTAAGAGTTCTATTCATGTTATATATATATATATATATATATATATATATATAAAATTACTAATAGACAACGTGTGATGCAAGTATATCAATTTGTTTATTTGTTTGTATGTATGCATATATGTACATTTCTATTGTTGCAAAGACGATATCGTCATGTACGGTCGTAAGGACAAAAAAAAATTCAATTTTCAATCTTATTAAATACTTAAGCTAAAACAAAATAAAATTTCTAATAAATATCAAAAATAAATTTTAACACACTCTCCCATGCGACGGTTGTACCTATGCTTATTTGTATGTAATTTAAAAGCGTTACAACAAAAAGGCCATTTCTTTTACTGAAGTGAGTTCTCAAAACGTTTAAATATATTATTTTGTATATTATTGCTTGTCATTTTTAGAAATGTTTGCCATAAAATTTTTAAAATGTCTGACACTTTGGTATCGAGGTAACGCGCTCTCCTCTGGACCCAAGGTTCGCGGGATTCAATCCGTTGGAAATCGATAGTTATTTTTGGGGGGACGTAAAACCCTTGAGCAAGAACTCGTGGAGGGAGTTAATTTCGTCCCATTTCGTAGAAATGATGTAGCCAAGTTTCATCAGCAATAATTATCGTTGAAACTGCACGTGAGCGTTTTTTTTCGGGAATCAACAGTGAAAGAACTCCTTAAAATATATATATATATATATATATATATATATATATATATATATAAGCAAAGTCCCTGGGCAAAATTACCGCCCATTTCACGCTGAAGTACATAATACCTTAACATCATACTACTTGACACTTTAACAGATGGGCTGACATCTGTAAGTGCTACGTGTAATTAAATTCAAATGGTTCATATGATCCTTCAGGAATCGAATAGACCTTGTAAGTCGATGGTGATAATTTTAAAATACACTTTGGTAATAGGTAATAGGTGTGATGTGTGATATCATCTTAAAATCGAGTAATGAAACGAAACAAAATTTTGAATTTTGAGCAGTTATAGCCGGATATCGCAATGAAATAATGGGGGGGGGGGGAAATCAAATTCGTTTTATCAGTCGAAGTGCGCGTGTCTTGTGACCAGTGTCGCCAACTCTATATCTCTACTATATAATTTCTGAGCACGCATCCCTGATCACTTTTCTGTACTTTCCATAATTATAAATTTAACTAACTTAATGTGTATTCACCCAAACAGTTGTTTTTGCGTATTCAGTCAAATAATCTGAAACAATTTTATAAATTATGTAAAAATATCGGCCTAAGGAAAAGTAAACCTTAATAAACACGTTGTTCAGAATGGTAAAATGTTTTCACTTATTATTTTCCACACTCTCTCAGTTGGTATTAGTAAATCTAACGGTAGTGAAGGTAATAGTCGATTTTCGTCTGTTTCATTCTCACGATTTCTGAATAGGTAGGTATTCATAAGTATAACGCCGCCACGGTTGGCCGAGGTCGTTAAGCCGCGGACTTGTGAGTGGGAGGTCTGGGGTTCGAATCCCATCAGGACCGTCCTTCTTGACTGGGTTTTTTTCCAGGTTTTCCTCAGTCCTCATAACTGGCAATGGCATAACTGGCATAAATTTAGGCCTGAAACGCTTCCTTCCTTAAAAAATATCCTTTCCCAATTTATCATTTCATCCCATGCATTATCAGTGACACCGCCTGTGGTGCCTCAATATTAAAAACGGGCGTTAAACACTACTAAAAAAAGTAAGTATAACATTTTATACAATTATTAATAACCGGTGCACGAATTTCAAATATACATTACTTTTATTCTTATTCTAGTCATGAAACAGTCCCTAGCCCGTATTGGCTCTTCTCTGTTGGCATTACTGAGAATCGAAATTTTTCTGTTGTTCGATGGCTTGAAAAGATTAAGTATTCATAATATAATTATTAAAATATGTAAGCCAGGTTTGGGGTAATTATATTTAAATTCTTATTTTATTCGTGAAATGGCCCTAATAAATATCACTCAATTTGTGATAGTTTAAATCTGTCAAATGTCCCAGGAAAGAGTGCAAAATCCAAATTCTCATATTGATGTAATTATGTTACCTTGTTAAATACCAAACTTTAATACACTTATCACCGTAATTGCCTTGTCAATTGTGTTTTCCTTGTATGTATAGGTTTAATGTTAAAGTCAAACAACTTTCAATTTATTTTGCATCTTTGAAGTTAAGTTAATTATCTATTCTGTGGCGCTGTCACGGACTTCATAGGCAAGTTATTTGTTCGCGTATTTGCACTTAAATTGTTTCTATAACAATTTCGAATTCCTCTGTATGTCTGGAAAACACGAGATCACGGCAAGTCGAAATAACCTCGCACCAATTTACATATTCATTCAGTCCTCTGCGCCATATGGTGCAGTGTGCTCGGCGAGCGTTTACAATGAAAAATTACCAACAGCACATTATGACGTGTTTTGGGCGTCAGTCAAGCCTGTCATTTAATAATGACATTGCACCAACGTGTTCATCAATTTCACTCTACGTCCACAATGTCTGACCTCCGGGTCAGAGGGGCCCATAGAGCAGCATATAAGTCATTCTAGCATTAACTGTGCATACGAGGGGCATTCAAAAAGTTTTACAAGTGACACCTTAAAGTCCACGCTAAGGACTGAATTAGAAAAACTCGTCCTCACAATCCTTCAAAGTACTCGCAACCGCTTGTCAAAAGCACTGGGGTGCTAGAACTGAGATGTTGTTAACAGAGCTGAATTTATAGCTTGAGCAAAGTCCTGCATTCGTTTAAAAGGTTTTCCAGTAATGTAAGATTTCATTCGAGGAAATAACCAGAAGTCGCACGGTGCAAAGGCAGGGCTGTAAGGTGGATGGTGAAGTAACTGGACTTTGGCAACTTCCAGTTTCCTCAAATTTGTAGCTTTTCTTTAAGGAGACACATTGTCGTGCAAAAGCAACAGCCTTGAACTTCTTCTCTTCGGATTCCTTCGCCTCAGCTGTTCAAATAAAGGATACAAAATATAAATGTCATAGTATTCACCATTTATTTCCATTCTTTTTGGCATACAGTCAACGACAAACGACTCTTCATAGTTGAAGAAAACAGTGAACATTCCCTTGAGAGACAGAAAACTTGTCGAAGAACAACTGGTCATTCTCATTTACTTACGCGCATTTGTAAGTTTTATTTGGGTGATGGAGTAATAAAACCAACTGTGCATACATCTGTCAAACGTTTAAGACCAATTGGTGGAGAGCAATTTCTCTTCATTCAGTAGGGAATGCGAACTTGCACAGCTTGCACAGTTCATGGAGTATACTGTCAATGCGGTCCACACTGATAACTGCTTCCATATTTAGTATTTAAACAGTAATAAGTCAGCTTTCCTTCACCAAGTTCCTCTCACTCTTTGAATTATTCTCTCGTTCACAGCTTCTCGAGGCCGATCAGAGTTGTCTTTCAAAGTATCTCACCCTTTTTCAAATCATGGAAGCTATCTTCAATGGTATCAACGAACACACTCGATCACCATGAAAGCTGCCAAGTCCTCATGTTATTCCCCGTTTTGTATTTCTGCTGGAAATTAAAACTTTCAAAACAAATTACTTTATCACAGCTCGTATTTTAGTTTTATCCATTTTGTAGAAAATGTTAACACGAGTTTGTTTACACAATGGTTCCAAATATGTGACTACACTTACGCGGATGAAACTTTACAGCGCGCCACTTAAAGGATAATACTTAACAACTATCAATAGTAATTTGACCATTAAAAATTGCGTCTCTTTTCTGTGTTAAATGCTAAAGAATAGGGTTGGCCATTCCGCATCAAATCTGCTATTAACTTTTAAGTTACCTTCTTCAGACATTTTGTACGCAGAACTTTTAGAGTCATTCAGAATGTCTATCCGACTTCTGGACTCGCTTTCCTGCCTCTCCTCAAGAGGGGAAGAACAATTAGCATCCTTAATGTATATATATATATATATATATATATATATATATATATATATATATATCCGCTGTCTTTCCGGTTTTTTAAACATTTTATCGCTTGGACGATCTCCGATAGGTTAATTTTGTCGTCTAATATAGGCACAAATAGTGCATCTAGCATACCCTCCATGTACCTAGCACTTGCAGCAATCCCAAATTCTTCTCCTTTAAAGACTGTGAAGGAATATTTTTCATTGGCTTCAAGGAATAGGCACAAATAGTGCATCTAGCATACCCTCCGTGTACCCAGCACTTGCAGCAATCCCAAATTCTTCTCCTTTAAAGACTGTGAAGGAATATTTTTCATTGGCTTCAAGGAGAGGAACACCGCAGTAAATGGGGAGTACTATGTTGACCTACTGCACACACTATGTGCTTCCATCAAAGAAAAAGGCGAGGAAAGCTGAGTGGTTGTGTCGCCTTCTTCACGACAACGCTCCCGTGCACACAGCTTTGTTGCAAAAGAAGGTGTGAAGAAATGTGGCTTCAAGTAGATCTACCATCAACCCTACAGCCAATTTAGCTCCTAGTGACTATTTCCTCTTCTCAAAACTCAAGAAGCCTTAAGGAAGGAAATTTAAGTATGACGAAGAACTGATGGATGCTGTTAATGCCCGTTTTGCAGATAAGACTTCAAAATAATTTTTGGGGGGGATTGAAATGTTAATTCAAATATGTGAGAAGTGTATTGTAATTGTGAGTAACTGTATGAAAAGTGAAATGTAGTTCTTGTCTTGATCATACCTAGAAAATGGTTAAGCCGGAAACTTATGGACCTACCCTCGTAAAAGAATAAATATGATCCGTGCATGATACCTGAAGTGGTTGATAAATTAATTTGACAAAGAGTTATTAGTTTTAATGCAAATAACTAATTATTTACTAAAAGAGTATGCACGTCGACTCCTTTGGTAAAAACGTTACTGCATTCCTATGAAATGCGCTAAGTAATCGGCTCAAACATCAGTGGAATAATAGAATTAGCAATGTTTTCGGTCATTACATAATCTCGTGCACTCAGCAGATTATTTTACAACGCTGAGCCTATTATGTTCTTTATTAACTCCTTTCCTAGAGATTACGTAAATCCGATAGCTTTCATATTTGCACTACCAGCTCCCGAAAATCGCATTCCTCCCCGTAGTGTGCGATCTATGGCAATAAGGTATTTACTTTCGCTTTATTTGCTTTATCTGTATTAAAGTTATAACACAAAACAAACACAAACACAGTTGATGTTTACCTAAGCATATCGACAGTGATTGTGCTGTGTATTAATTTATTAAAACATTTCCCTTGATTTTAACAAAAATAAACAGAGTACCGCTCTGTACCTGCAAAAACATCAGATTTACCCAGCAAGTCGTTTCGCTGTCTCCGTTTTCAAAGTTGTAGATGATGAAGGCTGCATATGCTTCTGGCTACATAAAATAATGTTATTCTTCTCTACATGGTTTTGCGTAACAAGTTCATGTTTTATGCTGATTAATATTTTGATCCCTGAGGCAATAACAAATGGAGTGGTTTCATTTTAAACCGTAGCGCTAATTTCTTTGTGTGCAGGCGTTCGGAAACCAATGAGATGCGCGGAGATGTAATCTCGGTTAACCGCCATGCGGCTGTAATCCGCCGAAAGGGAATTCGTAAATATTCGTTACACTGATTGCGTCATTAAATGAAACCACATAGATTTTACATTTATTTTATTTATTTATAACAAACTTCACTATCAGAATGATTTGTTGCATCCTACAGAATTTATGTTCTTATAGATATTTATTTTAATAAATATGTACTAGGCAGGGTAATTGTTTTGATTGTTATTTTATATTTGAGTAATTATCACAGTACTATGCCACAAATACTTATAAGCTGTCTTACAAGAATCATTAGAAACTGTGATAAATAATATCTATGTATGTATGTGTTTGCTCACTCTGCAATTGGACTTAATAGGACTTCCGGCCTCGCCGAAAACATTTATCGCCTTCACAAAACCCTTATCTGGTGTCATACCTTATCTGTTTAGTAAATAATTGCAGCTGTAGCTTGCGCTCCGATGTGTTCGGTTGTTCAGATATAGTTGCATAGAGAAGGATAAGTGTAGAACATTGGGAGATGTTCAAAATGGAGTATCCAGCTGCTATTAAGTTCTTCGCAAATGAAGAACTTACTCCAAGTAAAATTAAACAGCGATTGAACGGTGTATATGGGGAAACATCCCCCTCATATTTTACCGTAAAAGAATGGGCCAAAATTTTTCGAATGGGTCGAGAAAGCATTGAAGACGGACAGTGTGCGGGTCGGCCGTTGAATATGCTCACTCCTGAAAACATTGCTCTTGTGAAAGGAGAAATTATGGAAGACTGGCGGCTAAACGTTACAGAAGCAGCAGCAATGTTTGGCCTCCCTTTCTAAAACAACAGTCCTTCGAATTATTCATGAACTTTTAAACATGAATAAGGTTAGTGCAAGATGGGTGCCTAGATTTCTTTCCTCAGTCTAAAAGCAGCAAGGAGTCATCTGTTGTCCGACATTTTTCGAGCCATGCTGTGGTAACGAGAAAGAAGTTCTGCAAATCATTGCTATAGGAGATGAAACTATGGTCCTTTACTATGATCCGTTGTCCAAAAGAGAATCAATGCAGTGGCAGGAGTAAGCTTGGCGAAGCATCGCCTCTAAAGGCCAGCGTCATTCACTCAACCAAGAAGATCGTGATCAAAATCTTTTGGGACTGTGAAGGAATACTCTTCATTGACTTCAAGGAGAGGAACACTACAGTAAATGGGGGAATGCTATGCTGACCTACTGCACACATTACGTTCTTTCATCAAATAGAAAAGACGAAGAAAGCTCAGTGGATATATGTGCCTTCTTCACGACAAAGCGCCTGTGCACACAGCTCTTGTTGCAAAGGAAGCTGTGAAGAAATGTGGCTTCAAGGAAATCGACCATCCACCCTTCAGTCGAGATGTACCTCCCAGCGAATATTTTATCTTCTCAAAACTCAAGAAGGCCCTTCGAGGAAGGAAATTTAAGTGTGACGAAGAAATTATGGATGCTGTTTATGCTCATTTTGCAGACAAGACTTCTGACTATTTTTGGGGGAGATTGAAATATTAATTCAAAGATGTGAGAAGCGCATTGCAATAAAGGGTAACTTATTGAAAAGTGAAATATAGTTTTTGTCATCATACCCAGAAAAGGGATAGGTCGGAAACTTATGGACCTACTCTCGTACGCTAAGTGAAAGTAAGGAAGTAATAAAATAATATTTACCACATGTACTTACAATTTTTTCACATCTAATTTTGATTGTAAGTACGTAATTAAATAAAATATATTGAACCTAAGAAACATGTCCTAAATGTTTAATTAATATAATATATGCCATTCATTTTAATTAGCAAAATAAATAATTACAAATTAACTTAAACACTTATCTACCTACTTTAATGCACATCAATCCAATTAAATGCATGTCAACATAATTTGACATGTTTCAGTCTAATTAAATATACTTCAACCTAATTAAATACACACCAACTTCATTAGTTCAAGTTCAACCTAATTATATATATATATATATATATATATGTCAACATAGTTTAATACATGTCAACACAGTTTAATACATGTCAACATGGTTTAATACATTTCAAATTAACTAAACACAAGCAACTGCAATAGCTAATCTACTTGCATGTTATGGCAGGATAATTGGTCTTGTGGCAACCTTGTTGAAGATGTTCTTGCAGTAATCTGTGACGTTTAAGCTAATGGCCAATTGAATACACCAGACTTATATATCATAAAAATAGGAGGGAAAATGCCTTTTGTGCAATGATTAATGCAGGGCAGATTTTGAGTTTTGTTCTATTGCTTAAAATTTGATAAATTTACTTTAGGATAAAATGACCGAAAATATGACTTTTCGTGGTGCATACAACGGCCTATTTTGATGAAGAATGCCTATTCTTGAACTACGAGTATATAAATGCCTTATTATGTTTTTTAGATAAAACATTTATTATTTTTTGTAATTTTTAATATATATTTTAGTTTCCACAGTATGCACTTTGCCAACAATAGCCGCATATCAATGATAACATTCTGCATTCTATTATCAGATTTAGCCATTTTCAAGTACAAAATGCTTCATTGCAACTAGTCTACAATGTTCGAGTTGAATCTACTGTAAATCATAAACTTCCCTTTTTATCTCTTTTTTATTTAAATTTTCTTAAATAGAGCCATACTCCTGCTATTGAATTAGAGTTAATTCCACCACCTTTAATGATTTTAAAATAAAATGCAGATCAGGTTGCTTGAGTGGTATATTCATACTGTGAAGTCAAGATGACTGGAGTAAAGGCACGCAGCTCCGTTCTCTATGACGTCACCTCAGGGATCTGTTCCGACTAACACTGAGACAGATATTTACACACACTACTAGTAATAGTAGTAGTTGTAGTAGTAGTAGTAGTAGTAGTAGTAGTAGTAGTAGTAGTAGTAGTAGTAGTAGTAGTAGTAGTAGTAGTAGTAGTAGTAGTAGTAGTAGTAGTAGTAGTAGTAGTAGTGGTAAGTGTATATTTATTATTATAAAATTGTATATACATTCCAAATATATTTTATGCATGGATCATAGAAGATACATGCTTAAATATAATACACAATTTGAAAGATGAGCAAATAATAATAAAAATAAGACAATATTAATAATAATAAATAAATAAAAATTTTAAAATATGAAGAACGGCGAGGCTATTGGCTACATTTCATTGCGATCAGCTGGATTTTAGATCGATTCTTAACCGAGGCCGAAACTTGGCACCCCAATTAAACACCTGAATGGAAGTGAAAGTGAAAACTGTGAACAACGATTTCTGAAAATGTGCTGAGGAAGGCGACGACAATTTTGCTAGCTGGAAGAAAAGATCTTACTTTTTTGGGCTTTGCCAATGAAATAATCGGATATGTATTTGGAATAGGGTAAAACAGAAAAGAAGCATATTATCAGCATGATTGGGCAGTTCTAACTATGAAATGAAGGAAAATTATCTCGTTCATCAAGAAAAGGTCTAAAGTTGCAGCAGCATAATTGCACAATTCGAACGTTGAATTTATTCTTCATTCAACTTATCCGCTTGCTATTTCTGCCTGTCTCCGAAATTCATGAAATCTTCTGCATATCCCCCGAATTCTCTCGAGTTGTCCAGTGAGATCTGATCATGTTCTCCCTTCTTCTTCTTTGGCTGCAGCCCTTCCAATGCCCAGGTCGGTCACTTTTGAGTAACTAAATATCTCCAAATACACAGAAAGTACACATACATATTGAAGGCTCTCTGAATGGGTGGTCTGTTCAATGTCATGGCCGCCCTGGAGACATAAACACAGAAAGGAGCAGACGCTACATAAACATGAAATGAAGATGAACGAGAAAATTAAAGGTTAATGTATGGCAGAGAAATACTAACTCAGCATTTTCCCTTTCTGAAGATGGACCGAGGAAAACGTCAATCAGGCTGGTCGCACGCAGAATTTGAACCTAAGACCCCCCGAATATGAACCCCAAGTGTTACCCCCAAGTAAACTCACACGTATATTGCTTATTTGAGATGATAAATTGGTAATTATCCGAGCCTGGGAGTTCATGCATTTATTTTGATTAAAATAGGCTGGTAAAATGGCACTGAAAATAGGTTGTAAAATGATTAAATCGGCATTTATTGAAAGTGAAAACAGAGAGTAGCATCAATCATTAATATAAATAGGTATTTCAGATACATAACAACTTCTCTATCACATAATAAAGTACTTTAGCTTATTTTTCTTGTTTACCAGAAACAAGATTTTTTCAAGGTATCAAATGGCCCTTGTCACAGAAAACATTTTTCATCGCGGAAAAATAAGTTCTACTTCCACTGAAGAAGCGATTAGAGAACATTTAAAATGCTATTTCCGAAGGACTCATGCCAGTTATAACAGAACACTTACCTTTCAAACATCATGGAAATGTTCATCAAGGTAAGGTAAACTAGTTTTGAATAGTCCTGGTGAATGAGAAAAAGATGTGCAGTGGTTTCTGATCGAGTTCATTTTCTGTTTATGTGTTTATACGTGAATTACGTTAGTATCGATCTTACTTCCGTACTGAATACATTGTAGAGGCGGTTTATTGCACAGCTGCACAGCTCTCATCTTTCTCGCTTGCAATTGTTTGTTACATTTATGCAGCTGAGAAGTTATCTGCACCAGAAACGTCCTAGAATTGTCTCGCGCAGATCGATACAAGGTAATTCGCCACAACTATTCAAAACTACAACAGGACTTCCCTGATTCTCTATTTCCTGGTTTTCGTATGCCAGGAGTAACTAATGAAGTTTCTGTTATTTAATGAGCTGAAGTGAATGGGTTAAGGAGAAAGTTGTTGACAGCTTAAAAAGAAATAAACGTATAACAAAATTCTTAATATATATTTTTGCGATTTGAACATGTTAGTTAATTTTCTAACTCTTTTCATTTCGATATATTTTGAAAATCATTACGTGCTTTTTAAAATTTGTAAATAATCGCAGAAAATATCCATAGAGATCCAAAATAGGAAAAAAGTTAAAATAGACAAAAAAGGCAAAATAAAAACTGGCGCTTTTGACCCCAGATATATGGAAACATGTTTATTTGTATCTGACTGTTAAATATATGCATCCAGATAGAAAAAGAATTTTGCCTAACTTTTGACTCTGGATTATAAAATTAGCAATATGATTGATAATCAGAAAGTTTAAAATTAAAGCTATGCAGAATTTTTGAAAATGTCCATGTCACAGGAAAATTTGCATCATGTGCTCTACAAGGGGAACTCAATAAATAAATTATTTTTTCCCCAGTTTAGATATATTTGTGTTTCATGTTAGAAATCATATTATTTTCCAATTCAGATATTCCAAATTATCCCACTAGGTACCGAAATTACCTAAAAATTCATTTTGTTTAAGTAGGCAGGGTAATTTCTAATGTAATTATGCACTTAGATTGTGTATAAACATTCATCTAGCGCAGTTAATATTTAGAAGCGCGCCAGTTGAGATGGCGTTTTTGTTAGCAGAAATATTCTAATTCTTATCTCCAGTCTTCATTGTGCAGTAATTTTGCAAAGCTGTTCTGTTCGCTGCTCAAGGAATTTACAGAAAGAAAAAAGTTTATGATTAATGTTGGAGAAAGATTATCGCTTTGTCGCTCGTTAAAACAGCTAATGACTCCCAAAACTTCGATCCGAGTCGTGTTTTAACGCTGTTTGTTACACAGACACAAAAAGTGTGGCCTGTTCACGTTTCTAGTAGCTCTAACATTGTAATGGAAGTCTCAGTTGTAGCAGTAAAAACTCGAGAGATGGCAGGTAGTTTCGGCACGTATACTTCCTCATTCCACCATCTTCTTCTTGCAGTGCACTTTTCCGTTAGGTAGAGAAGTGGCAAAAAAAGAAAACAAAAGTTGAAGAACTTGAGGGCTCTAATCTTTGTGCTCCATTTCCGCTAATGGCACTCCCAGTCCGGAAGGGCGTACAAATTGCTGCGATATGCACATCAGCAAGGGGACTCCATGCATTTGTGCCCTTATAAGGTACTGGGAAATCAGCGGCGGCTCTCGCTGTAAAAACTAGGTGAAATATGGAGGCGAGAAAGCCTCTGCCGAGTTTCTTGTACGTGGTTTTGAATCAGGGTCATCTAGTGTCCTAAAACAGATCATTACTTATGTGCCCCTCTGCTACTTCAGTTAATGAGATGTCAATGAAAATAATCATGATCCTGAATTTCTTAATCACATTTGAATTGAGGTACAAAGGTAGTCACAGAACTTTGAAGTGGTTTGTATATGGAATGTGGACAGCTGGCGATGGCGGCACTAATTCGAAGCTGACCGGTATGCAATTACTGATTGCCGACCACCTCGATGAACGGGTTTCTTGTGGAACATCTTCCCAGGGTTCATACCCTGGGCTTCTCAGGAGCCCCTCGTGCCCTCGCGGTCACGGGAGAAGGGAGATGAAAGAAGTGATGCAAATTAGAAAGTACTGCTTCATTTAAAACCTGAAAGGGTTTATTCTGGTAGAAGTTTCTGGATGGCCACCTCGCTGCTATTTACCGGTGAAGTTAGCTTTCTGCCCTGGACGCGAAACTGTAAGAAAGTGTACACTGCCTGAACTGAAGAGTAAGACTGCGATTAATCACCATAAAACCATCGTGACTCTCAACAACTATATAACTGAACTGCAGAGAACTCAGATGAAGTCCAACTGTCTACACTGCCCGAAAACTGCATGTAACTGTGTGTCTTCGGCACTAAAAACTGAACCGAAATGAGCTTGTCATAACTGAGAGAACCTGAAGCGTAAAACTGCGTGCCTTCAGGTTTTCTCTTAAAAATGTCGCCACGTTGTCCTCCAACGCATTGGGTTCCTCACGATAGCGCCCACCGCTGCCGAGCTTTCGAAATTCTTAAATGTCATTGGCGAACTCTAACTCGCCCAAGCGCGCACACTTTTAACTTTTTGAAACGTTGGTCTCCGATAGGTTCGTTTTTAAACATGCTATTGCATGGTGTGAGGAAGTCATTCATATCTCCACCAGCTGCTGAGGTATTTCGTAACGATTTCCAGAGGATTTGCAGCAAGCGAAAATACAAAGAGATTATTGTCCTGACTTCTACAGCACAGCTGCATTCACTTTGCTATCTTAAGCAAAGCAGCCTTCGCTCGGATGGCAAGTGCCGGCGAAGTAGTCTAAACTTAGGCCTGGAAAGTTTCCTGAAAAAATCCTTTCCCAATTTATCATTTCATCTTATGTGTCCACCGTCTATGGTGCCTCAGTAGTAAAAACGAGCGTTAAACACTAATAAAAAAAATCCTTCACTCCGGGCTAGAAGGGAACGGAACCAGGTAGCCTACACAATGAACATATATCACCCTGTTACGTATAATTTCCTTATGCACCAACACAAAATAATAAAATATTATATAATTATTATCACACATTTATTATATGTGTTTGCTTTGGGGCAGGTGGGGGGTATGGAGATCTGTCACAAATTGCACCATTTTAAGAAAACTTGGACTTATTGTTTATTGGGAGGAAATATTCTCATTGTAATTGTAGATAATGCAACCAGACATAATTATCATCGTCCACTTGGCTACTTATAAAAAGTATCCCACATTCTCGCGTCTCCAATCGATGTTTGCCTTCTAATATGAAGTTGGTGCAATGAACCCCGGACGAGAGTGTAGTCGTTTTTATCAAGGAAGTAGAGTGTCTCTTAGGTACTTAATATACACTGTCCAAGCTCGAAAACAGAGGCAGTTAACGTTATTAACCGCTGTCGAAACTAAGAATCGATCTCCATCCACACTAAATGGAAAGAATACACTGCTGTAAAAGCTAATTATGTAATAAGACAACTAATTCAAGATGAACTTCCAGACTGCGGACTATGAAGAAGCCTTGCATGAGCCTGAGGAAGTCTTCAAGTTTGAAGGCGGTGACTATTTCAATTTGACGTGAATGGCTCAGATGGTGTGCGGTATGTGAAGAATTCAATATGAATATCAATGTGATTTTCCCTCAGAGTCAAATGCTTTAGGTATATATTTCAGATTATTTTAGTAAAAAAATGCCGAGTGACATAGATCATTACTAGTCATGTCTGACCATCATAGATCTAGTTAGGCTGCATCCTTCAAGATTCATCTTCCTACTATAAAAGTAAAATAGAAAGTCTTACGTATTTTTCAGCGATTCCTGATGCCAAAGTTGTATTTATATTTGTCATACTGAGTTGACATACAGTCCGTAACACCCTCAAACTTCATTACATAAGTGTATACCATTTTGAAGAGAAACTCCCAGAAATGGCAGCATTCGGTGCTGAGAAAGTTTTCTGTGCATTAGAATTTCATAGTGTGCCACGGATGTTAACGAAAATTTCGACTAAGTGCTGCAAACATCCACCAAGCATACCAGTGGCATGCGAAATTTGTATGTACAGTGGTTTGTGCCCTGTGCAGAGAAGTGGTCGTCCTAGCATGAGAGAAGTGAATGTTATAAGAAGTCCAAAGAAATCTGTGGGCAGAGTGTCCCATGAGTTCCAAATGCTGTTTAGAAATATTTGCGTAGAAACTTACAATACAAATTACTGTAACAGAGGCCGATAAAGAAGAGCGCTTCAAGTTTTGTTGTCAGCTGCAACAACAGGCTAAAGAAGATGACGGGTTCATGAATCGATTTATTTTTCAGCACTGAGATGGCATTTCACACAAATGGATAATCATAAGTAAACCTAATTTTGCAATTGGAGTACCAAGAAATCTATGCAAATAATCCAATATCAGTCGAAGGTTAATGTTTTCTGTGCAGTGTCGTGCCAAAATTTTTATGGTCCTTTCTCCTTCGTTGGAGGTCTCTGGACATGTTACAGTTATGGCTGATGCCCTAGTTGATACTTTTCTCTTCCTGCAGGACGGGCCTCATCCCATTTCCTTAGCTTCGTTCGTGCATACCTGAACACAGAGATGTATCAGCTCTGGAACAGATGGCAGTTGCTGATGCAATGACCACCAAGGTCCCCCAACTCGACGGTACCACCTTTACCCCGTAATACGGAGGAACTCAGAGAAGCGGCCACAAATCCAGTGGATATATTAGAAAGTTTGTGGCACGAGTTAGATGAGCATGCAGGCATCTGCCGAGTCACAGATGGTACACACATTAATGTGCAATTAACTCAGTGAGCTTCCCTTCAGAATACGGGAGTGATATCCTTTGTGGGTTCAGGAGAAGCTCATTACCACGATCACATCATCTAAAACAGTCCGCGTCTCAATTCTACTGAGAGTCTGAGTATCAAGTAGACACTGGTGTAGAAAATAAAAAACCAAAAAGTGCATGCACTTCAAGAATGTCAGAATGGTACCATGTATATTCCTTGTATTACATCCAAAAATTTATACTCATGTCAAAATGTTATCTTGGAGTAATAAATGCAATAGGAGGTAGGTTAATATATTATCCTAAACACAATTAATTATGCTATATATATACCATAAATAACTACAACCTATAATAATGAAGTTTTATCGTTTTTAATAACTTGTTGCCAAAATGTTCGGTGTTAATAATAATAATAATAATAATAATAAAAAGAAGAAGAATATGTTGGTATTAATGCATATATTTTATACATTTAACAGAATTGGGGAATAAACTTACTTTTGTATAATAATTTTCACAATTACTTGTTATACGTGTGAAGAAATGTACTGTTAAATTAGCTGAAGAACTTAGTAGAGCATTTATATGCCCAGTATTGAAATTTAAATGGCATCTTACATCACTTCACGATGTCTCATAGTTATGTTTGCTGAACTTAACTGCAGTCAGTAATTTAGCTATTGTTTTCTGTATGTTTTCTTTTGTTTCTAATAAATTTAAGAAAGAGTTTTGTGCTTTCATTACGGCAATGACTTACTGAAAATAGCGATTTTAAATAATATAATTCGGTTTAAACAGAAGAATCACTTTAACTTCTTCTTCAAATCAACATATCTGATAGTTATTTTTTGAGATTCAGAAAAATTTAAAAGGCAAAAAATTATTCTACCTCGGTCTATTGAGAGCCAAATAAGTATTGAAAGCCAACCATACGAGGATGTATATAAATGGTAGAGAATTGTCAAACTCTTTTGATTCATTTTCCCTGTTCACTTTTTATGTACTTAGTCACAAAAACAAATGTAAAATGACTGAATGATGGAGAGCTTTAGTAAATTCGAGGCTGATTTAAGTTAGATTTCGTTATTTATTTTTTATTTAGTGCAGGTCTGCTGCTCATATCATTGTAGATCGCCTACAGCATTTTCTCTTCAATAAGAACAAACTAATTTTACTTGTTAACTATTCTGAGGATCCTTTCAGAAATTCGTTGACATTGCGCCCAAATGGTCCGGATTTCATTAATACTTGCAACTTTCCTAAAGATACTTCTCCCCTAATAATTAACCCCTGTTCAAAAGTTACTTTCAATAATAAATTTATAAAAGATTCTAACGTAATATTTATGATTTCCTTAACAAAACATTTTTAAAAAGCTAATGATGTTTTGTGTTACAATAAAACGCTGATGGCATTTATTTATAGTTAAGATGAAGAGAACAAGAGAACAGTATCCGATGCCAACAAAAAAGCACGATTGATGTCGTTTATTTATGTCTTGAGGATTAAACTCGCTCCAATATCACTTAAAAAAGTCCTATTTAAAATTTAACACAGGGTAGCCTTGATTTAATAAAAATGCAGGTAGAATGGTCGAAGTTAGTAAAAATGTTCCCATGAATGTATATCTGGAGTCATATCTGTTGAGATGATTAATTTTTATTCGAGCCAGAGTTTAGTAAACATGGGTCCAATATAATGGGCTATCTGTTTACTTATGTGTAGTAGTCAGATTTCCATTTCATCGCAATGCCCCATTTCTTCAATAACGGTGATGTGTAGGTCATGCATATACCTGTCAGTTAAGTTGTAGGTATCAGTATAAGAACATATACGTTGTTCATGCACGACGTTGCACAACTCCATTTCTATATTTCGTGCGATTAATTTTAGCGAAAGTTGGATTAATAGAGATGGTCAGTAATATGGCCTCCCCGATTACTTAAACTTTATCCTTTGGGCTTTTGGGCTATGGGGGGCAACACTTAAAGATTTTAGAGTATGCCACATCCATTGACAACATACAATCCTGCATGCAATGATGTGTATCAGAAGAAGAAAGTGGTATATAACAATGGTGATTATTCTATTAAAATGATTTCATTGTTCATATTTCTCATCTATGACTAATAATGGGAACTGTCATTGTGTTCTACAGTGTTATTCTTAAAGTACCTGTTTTATTTTGTCATCAATGTCGATTTCATTGCCCATAATATTTTACAAATTCTTTTCCAATTCATTATGACGTATTTCAATGTTTTCGGTTTGGTTTTCACTGTTGGCAAGTGTTTTTGAGAAGAAAGTAAGGTAACCAACTTCTTATTCTCGAATTAATGTATGAAATAATTAAACAAACGATACGCATGAGTACAAAAGTTGGAAACACCATACAGGGAAATCAGTGTTAATGTGACACGGTTCCCGACAAAGGCAGCAGTTCTGGGAAGGCGCGTGAGAAGGAAGTAGAATTTCCACACGCGATGCTCGTCTATTGGGTGGGGCCCGGTTCTGTACCAATGACCTAATTCTAAGAACCTCATTATATGCCACTCTAACGTTTATTAAACTCCAGGAACATGTGCTAGCTCTAATTACTCTACAATAAAACGAATAAAGATGAGCGCTGTTTTCAGACTAGAACGTTCAAATTCATGTCATGCATATTTCCTATTCTGAACATCACAGTGTGTTAGAATCCAGACTGTCTATATTATTCTTTTTATCACACAAAAATAAACATGTGGATTCCCTTTACATAAATAATCTTTTATAACGTGTATAAGTTATCCTCCATCATCTTTGAACTGGCACAATAGATCTTTTGATCATTAAAATAAAAGAACAGTTTCCTTGGGTTGTATTGCTTTCAATATACATAAAAACTCTTATGTGATGTTTTATAACTAATATAACTAATATAATCACTTTATCTCGGGTAATATTTAATGCCACTATTAAATATATTAATTAAACACAGTATTAAGAGTTAATTTCATTTTAACAAATAAAAAAACTAGTGTACTCGTTTGCGCGGTTTTCTATCTACACGTTTTATTATTTTTTTTTCTAACTATTGGAACTGAATTGTATGTTCTGCCAATTTGTAAAAACATCTGCACGTAGAGCTAATATATTGGAAAAATAATTGCACGTCGAAGTAATAAAAGTGTAATAACAACTGCACGTCCACAGATTTGATTTGTCGAAACTAGACACTGGCTCAGTGAGGCATGATCAAAATAATAAACATGGTGCCTTTTGTGGCTAACGGATCATAAAGTTTTTATCCAATTCTAACACAAAATAACAAGTTACAACTTGTAATTTTTACAGTCATAATTTCTCGCGTTAAATTTAGCTTTACAATATTTTGTTAACTTCATGCTGAAGTATACGTGGTACATTGTTGTCACTTCCAGCTCATGTCTGTTAGAGCCGTACAAAAAGATATGCAAGAAATTCTATTTTTCTCTCAACATATCTTCAGCTGAGGCCTAAGGAGAGTTTGTTCTTCTTTTTCCCTATAGCACAGCTCGAAGACGGTTTAAAATATTTAAGTAGGGGATGCAATCAATTTCAAAAGAAGGTGAACCCAGCGCGCTAATTTGCGCTCTAACGGAAGAAAACATCACATAACACCGCTGCTGTCATTGTGAGAGAGGATACTTGAAAAAATGAAGAACAATGTCATGAATTTAAAAAATAAGTTCACTGACTGTCATCACACGATGATAACTGGAAAGTTGCACATAAGACATGAAACATGAGACATGTTTGTTCTGTTAGTTCCGTGGCAGAGTGTGCAGTGATGCCGTGGTTAAGAGCGCAGGTCCGCTTCCCGGCATGAAGTATTTTTTATTTTTGATAAACCTTTGTAACATATGACAAATTAGTTGCATAATATTGTTTACCATACACAGCAAGGCTTTAATGTTAACACACACACACACACACACAAACACAGTGGAATACTGTGTATACTGAAGGATATATATATATATATATATATATATAAATTAACACTAATAATAAAAGTAGATAGATAAAACACAGAGAAAGAGTCACACTTGAAACTGCTATATTTCGAACTACTGCGAGTTCTTCAATGGCAAGAAGCTATATATATATATATAATATTTCCTTCAGTATTTGTTTTATCTAAATGCAATATTTCTGCACATGCGAGGACTAAAGATGGCTTTCGGGCAGAAATTCAAGAAGCCTGGGGATGTTGTAGCCTCTCGTCCACACTACCGTAAGATTTAACATCATCTATGTCCCGAAGATTGAGGGCAGTTATACATGCTGAGGGTTATACGCCGAAATTAAGTTGAGTTATCACTTTAGAAGATAAATGTTTTTGTTCGTATATTTATTTAGTTATTTGTAAAGAATGTGTTAGTTTGTGATTATGTTTTATGTGTTCATAGGTAATGTTATAAAACTCAATATGTTAAAACATAATATGATATTAAGGCAACATAATGATCTATATATATACAATTATAAAACCAATAATAAAAACTAAAACGAAATGTTGTGTGGGATTTCAATCCAGGATCTTACGCAGAAGAGCAAGGCCTTCTAAACCTCTCGGCCAACACTACTCTATACCTTAATGTTATCTTTCCCGATACTTATGATTGTGAGCGTTATGTTTACAGGCAAAGCGCCCACTGCAGTGTGCCAGTCGCTGCATGCTGGTTGTAAATACATTGTTTGCGAAAGTTCCAAAAGTTCTCCGATCGACACGTCTGGGGATGACTGTTTTTTTTTTTCCAAAGGTCGCATCTACAAAAACAGCTGATTCTCCAACAAAAGAACGTTCGCGTGCAGATTTACTTGCAGTTGAAGAAGCTGCCAAATTTCGTTAATAAGTAATCACTGCTGATGAAAGTTGACTACAGCATTTTCAATCCTGAGAGCAAACATCAAAGTTGTGTGTGGAAATCTTCAACAATACCAACGGGTTTTCTATATTCAAGGAACAGTAACTAGCATATCGTTTCTGCACACACACGATCTCAAACGTTGCAGAAAAGCTCACAAAAAGCAATGTGAAGTATGACCCTCGCCATCCGTGCAGTTCACATTTAGTCCCCTGTAACTTTTTTCTTTCCCTTTTCACTTCACTTTTTCCTTTTCACATGAATTCTCTGAATTAGACCACAGAGTCGCGATGACCGCAAGGTTGGAGGACAACAAGATCTTCACCCGGTGGATTGCCGTGAAACTATACTTAGCATATTAATGACAATTGTTATATATATTAAATATGGAAAACTCTTAATTATTTCAAAATCAAAAAATGTTGCATTTGAAGTAACAATTCTCTCATGCAGACACTTTCCAATCACGATATCGGTCATTTCGTTAGTAGTAAGTTGTTGCTGATTGGCCGGTAGTGACGTTTCGTGTGAATTTGTGAACCAATTGCCTATTTCGTTTCAAATCTTTACTTTGATACCATTGGAAGAGAACATTTAATTAACTTCAAAACGTAGGAGGTGATAAATTCTTGCTGTAGAGAAAAAATTCATCCTACAGGTTCCAGAGTTTAATGAAAAAGGTCATCAATATGTTTGCTGTCATGAAAACCAAGATAATGTTTTTTTTTTGTTTTGTTTAATTAGGTGCGTTATCAAACTATTTTTATTAAATTCTCTCTCTTTCTGCTGTACGTATTTATGAACATTATTTCTAAGTATTTAAATTCTACAGGATTTCGATCTATATGCAACAATAGCAGTAACAGAGTTGTGCATCCTGGTATCAATTCTGGAACAAGTAGACATTTGAGTTAACGAAGCCAACAAATTTTATCCTTAGACATTATTGAGAAAAAAATCACAATAATAACTTAAAAATGTCATCTTATGAACAAACTAACTAACAAAACTTGGGTTCCTTGCGTTTATAGAACAAAAATACGATGGTGATAAAATCAGTTTTCTTCGAAGGTACAGAATATTTGTCTAAAGCATAATAGTGAACAATTGCACGTGTTTTAAATAATCTATGAAACATCTAGCGTACGTCTCCCAAATTAAAATATCGTACATGTTTTATCATGTTTATAGACCAGGCTCTTAACAGTCCTATTGGCATTTTACATAATCAACAAATCTGCAACGCCCCCGAGCTGCCAAGAAGTGCAGCTGAAGGAAGTGCGGTCAGATTCTCCGCCTCGGCGAGTTTAGGAAGTCCTTACATCTCCCGGCTATCGCCTCTTGGTAAACAGCGTGGAAAACTTTGTGATGCTACTGCACGAACTTGTGCCAAATAACCCTTACCCAGGACGTTGCGGCATTTATCGATTATTATATCTTGATTAAGGTTAATAATTCTGCCTTAGTCTTGGCTATATTTCGTCTTCTTAAGTTAATGTTGGCAGGCCTAAATGCATTGTCAGTCACATTTAACAAGAAACATACTTGTCAATGGCAATACCGTCGAACAGCAAATAAGACTGGAATATTCATTAACTGCAGGAATTCATTGAGGCTTTATGGTAATATAAGGATTACAATGTAAGCAAACAACTATAGAAGGAAAATATTTAGAGCAGATAAATAGGGATAATATTATTTTATTTTTAGATCTTATTTTGAAATTAATTGATAAAGTATATATGTATATATATTATGAATTAATTAATTTCAAAATATATTCTAAAAATAAAATAATATTGTTCTTACGCATCTCCTCTAAATATTTTCTTTCTATAGTTACTATAGTTTGTATATATAAAACTATATATAACTACACTTATATATACATGTATAAGTGTAGTTTATTATGTAGTCTGGTGGGATATTTTTTCAATAAATTTAAATTTCATCTCCATATTCATTATGATTTACGTGCGGCTATATCTGGTCATCGAATTACATATGTGTAAAACTACATATAAAAATACCCAATTACGTGTATAACCTTATTAAAATGTAAATTAATCATGTTAATCATGTTCTTATAGATGTGTACAATTAATAGAGTAAATACAATCAATTAAGTCCTTATTACATTACAACATATTATTTAGGCAATAAAATATCAGTTATTGTTTATACTATATTCTTTGTGATATTTAAAAGAATTCTTGTCCGTGGTTTTGTTTATTTTATTAGAATTGAAAATGGCATGAATTTATTTGGGGAAAAGTTTTTTGGGATTTTACTTAAGTTGATTGCTTGTTTTAAATCTAACTTTATTTATTTATATGCAATTATTGTTATTTATTTTTAAAAAAAATCCATTCACAACTTTCAATACTAGATAAAGACTGGGTTATGCCATTTAGCTCATGATACCATTATAGAGGACTGCACAAGTAAACTAGACCACCAACCGAGAACAGTGAAGATAAACGCACGCATAATTGACATATGTGGAAAACAGGAACCTTTAGAACTAGCAAAAACACTACTTAGAATGCAGTTAAGAAATATTTCATAATGAAGTTAAATAATAAATGAATAGTATACATTAGGTAAACATCATTTTGCGGAAACAAACACTTTTAGTGCACAGATCGTGACGTCATCATGCTATCGGTTAACATATTATTTTTTTTAAATAATTTCCAAATCGTACTTCAGCCGCCGCTGCTCAAGTTCTATTCTATTCTGTTATTATTCATTTATCAGACCTTATGCTTCTGTCTTCTTTATACAACTTTATTCATATACGCGGCTCCATGGCTAAGTGCTGGCCACTCACCAAGGCCATTTATTCCTCCAATTCTCTGGGTGAGCGCGCAATTCTAATGGACTATGCTACTGCCCTCTGTCGTACGGAACGGAACTATAATGTCTAGCCGGCAAGTGAGTTAACATCACCCAGTAACACTCTTTTCTATCTCTCCTCAAATTGGGTAGAAGAGCTGTAAGGAAAGTAATTAAGTAAGGAAACATACGAAAAGTGTGACACTAAAGACTTATTCTTTATATAACCAAGGAAGAATGGACGCTAACATTGGAACCAAAATACTGCAAACAGATTTTGGGAAACAATGGAGTCATCTCTTCCACATTGGGGTAGCACAATAAGCCTGAAGTGCTGGAGGTCACTATTCTCCACTAACCCACGTCATCTTATCTTACTGTAAAGTCCTGTCACAGCTTAGTTCTGCAGTCAAACGGAAACATTTACATTCAACAAATTTACCTATTACACGACGAAGCTCGCCTATTCTCATCTAAAGAAATTCCAGGACTTGTTTATGAAATGGAACATTTTATGCTACCCACCTTATTCTTCTGAACTGAAGAAGTACCTCAGAAGTGAACGATTTGAAAAGGATGATGAGGTGAACAGAACTCTACTCAAACAATACGAGACTGGTATAGACAAAGTATCGAAAATTTTGTGCATCTTAAAATGAAACATTCTTGACAAAATATGGATATTGTGTTGTGGAAAAACAACTTAAGAATTGTAAAATATCGCTAATTTTATTCAAAAATAAAAATGAAGTTAATAATATTTCCGTAATAAGGAAATTTGCTTGTTTGGTTTCATTCGCATTGATAGATACCATCTTCGTATATGATACCAAATATCACATTGGTTGACCTTCTGATATTTAAAAAAAAAAACACTATCATTAGACATCTACTATTTGACGGTTTTATTTTATTCATTCTACTGATCGGATGTTAATCCTAGTAAGAATTAGGCAAAAAAAAAAAAAAAAATGTCACAAAAGTAGAAATTTAAATTTTTGCGCTAGAAATCAATCCGTCATGTACTGTACACTGACATACTGTATTGAGCATAGAACATTTTTAAATGTCTTGCAATGTAATTTAAATGATACGTGCATGTTCCTTTAAGAGGGAACGGAAAACGCCTTATCTTGATTTGTATATCATGGCATATTAAGAAACATAAAAAATTATGATATTTAGATGCTTGAAAGTTTTACAGGTGATGGCTAAGACATTTAAATATAAGCTAAAATAACATTTTTGATTTAAAAATATATTTCTGTTAGTAATTTGTTTTCTAAATTTAATAATACGTTTATTTTATCAAGAACAAATGTAAGGTGAGAAAATGTTACTTAGTGTTGAAAAATCAACCTTGTAAAACATTCTGCATTATATGCTGGATCATAGCATGCAGCCATTCGTTAAAAATGGGGGGGGGGGTTTCAATAAAGATATACAAATAATTTAAACACTATTTTAAAGATAATATTTTTAATTATCAAATAATATTAATGAATAAACACTCTATTTTTGACTCCAAATCTCATTCTATTTACCGATCTAAGATAAACTCTTTTATGTCTCAACTATTTATTCCTGCTGGCATCTGCTGCTATTTTGCATTACGTACATGCAAGAACCATACAATTCAATATCAATATTATTTCAAATTATATTTTCGATATGTTTCTTATACAAAATCTACTAAGGAAATGTACTTCTCGATTTTTGAGGGATATTAATTAATTTTAAGATTGGAAGTGGAATTTGGAACCTATGCTGCTTTTATTTTAGCATTATTATTATGAATAGTAATGGGGATTTCATTTACTTACAGAATTATTCATTAGGTGATATGCATAACTGCTTATTTTTACGAAAACGGTGAAACAGTTATGCCACTACCTGGTGGCACAAACCCAACAGTCTAAAATTCTGAACTATTAAAATGGTGTGCAAGATACCAGGTACAAAACACAAATGAAAGCTTGTACTCTCCAAAACAGGCCTTTGTGTGTATATGGCAGTAACAAATGTGGAAAGGCACAATATTATTTTTATTTATACAAATTACTTCACTAACTACATTAAGAACTACAACTGTATACGCACCACCCTTCTCATCAACTCCGTAGCTGAACTTAACGAGGATTCAATATCAACATCGGCTAAATAAAAGAGCTTATCGTAAATGGGAGAAAATAGCAGTCAATCATGATTGGGTATGATCTATTATTAAACCAAATTAATCAGCAATACTCATTCCCGTGAAGTTTAATAAAACTAAAATGCCAATAAAATAGTTTGCTAGAAATATCGATGTCTATTTTGACAGCAATCTTCATTAGCAAATTCAAACAAAAACAAATTTAAAAAAATATTTTCATCATTCCATTCCTTGAAACGACTGAAGACTTCTATCACGTTCAATATGGAAATAATTACTAGTGCCGCATTTCTATTACTGCAACCTTCTTTAACTGATATAAATCTTGGACAAAGACTACAATGTGTTCACAATGCCTGCGTCCGCTACGTAAAGTTCACGTCACTTCAGCTTTTGAACTTATCCTGACATCGACTGGATGCTAGAAGGAAGTTGCACTCCCTCATTCTTCTGCTCCGCAATGCTTCGACCCGCTTTCTTTCCTTATCCTCTTACCATAATTTAAACACCCGGTCGAAAAACAATTACGTCCTCTCTGTACCCTTATACCGAATTTCTTACTTCTCTTTATTCCTCACGGTTATCGCTACTCGTCTCTGGAACTCTCTGTCGTCATACAACGACAGTTTAGAATATTGCTCGAACATTATTTGCAGAATGCAGCATTTAACAACTGTGCTCAAATTGTTAATGCCATTAACTGTATTGTAATTGTAGTGAAATGGAAGAGAGAATCTTGCGATGTAAATTTCGTCAGGCAAAGTAAATATATTGTTATTAAATTCTGTGGGTGAGTTTAAAATGAGTTCACTTCCTGCCAAAAATAAAGAGAAATTTTATGAAAACACATAAACGATAAGTGGTGAGCACGATAGGGAAAAAAGGGAAAAGTTTGTGATGAATCAAGAAATGAGAGAAAGAAAAACTGAAAGAAAAAAATAAGAAACTATCTAAAATAGATTCAGAAGAGAGGAAAAACGCCAAGGAAGGACAGAAGTATAGTGGTGGGAAGTTTTAATATTACAGCTTGAATGCTCCTTTCACCTAAAACTTAAAAAGCGCTCATAAATAAATTAATCAATCACCTAAAGCTAGCTTTTACTCAATGCTACATTTTTCAAGCATTATAAATTTCCTTGCTCATCAATTTTGACCGTAATGTCTTCAAAATGTGTGCCCAGCATATTTAATATTTCTTATTCATTTTTAGTTACATTATAAAACTTACTGAAATGTGAAATATCAAATGTTAAAAAATTACGAAAAAGAAAAACAAAGGATATTTATAAAATAATTTAGTTACAAAAAATTTAAAATGTTTTAATACCAATACTCATAAAATTATTTATGAAACCGTTGTGATTAATATGGGAAAATTTTCAAATTCAATGTGGAAGAAATAAAAACAAATGCGCACGGGACATTTTCAAAAAATCAATGTTTTCATAAAATGTTCTATAAATGGGACAGTTTTCAACCAAATTTTCACAGTGCAACCTATCAAATTTTAGGTAAATTTAATTAAAATCAAAAACGTTAAAACTCAGTAGAAACACCTCATAAGACATGGCCTTTGGTAAACATAAGGAAATATCTGAATTATTTGATGTTCAATTAATTTAGGAATTTTAAAAATTCCTTAATTTCAGTGTTACAGTCTTGTAAACTCAGGGTTTTCAATAACGCCATATTTTTAACATTAATATTGTTCTTGTTAATTTACGTTATACCATAAAACATGTTAATAATGAGTTTTCTTTTCCTTTCAGGAAGCCCAAAAATAAAAAGAAACTTTATGGTTTCTACTATAAACGGTGAGTAAACTAAAGAATGTTTTAAGTTTACTAAAATCATTCTGCTAATAATTAGGTAAGGTATTGTATTTTAAAAAACATACTTTCCCTTAATAATATTGCAAATTATACCGAAGAGCATGCTTGTCCAAGTTTTAAGGATCAACTGAGAATTTAAGATTAAGATCTTGAAAATAAATTATAAATGTGATATAGGCTTTTTATGGTTGTGTGTCAAAATAATTCATTTTTTATAGAAAGGGAAGTTATCTGCTAATGAATATTTTAAAACAAATATAATAATCGTAAATATTAACATAATTTAAATGAATTAGAAAGTATGTTTGCACCGAAACCTGTCTTATCTGATCTACCTAGTAACCCGAAATTAAATATTTATATTCTATGGTTTTGACATTATACATGCGCCTTTGTATTACTTATATAAAAGCAATAGCATTAAAATAAAGGTTGAAATTTATACAGTTTGCCTAGTAGGAGATTTTGTTTTCTGAGATATCACTTTATGTGAATAAATTCAGCTTTGCATTTGGAAGATTCAAATGCATCGCCATAAAGTATGGGAAATCTTGAACATTTTGTTTCAAATTCATTACACTTTGTAAGACACTTTAATTATTTGTTAAATGCTCTACTACTTTGTGCTGTACTTCAAGCGAGTTTGTGGAAAGATTCGCAAAGAGATGAATGCCTACGAGAATGTCCGCAATAGAATGCAGTTCGCGCTAAGCAGTAGACAGATTTTTCCAGCTTAACAAGAATTATGGTTCTAACAACGTTCTTCGTGCCCGCTAAATGTGGCTATACATTAAACATAACGACATAAACTTTACCGCATTTTACTTTTTGTTGCACGGTTTGCAGTCATCAAGCAAAGAGTTATAACAGGGAAAGAAGAGGAAATTTGTAGGAAACCTTTATATTTGAAACCGTGGTCCCTGTGGTTAAGGTAATAAATGGTTTATTTCACACCCACGTAAGGATATCAGCATTGAAGGAGCTACGTTATGGCACAGAGTCATCTCTCAAGGAAAGAACTTTCCTACATTTATCCCTAGTTAGCGTTTTTAGACACGTCGAGACTTTCCCAAACTGAGAAGGTTGAGAGATTTTAAGGAGTAGTTCTTTTTTATTGACATTTTGTTTTAATGACGGAGTATGGTTATTGTGGTAAAATGAGTATTCTAATATAATGATACATTATTTTTGAGAAATCTGAACTGAAATTGAATGGAATGAATTTTATTGGTAGAAACGAGTAGGACATTTTGATTGTACAGATTTGCTTAAGGACTGGCCGTTTGTACCTACGTTCCCCAGTAGGTGCATTTCCGGGAGGAAGGGTTGCGGTGAGGGAGACACTTGGTTGCCAGGATCTGCGGATGGTGAGGCTGACACAAAGACGAGGTCTCTAACATGGTTTGCAAATAGAAACCCCGAAGCCGGTAGTGCCCCCTCCAACCTGTCACAGCTCCATTACGGAGAGCTTCCATATCATGAATCAGAGACGTATTATATTAAATTACCCCACAAGCAGAAAAGGTAAGTGTGCAGCCCAAGTAAATGGTTCCCTTCTGCTTATAAGCCGATGAAGGAATTTTCAATTCAGGTTCCTACGAGCACGAATACTGAAGTATAATGGAGCGCCGTCGTGCATGAAATGTGCTTCTCGAAGACTGATAAGTAGCTTATCGGCCAAGAAAGTTTTAAGAAGGATCTGTAGGGGCATTCTTAGCAGAGCAATGAGGTCTGTATTCAGATAAAGGGTGGGAATTTTGAAGAAATGCTTAAAAGTACTGTAAAAAATTATCATTCACATACCTTAAAAATATCTGAAAATCTGTCAATTTTAAATATATATTGATATAAAATCATTCATAAAATAAGATACTAGTTTTATTTTTAGCTCTGTACTGTACAACTATTTTCCTGTTCCTTCGTTATACTTAATAATTGCTCCCTCGAATAAGACAATCTTACACCAGTTATTTACCGGGCATGCGATATAGCGTTACGAAAGCTTCTATATTTAGACTAATAAGTGGTTTGTTGCTAGATACAACCTAATTATCGATGCTTTACAGTGACGTGGTTCTATAGTAATTAAGCAGCAATTTATCGGCCTGTTTTACAACTGCCAGTTTAGTGTTCTATTGACTCTTGCTTTCCGTTTTCCTTGGCCTACCTTGTCAAAGCTTGTTTATTACATGTCCTATGTTCCAAATCTTTAACAATTTGCCGACATTTCTCACAGTTTTATGCATTCTTAAAAGGGAACTGCGTAAATGTCTCCTGGAAGTCTGTGGAGTATTATTTACATTTAGCGTAATGAGAACATGTGTAAATATTTACGAGTAAACGAATTAATATTTACATGGCAAATAACAAACCGTTAACTAAGTCCAAGTGAGAGACAAACTGTTAACACAGCAGAGTAAACGCCGCATGTCTGTGTCAATAGGACCTACAGCAACAGTGCTACCAACTCTAGCGGTTAAAGAAAAAAGTATCAAAAGAATGAGCACTAGTGTAATGCAAATACGTGCTGAGCGTTTATTCATAATGAATCGAGGGACGTCAAGTTCAACAACGAACGTACTGCCCCGATATACCAGGACTGTTCAATAAAGAATGCTCATTATGTTTTTTTACCGGCATTATTTCTCAGGCTAAAATTTAACTTTACAATATTTTTTATGGTATTAGTTTCATCGTTGTCACGTTTTCAGTTCCCACCTATGAGAGGGTGCAAGTTGAAATATAATCAGTTCCGCCTGTAACAAAATAAGGCGACCTGTGATGAGCAATAAGATTTTCTGAAAGTCTGCTCATCTCAACAAATCTCCCCAACTGAGGCTTGTGCAATGTTACAGAAGGTCTAAGGAGATTTTGTTCTTAACTATATCACTGTTCGAATATGCTTTAAAATGTTTAAAGAGGGGGGGCAGTCATATTTCAAAGAATTTTTTAATGGTGTTTAATGCCCGGTTTACTACTGAGGCAGCACAGGAGGAGGACACTGTTGATACATGAGATTAAATGATAAATTGGGGAGGAATTTTTTTTAAAAGGAAGGATGAATTCCAGGCCTAAATTTAGGGTACCTCCCCGGAATTTGCCATTTATGAGGGCTAAGGAAAACCTGGAAAAACCTCAGTCAGGCAGGATGGTCCTGGTGGAATTCGAAACCCAGACCTGACGTTCACCAGTCCGCGCCTTAACGACTCCGGCCACTCGTGTCGGTAATTTCAAAGGAAAGTGGAACCTACGCTCCAGTTTGTACTCTAACGGGAGAAGGGGGAAAAAAAAAAAAAAAAAAAAAAAAAAACATTAACACCGGTGCCACCCACAGTTGAAAAGTTGCATATGAGACGTGTATGTGTACGGTGGGTCCCAAGATGCCCATTCGTGAACTTGCAGAACATGTTACAGAAAATACGAAGTTACTTTCAAAGGTAATCACTGCTGATAAAACTTAGCTGCATCTTTTCAATCCTGAGAGCAAATAGCAAAGTTCTGCTGGGAATGTTACGCTCATCTCCCTTTTCGATATTCAGGGAACAGTTTATCACCATAAACCTACACACAACTGTAACTGGGCAACACTACAGAGATGATCTGGAAACTCTGCAAGTCATATCTTACATACAACAAGTTGAATCACGTCAGCACATTGCAAATGTTGCAGAATATCTCACAAAAATCAGTGCGAAGTGTGTCACTCACTCCCCCTATAGTTCAGTTTTAGCTCCACGTGACATTTCCCTTTTCCCCATACGAAATACACATCTTCATGGGAGACTGCGGAGTAAAGTCTAAGAACCTATCAAAAGCGGTTAACAGCATGTCTTTGAAGACTGGCAGGAACCTTTGGACAGGTGCATGCATCCAACGGCAACTATTTTGAGAAAAATCTGAAAATTATGAAGTTGAGTAAAAATATATTATAAAAATGATCATCCTTTAATGAATACCTCTTATATGTTCGAAGTAATAATAAAAACATTGAAAGAAACACACACAGTGCAGTCTTTAAGACATGGTTAAGATCTGCACGCGACCATACTCTTGTTAGAGAAATTAATCGAGACGGGGTGGTCTGAAGTTCCTTTTGCTTGTAAAATGTGAAACTTACAGGCGTTGACTTTTACACCTCCGATGTCTGTAAATGTAATCTTCAAGTGGCGCGTCTGAACTTTACCTTTTGTAAGAGGAGTCAGATTAGAAATCGGAAATCATGCCTGGAACTCAAACTACAGATTTTTGGCTTACTATGACCAAATTCTTTCATCCTAACCACCGCGAATCTCCCCCGACTGAGTCTATACCGGGTGGAACGTTACAGATGTCAACTTTGTAGCAGAAAAAGATCCCGATGAGTGGCATAAGAATTTGTATCGATCTTTAATAGAGATACCAGTATTTACTTCCTAAGACTTCTTTCCTGTATTTGTGTGCAGCGAAATATTCAAAGATTAATGAAAGAACCTAACACCGAAACATTTTTGGATGTTGAATAAAAGAAAATAATGTTTTGCACTTAAACGTTCTTAAAGTAAACATAAAAAGGTGCAATACTTTCAATCTATGGGGGAAAAAAATACTAAACCCACACATTTTGCAATATCGTTCAATAAAACAAAATAAAAGCAAAACATGTTTATTTAATAATTTGCAAGAATACAATAAAAATAAAATAATCATAACGTTTAAACATTCTGCTACTGTAACCATCATTTGTGCCTATATGCAAAGGTGCACATTGTTAAAGACGTGAACTACACTGTGAAACTGCCATGCAAGAGCAAACCGATTTGGGATGTGTACAAGGTCAGGTAGCACTTGTCTTCAATCTCGCAATGTCAGACGATTTAATAATATAGAACTCTGGTTAAAGGTCACGATTTATATAAAACAAAACTGCTATAATGTGGGAAACGAAGCACTTTTGGATGACAGAGAAGAGAAAAATGCTGACCAACATTTCTAATCAATAAGCTTTTCTAATCATTCCTTATTGGAATTACATTATATATTTTTTCCTTTTTCAAATAATTTTTCAAACTGAAAAAATTATTTATATTTTTATTGCTCTCTATAAATAGGATCATTTCTTTAGCTGATGACTTCTATATTCCATCCATCTGGTATAGCTCAAAAGGCTTCCAAGGCTATTAAAGACATTTTACTTCTAAGAGAAAAGAAAGCCTTCATATGCTTATGGGTCTAATTCAAATCTTAGCTAATAAGCTTATGTGTAAAAAAAACACACATTTAATATAAATTGACCTTATATATCCTGGGCCATAAGTACTGAAATGCTTCAAATCACTTCTTAGAAATAAAATATTTGTAAAGAGATAACCTTTGAGGTTTCTAGGGGATATACAGACTCAGATGCGGAGATTTGCTGTAGTTCAATCCCAGATTTAAGCTCGATTTTCCTATTTGACTGTGATTCCAATTGTAAATCCTCTTCATTCAAAACCTGTATTGTAGATTTTTGTGATAAAACTCATTAACATTAGGACGCCCGAAGTTTCAGTTATCTTTTATGTAATTTATATTAAAATGACACAATTAATATAATACTGATAAAAGTATAAGATATATTTCTTTTACGTAATATTTCACATGTACCGTGCGATTAGTGATTTTTTCTATGAGTGAGCCCCCACTCTTTTGCAGCGCCTTGAAAGGGTACCAACCTTGCTGACTTTCGCAGCCCTAACGCAGCTGTTCCCAGGTGTATGCTGTGTTGTTCATTTCTTAATTCGACAATATACATAAAGTGTAACATGTGTCGTGTGTTTACAAGGGCAGAGCCTGCCTTTAAGTACGATTCATATGTTATCTCAGTGGTGAAAGAATCATAAGACTTTTTTTAGCACACGGTTGATTCTGCTACTTGTGTGAATACCGTACTAACTCCATTTTTTCAAAGAATTGACCGACAGGGAGCGTGATCATGCATTTTCAACAGGACTCTGCTACTGCTCATATTGAGAATAATTCCATGAAAGCAATTCACAATGTTTTTTCTACAAGACAGAGTTATTAGTAGGGAATTGTGGCCCCCTTGATCCCCCGATACAACTGCTGCGACTATTATGTCTGGGATAAATTAATGCCGTGTACAAGACGAATCCGCACACAATGCAAGAACTCAGAGATAATATTCGTCATGAAATTGACGAATTGCTCAAATGAACTAAAGCGAGTGATGTATAATTTCCTACAGAGAATCCAAAAATTTGTATACATTGAAGGCTGACAGTTTCAACATCTCATTTTATAATTTGGTAAGTAATGAGCCTCTTAAATTGGTTTGAGTATTGTCATATGGCAGCTTCTCCCAGCTTCGAAAAATCCATAATTAATCTCAAATATATTAACCACTCACCAGTATAATATAAATAAGAATCACTCACTAAAGTAATATGAATAGGAAGTCCCGACATATTACAATATGTAGCAACTTATTCGTTATTTATAAATAAAGTATGTGTTGCTAAAATGTACCAGAACCATGTACTGTACGGCCGTTTCTCCTTAGCGTGAGGGACAATAGCAGAGCTGGAAGTTTTTATGACGGACCAGGCCTCATAAAAATGTTAACAATTTTAACATAGGAGATGGAGGGATATCCCTCTGTAAACATAAGGTACAGTTAGCCAAAATGAAATAAAAGAGAGTCCGGAGGAACCTTTAAAGTGACCTTTTTGAGAAAGGAGCCTACGCAATTTTGACAAAGAAAGATAACGGCATATTCTCTGAAATTAAAGAGAAAGCAGGAAAACAAAGGAGGTCAGAGGCTCAAACGGCGGAACGCGCCATTTCCGCGGGGTAACGCAGCGTCAGAAAAGAGCGCGAAACCAACCTCACAATAGCAAAGTGCCGCGAATCACGTGTTAACTAAGTATCCAATGAACCGCGTAGAAATAGGTAGTAATCTGGATATAATTTAAATATTAGAAGTCGATGCGTGGTGAGACGGGTCGACTAAGAGATTAATAAAAGGAGATAGAAATCAGAAAAAGCGTGAGTTTAAGTTGGGAGTTTTGTGGGCAAGTCAAGTGTACTCGTTTCGGCTCGTCATTTGTTACAAGTCAGTACTTCAGTATAGTAATGAAAGTTGTAAAACCGTGGACAGCATTTTTATTCAATGCAAAGAGAGTTATTGGTTAAGATCTACGAGAGTATTCGTCACATCGCTAGGAACGTAGTGTGATATACTCCCGTCTGTTATATTGGTGACTTTCGCCTTGCAGTGCTGCATAAGCTAATGAAGTTGAACAATAAATTAGCTAATAAACTTCCGACAATTAAGTAATTCCTGACTGCTAAAGAGTTAAATAGCAGTATGGCTGTGTTAGGTGCTTAAAGATAGACGTGTGGTGACTCTGTTAACTATTTTCCCAGACTCTCAAGGTTCCAACTGACTAATAGATGAATTATATAAATATAAAATAACACCTTGGCCCCTGAGTGAAAAAATAACAATGAAAACAATCTGATGAACCTATAAAAACTTTTAATTCAAGAAGACGATCCCTTTTCATTTCCTATTCCATGGATACATTATTTAATGTTCCTAAAAAGACACTGGTAAGTCTCATGTGCCGGAACTGTGGTAAGAACTATCTCTACACCACAGCAAAGGAGCTGGAACATAGCCGGGAAGAAGTCGAGGGAAGAAATCGTCTAAATAAGAAACAATAATTACTTCCGCTTCCCCATACACCACAATTTTGGAACCAAGGGCCGAAAGGACTTTTTTCCTTCTCCATCTTCACACTAAAATCCATTGTCTGTTGATAATCCCAAGAATAGAAAAATAATTATAATAAAATGATATTCCTTATCTCTATTATAATAAAGAAATCATTCTGAGAAATTAATCCCGAATATCAGATTATCAACATCATATAAAATTACTGCTTCAGTGGTTGGTTTGTTTTATTTTACCCTCCCACTAATCACCGAGACCCGGATGGCCGGCCAACTAGCTCGCCCACATTCCGGGGGAAATAAAACTGATCGCATAGTATTTGCATATATGAAGTGATCCAATGCACTATGAGCCCGCCCGCCATTGACTGGAACAGGTCGCACTGACTTCAGATTGTCAGTGTGGATCTGATAGCGGTCGAGACCAGTTCATTATTACTAGTGGTGTGTTTCGTTCTGAATTTAATGCCGAAGTGAATTATAGCAGGGTATGTTTTGTGCTACACAACTGTATTTGTTTATGATTCATGGATGTTATTTCAAGTTAGCTCTTCAAAGTTCAAAGACGATTTGAAGAAAAGATTCCCGGGGTTCCATGCCATACAACAATGTATAAGACCGCTTACGTGGTCTAGTGGTAGGTTGGCGACTACTAATCCGGAGGTCCTGGGTTCGTTTCCCGGTCAATTCAAGCTGTCTGGTTAAGTTTTTTTATTTTTTTCCCCCCTTAAGTTTTCTTTGCCCTGAGAAGGTGAGTGCCAGATACCTTTAAGGAGCCGAGGACTCCGAGCTCATTTGCGCTATCATTAATTCATTCATAACTACAGACTTACACCTGCATAATTAACGTCCAATTTACAGGCCGTGCGAAAAGGCCAATGCAGTCAAAGTGGCAATAAGTAAATCATTAAAAAAGCCGTAATCTTTATAATAAACTTCAGGCCACAGGCAATGTTAAGGTGAAGAAACTAACAGACAACTTAAAAATATTAAATGTCATCGGTCAACGTTTGGAGAGTTCCCCCCAAAAATCACTTAGACATCTTTCAGTTTAAGTTCGATTGTATTCCTTCCAGACAATACCATCAGGATCACTGGTGTGAAGCGCATTAATAATGCATCATCTTAAAATCGATCAATGACACGAAACAAAATTTTCATTTTTGACCAATCACAGACGGATTACGGAGTGAAATTATATAAAAAAAATTGTCTTGTGGTCGGTATAGCCAACTGTACACCCACACTATATAATTCCTAAACACGCATCACTGATCACTTTTACTAGAGGCGGTGGGGAGCTATTGATAGCAACAGAAGTATGGACAATCGGCAATCATAATGCAAAATGGAGGGTTCTTCAAAGCGTTTTGGTGATACGTCAAATGTGAAAATTGATTTTATCATTGGGAATTTCAAACCACAGAAAACAAAGAAAAATAAAGGTAATGTATGTTATCTTTTTCTTTTCACAGTCTGTATTAGAAACTGGAAAGTAGCGATTGAATAGTCGGCTTTTGCCCATTTCATTCTCACGGTTTCTGAATAGAATAGATATGTATAACAAGTGTTAATATTCTGTGCGTGAATTTCAAATATGTATCACTTTTATTCTTATTCTATTCATTAAACAGTCCCTAACCAGTATTTTGCTCTTCTCTACTGGCATTACTGGCAATCGGCATTCTTCTGTTGCAAGATTGCTTAAAAAGGTTATGTACAAATCTACAATTATTACAATTTTGTAAACCAAATTGGAGAAATTATATTTAAATTCTTATTTTATTTGCAAAACAGTCCTAATAAATATCGCTTGAATGTCTGAGCTTTCCAGATAAATTCACGAACAGATCCTCTCGTGATAGATCGTAGTATAACTTATAATAGTATATAATGGTGATAAAATATTAATAGAAAGAATAAGTAATAACAATACATGAGCTGAATTTTTTCTTTGCAATTTCAACAAGATCTTACATTCTCAGATGAAATTGTCTGTTTGGGACACGCCCCCCCCCCCCCCCGAGAATCTTCTTCAAAATCTTTCTGGAGTTCACCTTCACAAAAATATCTTCCAGACATTGTGTGACCACGCACAAGTTGAAAGCTATACTGTCAGATACGTTCATTGACCTTGAATGTCTATGGCATCGTCAGATTTTATTTTGCAACATTCCTTACAATTAATGCCACTGATGCTTGAATAGATAAAGCAATAACTCTGACAGCATAATAAAATACATTTTTTTCTTATTCTGGGTCATCGAGGTGTAAATCCTCCAACATTTCGGAAAATATAAAAATGATTTATGGTTAAAGTACCTAAAAATGAATGAAAATCTTAGAAATTGATGTTTCATATTAATTTTAAATGTAGGAAACATGCATTTTAAAATGCCATTGGTTCAAATTGACCTGCTTGAGCGTTCTAGTGTTAATTATTGAAAATTGGCATCAAACAGTGTAAATAAACGTTTTTATTTGGTGGAAAACCATACCGTTACGCAAGATTCCGGTTGAATATTTGGAGTATTCTACTTAGATTGTGTAGAATCCAGCAAAATTATCTTAACAAAGGCCATTTTTTCATATAAAGTGTTATTTACCAATCCTAAATCAGGCAGTATCTCAGACGTCTGCATAGCTTACGTCCCCTTGAACACAGCTTAGCATTTAGGATTATTACACCTTGTTTCCTCGAGCAACAGAGCAAATTTCTCACATCAAAGATTTTCCCCCATACAATCGCATTACCGTAATTCCCTCAAGGAATTCATTCCGCGACCGTCGTGTGTAGTTCATATCCGCTGTCAGAGAGAAGGGAGTAGATGACGGTGTACCGACGCCTGATTTAGTTATAGGCCGGGATACGATCATTTGATAGAAATTTTGAACGTCGCATCTTTGCAACTATAGAGGAATTTGTTTCTTATCTAACACTACATGCACTTACGAATATTCTCCTATTATGCGCAGTCTATCGTTTGTTTCGCTCACTAAACGCGGATCGCAACACTTACATTTTACCTTCTTTCCTAAAAAGGAGATATCTTTATTCGAATGCGCCAAGTATTTTGTTTGATTCGTCACACCAAAGGTCTGGGTCTAGTTATTGGGGCTTTAAAAGCTAAAATTTTCTTGAGAAAATATTAAACATCTCTAAACAGTGTAATTAATAAATTTACAAACTAGACAAATCAACAAATGCGAAGTCCAAGAATTAAAAATGATACTAATACTTTTAAAATCGAGTTTTACTCATTCTTCTCCACTCATTTTTCCTTGTAGCTTTTAAACAACTGTATTTTATTTACTGAAATTTGACAAAGAAATTCCTGCATGTATGAGAAACACGATTATCTCATGGCTAGTACTAAAGTTGACATTAACACCAAAGCATGCATGTACATGCTTTTCGAACGATTTTCTTTGTGAACATCCAACATTACTCCCAAGTTTTCCATTCATTCACAAATTACAGAATGATGGATTTTTTGTTGTTTTCAGAACCTTAGACAAATCACATGCCTTTGGTATTTACTTATCTTTTTGAGTACATGTCAATACACTTGAGTATCAGTTCATATTGTACTGTACGTACTGTAGTACTCATTAACATAATGGCACGAAGACTTGATGACTACAACAACAGTGCAGTCAGATGCTGAAGGTAACGAACATCCAATCGGCTTTCACAAGCATGCGCAACACATGGGCTAGAGAATCCCTCTAGTAGTTCCTTCCGTAACTGTATTACTCATACTCCACGACATGCCCATGAAACATTTGCACACAACTATAGTCTGAAAGTTGTAAGGGAAAATCAAGGACCCATAGATTGAAACACTCCATAAGTGAGTAGGTATAAAATTAGCGCCACTATTTTTTCTCATAAAATTACCCAATATAATTTTGAATCATTCATAAACGTTGAGTTATTTGTCTAAAAGTCTCAGATATTTTCTGTATACTTGTCTTCTGCATTCCAACCCATTTAAATGACTTGCTGTTTTGCAGTGAAAGTTATATTGGGGTTCCATCAATCTCTTCATTTCAGTTGCTGATGAATGATGACTATATATATTATAAGGCGGTGAAGTGTGTTGTGCGTTTTTATTGTTTCACCTCCAAACGCTCTCTTGGTTTTTGTCAAACGGAGTGCTGTCATTTCCTAAACGTTTTAAATCCACAGTACCTAGTCTACTGCTTTTATGCATTCAAAATCCACAGTACCTAGTCTACAGCTGTTATGCATTCAAAAACCACAGTACCTAGTCTACTGCTTTTATGCATTCAAAATCCACAGTACTTAGTCTACTGCTTTTATGCATTCAAAATCCACAGTACCTAGTCTACAGCTGTTATGCATTCAAAATCCACAGTACCTAGTCTACTGCTTTTATGCATTCAAAATCCACAATACCTAGTCTACTGCTTTTATGCATTCAAAATCCACAGTACCTAGTCTACTGCTTTTATGCATTCAAAAACCACAGTACCTAGTCTACTGCTTTTATGCATTCAAAATCCACAGTACTTAGTCTACTGCTTTTATGCATTCAAAATCCACAGTACCTAGTCTACAGCTGTTATGCATTCAAAATCCACAGTACCTAGTCTACTGCTTTTATGCATTCAAAATCCACAATACCTAGTCTACTGCTTTTATGCATTCAAAATCCACAGTACCTAGTCTACAGCTGTTATGCATTCAAAATCCACAGTACCTAGTCTACAGCTGTTATGCATTCAAAATCCACAGTACCTAGTCTACTGCTTTTATGCATTCAAAATCCACAGTACCTAATCTACAGCTTTTATGCATTCAAAATCCACAGTACCTAGTCTACTGCTTTTATGCATTCAAAATCCACAGTACCTAGTCTACAGCTTTTATGCATTCAAAATCCACAGTACCTAGTCAACAGCTTTTATGCATTCAAAATCCACAGTACCTAGTCTACTGCTTTTATGCATTCGAAATCCACAGTACCTAGTCTACTGCTTTTATGCATTCAAAATCCACAGTACCTAGTCTACAGCTGTTATGCATTCAAAATCCACAGTACCTAGTCTACAGCTGTTATGCATTCAAAATCCACAGTACCTAGTCTACTGCTTTTATGCATTCAAAATCCACAGTACCTAATCTACAGCTTTTATGCATTCAAAATCCACAGTACCTAGTCTACTGCTTTTATGCATTCAAAATCCACAGTACCTAGTCTACAGCTTTTATGCATTCAAAATCCACAGTACCTAGTCAACAGCTTTTATGCATTCAAAATCCACAGTACCTAGTCTACTGCTTTTATGCATTCGAAATCCACAGTACCTAGTCTACAGCTTTTATGCATTCAAAATCCACAGTAGCTAGTCTACAGCTTTTATGCATTCAAAATCCACAGTACCTAGTCTGCAGCTTTTATGCATTCAAAATTTCAAACCCATTTTTGTCGGCTTTAACTTTTAGTATGTTTGCCTGTACTCAAGATTCACCTTCTAGCACAATTTACAAGAACAAAACTTTTTGAAGCATTTTGTGGAACTTTCTTTATAAAAGTTAGCATGTACTTTTCTATGAAGACAAAAACAGTTTTTAAAAAGTTTATCACAGTCAGCTACTAATTTTCCAATGAATTTTTATTTAATATATTGTTTTAAATAGTTACATTTAAAAATTCAAACTAACTTTTGTGTAAGACAATATTTAGAACACATTTACACATTTTTATGGTAGGAGATCGATTTTGATTGATTTATTTTTTGCAATAGCTTTGAACTGCCAACAAGAAATGAATAAATGTTTTAAAAAATAGTGAAAAATTGACTAATTGAGCAAAAAGTTTGTACAGGTAGCACTAAAAGGCAGCACAGTGTGTGCAAAATCAAAAAAGAGCTAGGTTTAATCATTCCAAAGTTCCAAAATTTCACTTTGGTGTCAAATTATTTTTTTTCAAAACAGGATTTTTGCAAAAATTTTAGAACACATTTCAGTACTTTCATATCTTTCAATCACAGCCAGCACAAATGTTTTTCTTTTAAAAATGTTTTGTGTTCTAAAAAGAAGGGGCTGTTATAAAAACTAGTTTGGTACTTTTTTCCTATCATATCGCTGCTACACATTAGGTAACTACACATTTGCATTAAAATGAGTTATCTACTTTTTCTGAATGCTTCAGTTAAGCTTTTTCATATGCTATAAGTGAATTTGTATTCACATTCTAAATATTTTGGGTGTAAACAATAGGTATTACCAAAACAGTCAACATTTGTAATGCTACAGTACGACATATCTTTACTTACCTACTTGCGTCATATATTCGCGCATCACAGGCAACATCTACATTGTGTAATTGTAGCATTTAACAAATGACGATTTTAAATGAATAGTTGAAGATAGCAAGTTGTCCTTTTAAGTTTCTGAAGTTCTGTGCAGCACATAGTGTTCTACTGGGTGGAACAGATGTTGCAGCTATAGTTTTGCACTTTCCTCATTTAGAAACCATAGATATGAAATGTTTAATGATGGACTATAGCGAAATACATTATGATTCCATGTATTCCGGGACTTAATAGAGCAGGAAAAGTTTTGTGGTCTGAACACTGGAAGATTAATGCCAGATGTTTGAGGAAAATAGGGAGAAAAATCATACATTGTGCACGACATACCAACTGAAGATTGAAAGCAGTTTAAAATAGACAATTTGAACATTTGGAAGAAAGAATTTTATAGAAACCTATTTCAATAGCAGAAAATATGTTGGTTAAACTTTACAAAGGCCAGACACTTGTATTGAGATTGAAGGAGAACTATAGGGATGTGTTTGGGTTCATTCTCTGTGGAAGAAATAAGCGACATCTTGACAAGCCTGAAACCTCACAGCATTCCATTTTAGACTGCTAAGTATAACGACTTGCCTCTTTGAAATGGATCCTGCAGACCTTGGAAAACAGTTCGAGAGTTTTACAAAGGCACAGGACTATGTGTTAGAAGAAGATGGAAGAAGAGTAGGAGAGGAAGAAAAAGAATTAGTAGAAGATGATAATGAAGAGAAACTGCATGCTAAAAAGTAAACTTACATGTTTATATTAGAATTTGTTAATGTTTTGTTAAAATACAAAGTTTGAAAATGTCATTAATAAACTACTTATTGGATTGTTTGCTTTTGTTAATCTTCTTCTTCCTCTTTAACAAAGTCTGGGTACTGGTTTCTACGTTCCGAAGCTGCCTTTAAGAAGTATTGGTCATCCAGGTTGGTTTGTATTGAAGTATCGTCTTAATAGCCTACCACTTTCCATCCTGTTCTTTCTGTATCTTTAATAATATTTTGTATTTCTAATACTTGACGAAATTCATCGTTTCTGTTGTGATCTATTCTAGCAACTCCTATAGAGAACTTAATATTTCTTTGAGTCTCTTCACTACTGGACAGCAATAATGGTTTACTTACCAGTGCTGTATTATAAAATCGTAATAGAGTTTCATTTCTCATTTTCTTCCTAAAATTTACTCTTAAAAGTCCATGAACATAATTAAATATATGAACAGAGATATATATTTCCCCTCTCTATACATGAATTATTACACAACTTAAACATTTAACAGATCTCACTACTTCAATGATCTTGTCGTATAATTTTTTTTTTCTCTTCTCTTATATTTCCTCTCAAAGCTAATTCTTTTGTTTTGTGTGTAGATATGTGTATATTATGCAGTACTTCAATATCTGAAATATTTTGGAGGATTTCTGAAAACTATCTTCTGTGTCATAAATTATGACTTGAGATCGTCGGCATATATTAAAGTTCCTAGTTGTTTATTCTGACCTATATTAACGTGTATATATACATATATGTTGAATATAATGCAGATATATTACATCCTTTTCTTAATCCTATGTTCTTTTTATTTCTAATTAACTTGTTTTAAATAACATAAATTTATCCTTATATAATGTACTGATTGCGTTCATTATAACTTTATCATTTCTATGGTTTCAGAATTCGACCAGTTTGTTTCTGTTTACTCTACCACAACCTTTTCTAAATGACTTTTTTTACAAATTAGATACTAAATCCACATTGCTCCTCTTCAAGGAGTAGTTCCATATATTTATTTACTAAACCTTTTCCGTATGTTTGCGCTGTACATAAGTTTGACATTGGTCTTCCGCTCCCCTTTTATTTATTATAATGACTGTCTTCCACACCTTGAGTATATTTACATTGATTGAGATTTTGTTAAACAGTTGCAGTATTTTTTCTTTAGTTTCTTTCCTCCTTATTTCAATAATTCCACGTTAATATGCATCTTTTGCAATTTCTCTTCCAATATCATCGGTCCTGGTGGTGTAGTGATAACCATACTTACCTCATAAACCCAAGATCTCCGGTTCAATCCGGGCCAGGATTGGTGGATTTTTTGGGCGTAAAATTTGTAAGTATGGCTTACTTCGGAAGAGAACTCTTTCAGTTAACATCTCCCACATATTTCGTTTACTTTGTCTGCTTAATTTTATTTCTATAGCTCTTATCAATTTGTACTGTATGTAATCATTTAGTGTTTAGTGACCAGGTATCATGATGCCAATCCATCTCGAATTGCATTTGCTAATTCCACTGACCAGATCTTGTCTTTTCCTTTGGATTTATCTACCAATTACTGCCGTGCCTATTTTTAGAACATCATCTTTAATATTTTACTAGTCCTCATTTATATCCAATTTTGCTTGCTTATTCAGCAATGTGGTGATAGTAGATTGAAATAAATATCTAATCCTTTCTGTTTCCACTAAATGAATTTTAAATTTTGGTTACTGTGTCTGTGTGGTATTTATTTTTTTTTCTTGATGTATTTTTGAGGCACTTGAGGAATACCTTGAACTAGAAAATGGTCGCAATCTATAGATATGATCTTCTAAAGACTTCTGTGTCTTTAACATACCCCTTTAATCTAGTTATTACTATTCGATCGTCGATGTTTGACGTCTCAAAATTAGAATATATTTGTGGATATTTTATGTCTATAAAAAGAATTTTAAGGATGAGAATATAAGAGAATCAAAATCTTATTGATGTGGACCCTGTAATTAAATAAATAGCAATATGCAATTTGTTAAGTCTTTTTTCGTTATGGTTCATAACTGGTTCTCTGAATGTACTCACTGTGTGCTTTATTGGTAGCTTACCTACTCAGGGATTAACATCGCTTTCTATTATCTGATAATCTGATTGTTTACTAGATTTATGTATTGTTGAAATTCTTCATACAGTTTTATCGTTCCTAGTTTTTTGCTTCATTTGGGCCGTAATACTAAATATCATATACCGAGAGCTACCTGTTCCAAGTATCAAATATGTTAATATATTCCTAACATTCCAAAGCCTGTTGCAGCACTCATTAATTTACCTACTCCAGAATAAAAGCATAAAAGAATAAAATATTTTAGTGCCTTTCTCTTTCTATTTTAAGTTCCTCTCGTTTATGGTAATCCTCTTGTGTTCCAAAAACATATTTTCATATTGCGAACAAACTTTGTCCTTAAAACGGGTCTTAGGACGCCATCAACGCTATCTATTCCACTGTTCTTAAACGCATGAGTGGACAGTATTTTCCATGGAAGAACCATCAACTACTCGCACAACCCCCGTACTCGAAGGACCAGGTTTTCTCCCACAGGAAGTTTGCTTTCAACACAGCTCAAGGGCACTTTCTGCTCCGCCTGTTGGTCCGCGGGAGATATTTTATTTCCCTCCTACCCACCGGTAAAACCGGGTCAGGCATTCACCCATTTGCCATCTAGGGATGCGCCCTCTTGGGGTTACAGGCTCCCCCAAGGTAATTTCAATTTTAAGTGCATAATTTATTGAATGGTTGACTTAATGAAGATGTCATGTTGCACAAAAGTAAATTTGAATAACTGAAGGATAATGCTACTACCCTGCATTAGAACAATGTAACATAACTCCTTCGGTATCAGCCGTTATGGGGCAGTTTCACAAAATTTCATAAACAGCACTTTCATTCAAGAAGAAATATTTGTTTTAAAATGTAACATAATACCTTCATCCACTGAACCCTTAGATTCCATAATATGGATGTATTTATGTGCTAGACAATGTATGAGAAGCTTTCGGAAATGATTTACAATAGTAGCTTTTTGTACCTTATTTATTATGCAGCATGACCAATGTACATAGGATCTCTCAAAAACGTCAGTGCACGATTGTCATCTTATGGCGTCACGAAACCATTGTTCGGCAGTACTTAGAACAGCTGCCTAGATTTCCTTGCTGTTGCCGATTTTTTTTTTTTAACTTCGCAGTGATCCTTCATGTTGTCGAATAAGGTACAATTAGACTGAGCGAGATGCGGCATAACAACGAGTCCCAGCGATGCCAACTTTGCGTTTGTAATAATGCTGTTGTGGGGCCGCGGATTGTCATGTTGGAGGAACACTTCCCCTTTCACCGTTGCGTCTAAGCCTTGCAAGCGTCTGGCTGTACATCACACTGTTGACAGCCGTTCCTTGAGGAAGCAGGTCAGTCCAATAGCAGGCTCGTCACCACTCACCAACTCCTCCAAAATATCTCGATCTTCGTTAACCGAGACAGACGTCAACACTTTGGTCCTTCTGTACCTGTGTCAAATCTTGTGGAACCCATGTGCCCACGTCTTTTTCATATCCAAATTGTGCACAGTCGCACTGGCGAGGCCTGTCTGACAATGTAGTTCATCACAGATTATGTGTCTGTCAATTCACACACAACCTCAATGTTCCTGGGAGACCGCAATGTTGACGTATGGCCAGTATTAACATTCTTGTGTCCAGATTCCCAACCGCTGGTAAACGCACTGATCCAGTTGTTCTGCGCAGTTAAATGTCTATAAATTTCTGTAGTTTTGATAACTTCCTTCCTCAAAAAAATAATGCTGTGCATCTTTGTCCTTGTAGTCACATTTCATCTTGTTCACATCTTTCTCTATTTGACAACAAACGAACACTGTCTTTTTGCTACATAATATGCTTACATTCACCATTTGGCATCAGCATAGAGTACTACTGTAATATTAGACATTTTCCAACACCTATAAATACAGATTTATGCAAAAATATGTGTCTTACTTAAGCCCTAAATTTTACTTTGCATGTTTTAGAACATGTATTTTACAATAACATCCCAAAAAGTTATATAGATATCTAAAGAATCACATCTATTTTATAATTTTATATATAACTTATATTTAAAAAAAACCCACTCAAAATAGCTTTCTATAAAATTATGAAAGTTACAGTTACCTTGTTGTAGTTTTAAGGTAGCGATATGTAACTAATACGTTATTCAAATAAATAATGCTTTTACAACTTTACTGGTGAGCGTTTCTATTATACCTTCGTCTCTGTAAGCTGTGCAGTCATCTGAATGAAGAGGCTGGATGGCTTCCAAAAGTCGTAGCCTTTCACAACGTCCCCAATCCAGACTAAAGTGGTCACGGTCAGTTTATGGGAGAGTTCCGAGCGAGAGGAATCTTCGGAAACCAAGCAGCGGCGGTTATATCATTTTAGTAATGCTCCATGTCATTGCTTTGAAACTCTGTATGTTTGAGCGTGGTCCAAGAAAGTGTCTTAAAGTTCAGTGCAAAAGCTTTAAAGACAAACGAATGAAAAGAAGTTCAAATAAACTCCACATTCTTAAAGGTGTTTCATAACTTCATATTTGGGTCAGAATATTCGCAGAAAGAAGGGAAAGACTGGCTTTTAAATTACTTTAATGCGTTGTGCTTTAAAAACAAAGGATATTGCTGCAATAATAAATCATTCCTAATTTTAAATAAATTAAAATATTAATGAAATGCTAATATGATATATGTAAAGTAAATGAAGTTACTTTATGTACAAATACAAAAAAACTTAAAAGTTGGTCCTGGTGGTGTAGTAGTAACCATACTTGCCTTTTAAACCCGAGATCGCGGATTCAATCCTGGCCAGGACCGATGGATTTTTTTCGGGCGTAAAATCCTAAGTATGGTTTCCTTCGGTTGAGAAGTAAAGCCGTTAGTCCAATGTCGTAGATTTACGGCACGAAAAAGAACCTCAAGCCTAAAAAAAGATACCTCTGAGCAAAATTTATCGGCTATTTCACACCCTGAATAGAATGCGACACTGATAACCTGAGATGTTAAAGAGTGTCCGTAAATAAAACAAATCAACAACTTAAATTAAAAAGCGATTATTGATAATATCAAGAACCTATGGCTCTTTGCCAATAGATATCACTGTCTACAACATGCAAGTATAGGAACATAGTCCAACAGATGCACCTAACTTTAAATCATTTATTATTATTATTATTATTATTATTATTATTATTATTATTAGAGTTCGGGCGTTCATGCATTAATAAAAATACAATCACAGACACATATTCCAAAAAAATTACCAAATCCGTTTTATTACGTGACGTGTATTTGTGTTGTGGTCAGTGTAGCCAACTCTATACCTTCACTCTATAATTCCTGAGCACGTATCACCGACCACTTTTCTGTGTATTCAGTAATAGTAAATTTAATTAACTTAAATTGTAAGTGTGTATTCACTCAAATAGTTGTTTTTATGTATTCAAAGAACCTGAAATCATTTTATAAATTATGTAACAATGTCTGCCTAAGCAACCATATATATTAATAAAGACGTTGTTCAGATTAGTAAAATGTTTTCTCTTTTTTGTTTTTCTCTGTTGGTATTAGTAAATCTAAAGGTAGCGACAGTCGACTTTCATCTATTTCGGTCTCACGGTTTCTGAATAGGCAGATATTCATAACTAATATAACATTTTATAGAATGGTTAATAATCCATGTGCGAATTTCAAACCTATATTATTAGTTTTATTTTTATTTTATTCATGAAATTGTTCTAAAACCATATTTGGCTCTTCTCTATTGGCATTACTGACAATTTACATTCGCTGTTGCTAGATGGCTTGAAAAGTTTAAGTATTCATAATATAAATGTACACTTATTACAGTAATGTAAGCCAGGTTTACGGGAATTATATGGAAATTCTTGTTTTATTCGTGAAATAGTCCTAATAAATATTACTCCAGGGTCTGAGCTTTACCACTAGGCTCGTGAATTTATCGGCAATCTCAGACCTTCTTGTGATAATTTCTCAAGTGATAATCACGGTGCCATCATTTTGAACATGAAAATATTGTATGATAACATTACAGTAATGTTCTTGATATATTTAACATGGATTACATTTTACGCTAATTTCGAAAACCCAAGTCCTAGCCTACTCTAAACCTATACCCAGCCTTCGCTACTTCCTAGGAGGATTAACATAATTTCTTCTATAACAGGAAAGCCGGCGTAAAACATTCATTACAACAGCTGCATGAGAACAACACTTATTTCCGCCAATGTAGAACTAAACCACAGTAACAGTAAAATTGCAAAAATGATAACACAACCAAATTACAGAAAGAGGCAGAAAAGCAAAATAAGTAACTTTTCCATATTGTTCGAAAGTTCTCTAATACTTTTGTGCACTTATTTTCTGGAAGTAAAAAACTGCCGTACCACGTCCTTTGCAGGGGCTAATTTACAGTATATACATGGAAAAGATTAATTGAAAATGTCGCTATGGATAGATTTTACGAGCCGAAAGTGATAATTCAGTGTAATGAATCAACGCCCCGATTCAAAATAGTAAGCCAAAAGTCCCTTAGAAGCCTGCTACGGTATTAGGTGCTTTCCAGATGTATGGCAAAAGGCGATAAACGTAAAAGGGGATTATATTGAAGAAATATAACAGTATTTAGTTCTAGAATAAATGGATATACATGTGCTGCTACCACTACTATATTTTTCAACCTGCATATATTTAACTGGCGCACCGAACACCTCGCAATATTTCACTCGGGCACAAAGTCTTGTCACCTGAAGCTATTTCTAATATAGTTCGGACGATAGTGACTAAACAAAGAATAAATTACTGCTATTTTTCATTTTGACTTAACGTGAAGCAATGGACTTAATGACTCAGTCGGAAAACGCAGGAAACAAAACAAACAGGAAGTTAGAGTTTAATTTGGTAGCTTGGGGAGTCTTCAAAACCCATCATATATCGCGCAACGCGAAATTGCCTTCCAACTGGAACGGGAGGGAAAAAAAAAAAAAAAAAAAAAAAAAAAGACGAATGAAAAACAAAGAAAGGCGCTGTAGCGTGTTATAAACTAAAGGATTGCGCCGCTCGGTCTCGGGTCAGCGCGATTCTTCTTTGGTTTTACCAGTGCGGTGTTGCATAATTGGTAGGGGGTGGAAGTGACAAATGACTCGAGAATTGAAACAAATGTTCTACCGTGTCCCTCCCGTCTTCTAGTTCTCTTCTAGCTTCTATTTTATCTTCTCTCCTCTCTGCAACCAACGACACGGAAGGAACCCGTTTGCATTCCATCCCATAATATCACCCACGCTCTAAAATATGAGCTCTTCCTTTTTTATTTCTTCTTCATATGCAACTTTAATGATGCCTGTGTATCAGGTGGGCGAACCAGGAATGCAACATTCGGTTTTAATGCAGACATTGTAAAATAATGATAGTTGTGCTTACTTTCTTGTTCGCAAAATAAATTCAAACGTCGGAGATGCCATGAAGTTTCGTGAAATCCTTAGCTCCGTAACCATTCGAGAAAAACGCCTGTACTTTAGATTTTCAGTATAAAATCAGACGCCTTTAACTGATATACAGTTTTGATACTTTGCAGTATGATCGATTAAATAATCCCAAATTTAATGGTAATCGTTTTGCAGATGGTATCAGACGGCACTCCTATGACAGGAATGCTGTGATATCTAATTAACACACGCAGAGTCTAGGTGAGATTTTTTTATTTTATTTATTTATTTATTTTTTATTTACGCTCTTTGACATCTCAGATCAGCGTCCCATTCAATTCGGGGCGTGAAACGGCCGACAAATTTTACTCAGAGTGCTCTTCTTTCAGGCTTGAGGTTCTTCTTTATGCCGTAAGCCTACGACACGGAACCCACAATTTACTTCCTTTCCGAAAGAAGCCAATATTTAGGATTTTACGCCCGACCGGGATTGAACCCGGATCTTGGGTTTACGAGGCAAGTGTGGTAACCAACAGACCACCAGGATCAACAAGAGCCTACGTAAGCAATGCCGTTTTTTTTTTCTTTTCTTTTCTTTCGCTCTAAAATATTAGGAAAGTTTGTCATTTTAATTTGCAAAATGTTTAAAGCAAAAATATTTGAAATTGCCTGTTCAACAACCATACTTTCATGACGTACACAGCTCGAATTATCGCTTTGCGAAGAAATAAGCAGTAACGTCGAAGAATATAACACGTTATTGGCGCCTGGGGAGGGAGATATATAAATGAAATGACAGGAAAAGACAGATCTGCAATGGCCTGGCTGCACATCACGAGATGGAAAGAGCACAAAATGACGGATGAGGCATGCGAAATCATGTGTTCTATGCGTGGCATGAAGGAAACATGGGTACGTATGCTTACAGAATGCGAAGCTACGAGGTTTCAGTTTGTCTCCGAAAACTCTGTGGAGCCAAGGAGCAGGGCGGCATGTCTAAATTTGGTATTGGATAAAAATAATTGGCAAGGACTATGTAAGTTTATTAGGAAGATATGGTGGGCAAGAGAAAAATCTCTGGCTAGAGAGGAGATAATTGTACTTATATTTTTTAAATGTACTTCTGTTGTTTTTTATATTTTCTGTTTATATATGCACTTATCTCGTTTAGCATCCTGTAATTATTAATTTAATTTTTTTATAAATGACATTAATTTTCTGTCCAATATGATGGGAGGAGGGAAGCGTTATTTCATAGTGTTTGTATATATGTAATTTAGTGTGTTTGTTGTTTTTCTTAGCATTTCATACGTATAAATAGGAACCGAACGACCCGACTAAACCCGTGCGCTTGTTCAGTATATAATTTATGTATCCGCAAACCTTATTGAAATAAATACACTTACTACTGCTATACTTTTGACGTTTTGAAACCTGTAACATTGAAAACAAAAATGAATACTTCAATCGCCACGAGCCTGTAGAAACAGAGCAATATGCAGCTCAATAACGTGAGAGTAAATGTTGAAAAGTTGTGTGTTACTGCTTATTGTCCCGCACATTTTTAGTTTGTTTTCAAAGCCCACACTTTTTTTATTGAAAGACCTTTACATAAGAACGCTTTCTGTTCCGTAGTTTCATTCTTTCATGCCTAAAATAAGTCATCTAAATGTGCATTTTAGACAAACTGTGTTTAAGTTCGAAGAAGTCTTTTCTACGGACGGTGGAGTATTATTTTGTAACATGTGTCGGGTGCAATAGTTGGGTCGCGACCAGCATGTACGGGCATTACAACGCATTGGTTAAATAAATCCACAAAACGTTTACTGCCACCAAGTGCAGCCATGAAGGGCAAGAAGTCGTCAGATTTTCACAAACACTATTGTGAAGCTCTCCTGTGTACCGAAAGCTGATGTGCATTGCCAACATATATATCCTTCCGCGCTTTTGCCAGGGCGGAACGGCGGAGAGAAGGCATTATGACTGGATATGGATAGAAGTGAAGGATGTACATTGAAGCAAATACCTCTGAATTAGTCCAGCAGTGATCACAATGTTTTATTATCAATACAGTAGTATCACACATACAATTAAAATGATAATTGTTAGAAAAACCCTCTTATAGATACTCATTAAAAGTTTATTTATTAATAACCTAAATAACTGGCTGAGTTTCTGGATATTTTGTGAACTATTTACAGAGAGTTTGTGCTATGGTCAACAAACAGTTTCGTCTCAGCTTTCAGTAGTTTCTGCAAACATTCCGTTTTACTCCCTGTAGAATGTCAATTTTCTAGAACTGCAATTCAGAAGTTCTATCCCGGACTAATCAGCTCTTAGTCGCAATGTTAACAAGATACGGGGAAAAGTACGCGGAAAGAAGATATTCGTATCTATTGACGTAGAAAATCGTTACATGGCTTAACATTTGTCGTCGATACTTAGGAGATCGACTTATCACGTGAAGTGTTACGGCCAATGGGTAACAATCAGACATGATGAAGTCTTACTTTTTGTGATTTGGTTTATTTATGGACGCTCTTTAACATCACACATCAACGTCGCATTCAATTCAGGGCGTGAAACGGCCGACAAATTTTGCTCAGAGGCTTCATTTTTCAGGCTTGGGGTTCTTTTACATGCCGTGAATGTACGACACGGGACCCACGGCTTTACTTCCCTTCCGAAGAAAGCCATACTTAGTATTTTTATGCCTGAAAAAATCCATCGATCCTGACCGGGATTGAACCAGCGACCTTGGGTCTACTACCACTAGACAACCAGGACCTACATGTGACTGGTACAACAGCATACATTGTCAAGGCAGTAGGAATCAAAACAGGTTTTTACTCGAAAATGAGAGACATTTCTTGCCAAGCTCACGCTTTAAATACGGCAGCTGAGAAAGTTGAAGTACAGTACCTTTAGGGTTGCTCTTACGTCACAGAAGAAGAGAAGTTTTGTCAAGGTTCCCGCTCAAAGTGTTCAACCCCACGGATTCCAGGCTTCTCCCACCAGAACTTGATATCACTCGGTCGGGCACATTGGTAGATTCAGCAATGTATTAATGCGATAATTTTCAGGTGTTGAAACCTGTTATCGAAACAATGAGTTTTGAGATGCTAGTGCAATTGAAGCTGCTAAGACACAGTAAAATTAAAGTACACGTGGCCGTTATAAAGGCAGACTTTTAACTTCTTTAGCACGTGGAATCACAAGTTTACAAGAGAAAGATGCAAGCCTGGAAAGTTCTCTAGTTTTAGCTAGAAATAAATTGCATCTGCTTTGAAAAGTGTAGGGGAGAAGTTAGAAACAACATGTCAAAGAAAGTTGAAAGAATGGTAGCAAAAATAAAACTTTATGCCGTATTTCTCAAGCGTCGTTGATATATCCTGCGTTGCAAAAAAATATTATTCCCACTGATTTAGTGTATTTCAAGTCGCTCTGTTACATCAACAGATGCGAAGAGACATTTTTTCCGACAACAGGCTTTACTTCACTTTTGAGAACACCCGTATGCTGATTTTCACCTCCCGCAAAAATTCAGAATATGGTAAGATGTTTATCCTAAAATTTGCTCACATCTTCAAATAAATAAGCTTCTTATAGCAGGAAAATTGGCAGCTTTAGGATAATTAACTCAGTGATTAATTGTTAATTTCAGTCCTAACTTTATAGAAGTAAAAACTGTCCATATAAATAACACAAAAAATAATATATTTTGAATTAAAAATCTCATTTTATTCTTAAAATATAAAGGGATTATAAATAACACAAAAAACATAAATTAATATTGAAGTAATCCAAAAGAACTAAAAGTACTGTCATACTCTAAAATTAAGACAACAGGATTTAAAAGTCGTTTAAGGTGTTAAATGATACATTTATGCAATTTTATAGATAGATACACGCGAGCGCCTTTCAGCCAATGTATTGCCTCATTGATACCTTATTCACCAATCAAAAGGGAAGGAAATATATATTGTAAATAAATGAAATAATAAATAAAAAGAATAAAATTATAATTTAATTTTAAATTTATGTTAAAATAAATTCACTGTTATTATAATCTCAAATGTTGATTTATTTTTTTATAACTTCATAGTCCTTCTCGGAAAAAAAAAACTAATACCACCACTCTATCATCTCTGCTTCGAATTGATTATCTGACCGCCTTCCAAAATAAGTTCTCAATGCAACACAAAATATGACATAAGTGATACCAAATAGTACTAAATGGTATTGCTGTAATAGTGTTCAGTTGTATTTTATTTAGTTTATATGTCCATACGGTTCTGCTTGGAATAAAATAAGTGCATGTTATCAGAAAGTAATAGTAGTAAGTCTATTTATTCAATATTGGCTTGCGGATACATAAGTTAAATACTTAACCAGCACACGAATCTAGCCAGACGTTCATGCTCCTATTTACACATATGAATCATGAGAATAAAAAAATCAAATACACAGAATTACATATATACAAACACTATGAAACAACTGTCCCCTTCCCTATCAAGTCGGACAATATAAATTGATGTCATTAATCATAAATGAAATTTAAAATTACAGGTTACTGAACCAGAGAAATACATAATTCAATACATACATATGTATATGCATATATAAATAACAGACAAATAAAAAAGCAAGAACAGAAGTTCGTTTAAAACATGTAAGTACAATTATTTGCTACATCTTTCTCTTGTCCACTTTATCTTCCTAATAAATTTACATAGCCCTTGCCAATCCACACCGAATTTAGACATGCAGCCCTACTCCTTCTTGATCTCAACTTCGGAGAATTCTGTGACCTCCAGCACTCTGTAGCTTCACATTCTGCAAGAATATGTTCCCAATTTTCCTCCTTACCATGCATAGGACACATGCTTTCCCCTATTTCTCAGTCATTTTCTGCGTTTTCCATCTCGCTTGCAGTTCTGTCTGCTCCTCACATTTCATTTTAGCTACACCACTTCGGCGATTATACTAAAAGTACAAAAAATGGCATCGTTCTCACATTGCAATTAACTTACAGAAATATATTATCTTGTTTATCATTTTCCTTAGGTAATTTAATTCAGCTTTCAAACTCATACTTGTTGTTATAACAAACATCCGTTAACTTCAATTAAATTGCCGAAAAATTATCAGCACTCGTTGTATTATAGAAAACAGTTTTCAAGTGTTTTAGGGATCAAACATTTAAAGTAATTTTAGTTTATTTGGGTATTCATTTTTCAGATATTTTACATCAATTGAAGAGGTTTTATTGGCGGGGGGGAGATGATGAAACCAGTCATTATGAGTAAGATTAATGTGCACAAAAGAGCGTAAAACTTCAAATTTCAAACCGTGTAACATTAATTTTATAATAAACCATGTAACCAGCTTATTAATATAATGGTTTATTTATTTTCATAGAAAAAAGTAATGTGATTTATGTGCTAACAATTTTTCTCTTTACAATGTACGATTAACATTTACTCAAGATTTTCAGTAGTTATATTTTGTCATCTGCAACCTTTTTTTTTTTTTTTTTTTTTTCTGACAAAAAGGTCTCTACCCTGCGTCATGTAATGGGGCAAAATTACGAGTTTATTAGGCCTAGTGTAAGCTATCCAAGTTTTCTTGGCGTAAATTTTTCTTCGCTCTAAGCACATTACCGTGCCAAGAGATGCTTTGATATTACCCTGCCTAATTTTATCTTAACAGCTTCTCCAGTGAATCTTTGTTCTCAAAAAATGTAGGCTACAACTTTACTGGTTCACATAATGACATTCGTTTAGTTTTTAGACTCTTAATGAATTTGGAAAGATTCCCAAAAATCACTATAAGATACAGATTCATTTTTACACAACATGCAAAAGTAATTGTCATTACGGAAAATCACGTTTCGAAAATACACGATTAAAACTGTTTCAGTTGAGATATAGAGACATTTGTTTTACAGGCCGGAAATAAACCAAACTGATGCAGGCTTTGTGCTACTATCGCTGGAAAGAGCTTGCGGCTTGGGAAAAGAATGCGTTTCTTGAAAAAAAAAAATGTATTAGAAGTGTCATGCGTTGCGCCGAATAATTTACTTTTTCGTTCATTGTTTAATGAATTATGTTTAATGTTTTAAAACAAATTGAATACATACAAAGTGGAGGATTTGTGTAACTAATACATAGTACAGAGGAAAGGGAATAAACATGGAATATGGGTGCTAATATGGAATACCAAGGTTTTCGGCCTTGTAGGTGCTGCAATCTAATGGAGGTCAAATGAGAGGGTAAACAGCGTGAATCTCGGTTATTTTGATGGTGAAATTTGAAGTAATTTTGATATTTTTGAAGAGTCAAGAATATTTGAGAATAAACAGATATTGCGGTGTAATATATCGGTTATTAATTTTGTCAAAATGAATCGTACATCATGCTCTAGTACACATATCAGGTATTATTGTCATATATTATTTTTTTGTCTTTCATACTCGTTTCTGCATGTTTTCAGGTTAGGATTTCGAAGTTTGCAGTGTCACTAATATCGAATACTAGAATCTCGCCCTATAGGAAATACACGCGTAATAGCAAACAGCAATAAAACAAGTAACGAAATAAAGACGGAATTTCTTAAAGCATCATAAATATCTAGTGACAAAAGATACTGTTTAGGTTGGCACATTAAAAAAGGTCAGCAAGTGAGACTGCCCAACTAAAAATTGTGTCAAAGACAGAGTAACCTCCTGAAATCGATTACTTCAATATGCTCTTACAATGGAGAACAACTTCTTTATGCCAACAAGAAGGGACTTGTGGACCATGGCATTCCAGTTAGCAGGAGATCTCACATCATTTGTAAGTGAGGAGGCAAGAAGGGTGGCAGCTGCGGCGATTAATAAAGAGGCATTGGTAAGGATATGTTTCAGGAAACGTGCACCCTGGTTCACCAGGGAAAACATTATCAAGCTCTTGTGTTAATGTACGAATTGTGGGCATTGTGATTATTGAAAATGAAGAAAGACAACAGTAGATTTACTGTTTACTATTTTTCTCATTAGATTCACATGAAAAAAGTTTCGCATCATTAGTTAAATAAATAGTTTTAACTGAACTGAACTTTCAACAGCATTCCCGCTTTTGAAAACAATGAAAATGCAGTTTCTTTAAAAAAGCATTATTTTCTATGTTTTCAGTTATGCAATTCATAACCCCTACTCTTTAAAATCTTGATTTTTTTTTTGATAGTGTTTAACGCCCGTTTTTACTACTGAGGCACCACAGGCGGTGGACACTGGTGATACATGAGAAGTAATGATAAACTGGGAAAGGATATTTTTTAAGGAGGGAAACGTTTCAGGCCTAAGTTTAGGGTACCTTCCCGGCATTTGCCATTTATGAGGACTGAGAATAACATGAAAAAAATCCAGTCATTGAGGACGGTAGTATTCGAACCTCAGATCTAACACTCACGATTGCGCCTTAACGACCTCGGCCACCCGTGGCGATAAAATCTTAATGTGTAGTATTTCATAGGCCTTTTCTTGGTTACCTCGATAGTAGCAGCAGAAAACAAAACGGTATCCTATATTTGTATCTATTCCTCTATAATTCTAAAGTATGAAAAAATACGCCAAATGAACTGTTCATATTCATAATCAACGAGATTTGAAAGTACAAAGTCGTTTGTGTATCAATTTCAATGACCAGATAAAGGTGAGACACGCAGATACGATACCTGTAGTGGGAATAAACGTTTGGTATTACTATTTGTTTTTGGACCAGCGTGCACTGATGGTTTTGTCCTATTTTATTTAAGACAATTCTTTACTAAGAAAAAATTTTAAAATCCACGTTTCTCTGAATTATCTGTCACGTTAAAACTACGTCTGAATTTATTTAACATCATATATCGGGCAAATGTAAAACTGTCTTCAATATTTTCTCAGAGGGTGTATGCTGCAAAAATGGAAGGGCGTGTCTTCTCTTACGTAAACACTAAAACGTTGCTGATTTGCCAGCAGAGGAGCAGCAAGTACATTTCTTATAAAAGGGTGCATGTCTAGAGTAAATAGGATTTAGCTACTTTCGCGTAAATTTACAGGCAGAAAGTAATGATATATATATATATTAAATTTCCTTCCAAATGAGCCAAGCAATTAGTACAAGTAAGGACGTTCCCGTAAATAAAAAGGAGCATAAAGCCAGTTGAGGATTATAAACAATTCCCTCCAGTAACATCTGCAGGCAGTGCGATTTTTTTTTTTAACTAATGACTGCAAGAATAAAGGGGCTAGCTCATAGGATTAACCTACCATTCTCCAGTAGAACCAGCTGTAAAATACATTTTCAAGGCTAAAACTTCCACTGTTTGTACTACACAATCCCGATAATTATGAATTTCCTCTTCAAACAGATAAATAAAGCCTAGAAAGAGCAAATGTCATTAAAAAAACTTGCAAACAAAGAATTATTCACTTTTGTTGTGTATTATATGACAGGAACTAAAACTTCTTTCTCTTTCTACTTCTTTACTTTTTTCCTTCTTTCTTTTTTCTTTCTTTTCTTTGCCTTTCCTCCTTACACATAAAAATTAACAACATGATGATGTAACAATGTTTTCATTTGTGGAACAAAAGTAGGAATTGGGGCCGTTTTATGGAAATTATGAGCTGGTAGCAGTCCGCTCGCGGGAAGAGGAATCGTGGATTAATTGTGTTTCTTTGAGTTCTGGGTTGGATGCCCCTTGTGTCGGGATCAGGAACCTTTACCTCAGGGAACTTCTGGAATTTTGTGACTCGTGTGAGTCAGAGGGAAGGGAAGGAAATTTATAAAGTTACACGGAAACACTGGAGTTCTTATCTAACGTCATTTATTTAACTTAACAGAATACTGGATTGTTCGCGTAAGCTTGGAAATGTGTCGAACTGACTGACTATTGTTCTTCTCCTACCGACTTCGTTCACTTTGATTTTGATTATCTATTCTTTTGCCCGCTTATTTAAATTGACTCTTACAGTTCCGTTCTCCGACTATCCAACCTTTAGCTCTTAGCCTCAAATCCCGGACCGCTAACTTTTCACTGCTGTCGACGTCCAGCTGCTCTCTCTCTAAGTCTCACTGCTGTTGAAGTTCTGCTCTCTCTCTCCAAGTCCCTTCTGCTCTCTAGGTCTCTCCTGTTCTGTGTCCCTTCATTATATATCAGATGTAAAGTTTATTGTTTATTAGGAACCTCCCATCGTGAAAATTAAATCCGCGAAATTTATGGAGCTCAGTTCGATTCTATCTGCGTTATTGGTCCTTCCTTAATATCTATAATTATGCAGGCTCGCTCCGATTCGTTCAATTTTGTAAGATTTCTATTGGTTGTGTGGGACCAATTTCTGGAAATACCTCTCACGTTATAATATTTCTAAGAACGGACATTCCTGCCCTAAATGTTGGAAAATTTTTATAATCTGACATATCCTTTCACTTTTCTGTCCTTTCAAATTTGCTCACAATGAAACCTCGGCCATAAATAAGGAACATCTATTTGTTTTGCAAAGTCATGTCAAAATCTGTCGACGTTTGAATGTTATTGTCATGAGGGGTTATAAACTTGAGCTGTCATATGAGATTGACTTTTGTTCCTTCTTCGAAAGAAATCCACCCGTAAAGTCATTAGTGCCTTTACCCTTAGTTATTGAAAGAATATATTTCTCTGCTTTTGTCTGCGTCTCGGTAAATGGTTTTCTTTAAACCCTCTGAAAAGAGAATTACCTCTTTTCAGGACATAACCCTTTTCCCCAAGGTCAAAACTTTTAACATTTCCAAGCTTAACGACCCGAACCGTTTTCCATTCATATAAATACACAATGGACCTTTGTTACTGTTTAGCACAGGTGTTGTCTAATGACTACAAACTACATACATGTATCAGATCATATTCATGTTAATTATTACTAGCCTTAATTATAAAAATGTTAATTTAATCAAAGACGGCCTTTAATTCCGGCTACAGAATACATTGACCATTAATATCGGGCCATTCAATTATCTGATAACTGAGGCGGCGGCAAAGACTGCATCGGCCTATAGGCTATCATTCACGGTCAACCTAGAAGGACCTAATCTTTTGTTGACCCTTAAGAAACTCGATGTTTCGAATTTGTCACTATTTTTTTTTTTTTTTTTTTTTTGGAAATATAAAACAAAGCGAGCTTTGAAAGTAATTAAAATAAGACAAAACTTCCTGCATTTATTTGAAAAATGTTGGCAACAAATATTATACCTTCTAACACTCTATTTACAACATTATTTTTAATTAATTTAAATAGAGCTATCCTAATAATAAATGACATGACTACATCGAAACATCTGCTTCGGATGTTTTCACGTCAGAAAATTAGATTTTGACTTCATCGTTGCTATTAATTTTTTCTCTTGTCATTCTCTAAGCGAGTGAGTTCTAGTTTTGTCTTAAGGGCATTTTCCATACAGGGCTAATGATTTCCCGATATACACACTGATGAAGATAAATTTCCATTTTTAACGAGTTTAAAATCATAAGCTTGTTTGCGTGGGTCTACCCTAGAACGGCGTGGAACCAACCTGTCAATTTCAGCTGTATCCACGATTAAATATCTCCGGTTCAAAAAAATCAAAATCTCAACCGCACAAAGCAGTTTTTTTAAAGCAGTCAATAATCATTCTTCCTTTCTGCTCCTCTTCTTTCGCCCCCGGCTGCATTTTTTCTCCCGCTTTATCTTTGGTTTTCATCCTCCATTTATCTTCCTTTACAGCTATACATTTTATTTCTAAAGTCATTAAAATGTTCCCACATCACTATTTCCTCTTCATTTCCTCTGCATACTTTACGTTTGCCATTATAGCAGCAAAATTCCTTAATTAATATGCTAAAAATCCATTACGATAATAGCAATAACGTTAATTTACTCTAACTGCTTAGCAGGTGCTGCAGTGATTTTCTTAACGGCTATGTATTATTAACGTATGTCAACTGTTTCATTATTATTGTTTTAAGTAGTGGGATTATGAAAGAGACCGTGAAACAGGGGAATTTCCACATAGTTTCAATATCACCTCAACGCTGTTAGTTATAATAAATGCATAACAATATAAATTCAACAATATAATTATACAGGATACGAAAAATATAGAGAAAGCAATTATGAGTAAAAATTGCGCATGATTAAAGTATTTTGTAAGTGGGAACGAAGGGTCTGAGACTCTTCAATGTGGAGTTACAGACATCAATATGGATCAATATCATAGCTACGTTGTGATGTGACACGTGTTCATTTGCGTCAAATGTAAATCAATATCATGCACCACCTAATGCACTTTCACTCAGTGTACAGTCAGCGATAATAATGGCTAGTTAAAGTAAACGGTCGTTGATAGGTTGCCTTTCTTGTTGTTACGTGCTAAGGTGGTTGGGTTACTTGGAGCTGAACAGCATGTGTGAAAAGTTTAGTGGCCGAGTGGCTCCAATTCTTTAACAAATAAACGGAGGTTGCACTGTGGGCATATGTCAGGCGAAGGTGATTGATACAGTGTGGAGGTGAATAAAAGCAAAGCATAGCAGCAAACACTAATCAATTCGAAACCTACCGGCCTGAGGCGTGGAGGAACGAAAGAATCGTTTCCACAATATCTGGGGTAAGGGAATATCCGTGTTTGCGTTAACCGGCCACCAAATTCGCTGGCTGTACAGGTTTTCGTGAAAGTGGTAACTGCAGTAGGCAAGTTTAGCGAACCATACCTATACTGATCTTTTAAACGTGAATTAGCATTTACTATTAAGAACTTGAAGAGCTGCCTGACATTCACCTAGGGTATGTCGCTTTATACGATAATTCAATGCCGGTGAACATTTACTTATGGCACGTGATTCCCTGAGGTGCTCTATGTATACATGATTTTTATGGTACGCTATTACATTTTCAGTTCTCTTGATTGTTCAAAAATATATTAGTAGCTTTGCGGTTAAGGCCTGCAGGATCAATGAAAAGTGTTAAGAGTAATTTGTTCCTGTTTTTCAGTTGTCTATTTTTTGACGCCTTATCTACATGTAAATGCTTCGTACATATTTTCCCCAGTCTTTATAATGCAGTTGAAAACATTTGAAAACAAATTAAACCCAAGTTAATAAAATGTAAAGAAAGCTACAAAATGATTCAAAGTTTTTAAAACAAATAACCTTTCTGTTGCTCCAATTTATTTTCAATTTGTAAGTAAATTTTCGTTAATGCCGCAATCTAATTCAAAACAATAAGTGTTTTGCTTAGGGAGCTAGCCAGCTAATTTGCCTGTTCATTATATACTCAAAATACATTATTCAAAACAGTTTGTTAATTTCCGCTTGTTTTCGCCCAGCGAGTGGTGGAAGGAAATATGAGTGTTGTATATGGGAAATGTCTTCTTTCCATATAGTGATATAAAATTGCACAAATAATATCAAAGTCACAGTATTGGTGCAACTGCAAGGCGTCTTGTAGGCATACGATAATGCGCGGGAGCCATCCTCTGTGTATTTAATGCCCCTTCTATACACACTTTTTTCTGCTTGGGCAGGCAGGCCATCATTTTATTGGTAAAAATCGGAGCTCTTCAATGCTTGCCAGGCATTAGCTTACATGGATAAAATGATAACACATTTAATAATAATAATAATAATAATAATAATAATAATAATAATAATAATAATAATAATAATGCAGTTGAAAAAACATCCATGTTTAAAACTGAAAAGAACTATCTATGTTATACAAAAAAAAAAGTTCAGAATTTATTATCTTATGTTTAGGTATGTTTATTGACATGCCATTATAGGCCACAGCTCCAACAAGCGATTGGAATTAACAAATGGCAACATTTATTTCAAAATGAAATGCGTCATAGAAAACAGTTAAGTTATGTCTTGTTGTACATTCATCTTTTTGTTACAGTCAGCATTGTTCCCGCACCAAGCAATTCTTCTGACTTCGAGAAATCTATTTTTACAAGTTCATTAGCAGCAGACCTCTTCAAAATGTTATATATGTTGTAAATTACTCTTCTGCTTTGTCGCGAGACGTCATCACGTTTCTCTATTATAAACATCCGCACACTTCTTGTTAAAGCCTCTACCGATATATATATATATATCTCAGTAAAGAAAAAAAAAAAGAAGAAGAAAAAAAAAGAAACTAGAATGCAAAATACAAATTGATGCATTAAATACGAAGTGCATTCAAGTTATAACACCTCCGAATTTTTTTCTCTCAGGATTGAAAACAGAAACATTCGGTTTGTTTTAAAATATGCGGACACTACAGAACTCTAGCGGCGAGAATGAGGACTGTTTTTGATACTTCAAAATGGCTACGTTCTCATTAAAAGACTGACGTTTTGTTTCAGGATTGAAAAACTGCATTCATGTCTCATCCATTGTCACAATTCATGAAAACAACGACCCATTAATGCCGTCATCATGCATCAACATTGCTTGCAACCTTGTGGTCGTCCATCAGCATTCGTGGCACCCACCTGGGGGATATTTTTAGCATTTTCAGGTCTTCATGCAGGATTGTGTGCACAGATCCCGCGGAAGTGCCAACTTTGTAGTCGATGTGTTCCACACTCATTCGGCGATCGTACTAAAGAATTTCTCCATTCGCTGGATCATGTCATCAGACCTGCTTGTGTGACGCCGAGATTACCTTGGTTTGTTGTCACACGACGATCTTCCTTCCTTGAACTGTCGCACCCATGAACGCACGTTAGACACATCCATGAACCATCACCACATGTCTCACTAAACTGGCGATGAATTTCAATCGGTGGAAAAAACGAATGGTTACACGCTGTTCTTGTAATGAAAACGTCGCCATTTTGAAATATCAAAAACAGTCCTCACTGTCGCCGCTGCCGCTAGAGTTGTGTATGCCATACAGTGAAGATTGCGACGTTCGACGCAAGAGGTTGTGCATGACTATGCGTGTTGACAGTGGGGTTTCTGTATCGCCAGCCGTTCTATTTTCAGTCAGCTATGCCACGTATACGTTGAACAGTTTTGACAAAAACCTGACACGCTTCTGTAGTTATTCTCTGTACATCTATAAAAATACACTGACTTTCTCTTGGGAATTTTCTAACAATTTAGAGAAATTGTACACGCTGTAAATGAGGTTGAGTGAGGTTCGACGCAAGAGTTTTATGATAGTGGCGAATACCTCACTCACAATGCAATTAAACTTCTAAAATTTATACTCAATAAAGTTCTTTATTTAAATTTATTCCAGTCATAGTAATTTTATTAGAAGAGCAACATTATCGTTAGTGCTTTACGAGGTGCATTCAAGTTATAACACGTCCGATTTTTTTTTCCCCCTCAGGATTGGAAACAGAAACGTTTGGTTTATTTTAAAATACACAGGCACTCGTCAATGCGTGTATAGAGATGGCAGCACTCTTACTGGGTTTCCCCGCATTATATTTTTCCTTGGAAAGGATAAAGAAGATTATTCTGGCGGTATAACTTCTGTATATAAAATACTGAGGTATCTGGGATTTAAAAACTGGAAATGTAACGACGGTAGAAGGTTTTTGATGAATAAGAGGAATATTGCTTCTGCACGGGTCTCGTTTTTAAGAACTTAAAATAAGATTATCCTCGTCATTTAATCCACATAGACGAGAAATGGATAAACCAGAACCATAGTGGATCATCTGTTTGGCAGGATTCTAAAGGAAATGGAGGGTTTTCAAAGTTCCTGTCCTCTGATTCATTTATCTCTTTATTTACTTTAAAATATTTTAATACGAAATACAGTACTTATACTTGAGCTACGTTAACTCTGGTCTCAAGCAGTGGGGAAGGGAGAGACAGCGCTCCGCCAGGCCGGCTAACAGTAGAGAGAGACAGATGTATAGAGCAGGGATTTACAATAGACTGAGCAATAGTGTGGAGAGCAAGAAAAGTTTTCTAATGTCCAAGAAAAGCGGAGACAGAGTAAAAGAGCACTGCACCATTTGAAGTTGCCCTGGGGTGGGATAAAGAAGATAGGAGTGTAATAATAAGTTGTTTCTGAAGTTTATTTATACAATATTGATGTAGTTGTAGAAAATCTGTTAAATTGGAAAGTTTGCCTCCCTTGCTGTACAACCTGAGGTAGCCTTGGTTCCCTCCAACCCTAATCATCTAAACTCTATTGTATTTGCTTTGGTCTCGCTTTACGCAGTAGGTTGCATTTTCAAGAAAATTGTTGAAAATATTTACCGTTTGTGCGATATAGGAGTCGTAATGTATAAAAGGTTTGTCTCACGCATTACAACTCTTATTTCCAAAATGTTAGTTAGGTAATTCTTCTCGTATGTTGTTTAGAGTTAATTTAATTCGATTTCAAAATATCTATTGTAAATGTTTCGCCAAACCCCTCCCCTCCGTTAAGTCAGAGAATTGAACAGGATCTCGCTCTTTCTCTCTCTCGCCGAAGAAATCATCAAACATTTCTTTAGGTAGACTCAAGATTTTTCAAAAGTAAACACATTTTATTAATTTAACCAGATTCGTTTTTTCGTTAAAGCTCTGAGTCATCCGTGTGCACTTGATTTATAAGAAAGTACTTGAATTATACTTGTTCGGTAGTTTTGGTAAAATACAAAATGGAGTAATAAATTGTAATAATTGGTATTAAAATGTATAGTATTGGTAAGAAATAATTCAGAAGTCTTTTTTCGGAATTTTACATGATTTCTGTAGAGATTCCGGAACCTTACGTTTGATAGACTGGGTGCACTAAATATTATCTCGCTAACGATTTTTTATTTTTTTTATTTTGATTTGCTTTATTTATGGACGCTCTTTAAAATCTCAGGTCATCAGCGTCCCATTCAATCCAGGGCGTGAAACGGCGGATAACTTTTGCTCAGAGGCCTCTTCTTTCAGGCTTGAGGTTATTTTTCGTACCTACAAGAAAAAGACGACACTGGACTCACGGCTTTACTTCTCTCCCGAAGGAAGCCATACTTAAAATTTTTACGTCCGAAAAATATCCTTCGAACCTTGAACTCGCGATCTTAGGTTTACAGGCAAGTATGGTAAACACTATACCAGTAGGACCGACTATCTGGTTAATGAGTGAGTACATAATTACATACACAGGCCCTCAGTACTTCCAAGTAGCTTCTTCTTGCGTCGATTATCTTTGTATAGCTCCCATTTTGCGAACACACATAATGAATGTTCCGTAGACTAAACGGTTCTTTATAAAACCCCACTCAGCTCCTAGAAATTCCACATTTCCGGCTTCTTGAAAACTGGAGTGTGTAGTCGATCTGAAACGTTCACAAAGCGATCAATTGATGTGTCTCCTGATAGGTATGCAATAGGCTGAACATATTAGTAAAGAGGTTCTATCGAACAGTACTGTTTCTACAAGGAAAAATACCTGATCCCACGCATCCATTTTGTATTCTACGGTATAAGATCGCTTTACTACATCTATTGTTTTGCGATCGCCTGTATTATGACAAGTGGATGGTAGGTTATAATAGCTTAGTATTTTCGTTATTGATCTTCGATTTGATCTTTTATTAGTGCATACATTGATATTTGAGAAAATAATACACATGAAAACTTCCGTAATTGCTTTTAAGTTAAGTATGCTGAACAGATAAAACTTCCCCTCTGCAGAAATTAATTAAACTATGGTAGCAATGCAATATAAAACAATAGAAACAATTACGTAAAATGCTTTTAATTGGATTTAAATAGCAATTTGTTTCCTTTAGGTTATTTTTGTATTTATTAGTTTATGGTTGATTAAAAGGTATGTAAGATATATAAAATCTGCTAAAGTTCTATGTGTATGATTATTATATTAAGATAAACATCCACTGCATAAAAAGTTAATCAAATAAATTCTGATTCCAGTTTGGTATTAAATGATACTATTAATGTAGTATATGGTGACAGAAATTCAGCATCATGGACTGATGCAGGCCAAAGTAGAACAGAGCAGCTTTTTACTTGGAAATAAGAGGCAAATGCTGAAAAGTGGGAATGCTTGATGACAATTACCATATCTGAGGGTATTAAGAACATTGTGGAATTCACAAAATATTTAAAGAAACTCAAAAATTAGAATATTTAAATCAAATGTATTATCTGTGTTACTATATGGTTGTGAAATATGGAAAACAACCCAACAAATAAACAAAAAATTCAATATATTTGTTAACCGTTGCCTCAGATATATATTTAAAATATGGTGGCCAAAATCTATCAGAAATGCCAAACTTTGAAAAATTACAAATCAGATTCCAATTGATCTTGAAATAAGGAAATAAAAGTGGACATAGACTGAACACACGTTGTGTTCTTGAGAAAAAAAAAACTTAAAATATAACCAGACAGAATTGAAATCCATAAGGCTGAAGGAGAATTGGAAGACCGCGGATAACTTGGAGAAGAACAATTGAACTAGAACTGAAAGCAATGAACAAACCTTAAAAAAAAGTTAAAGTCCTGTTAGTAAATAGAATCCGATGGCGTACATTTGTTTCCTTTAGGAATTTAAGAAACTCGTCATCATATCTGAAGGAATTAATAGTAAGATAGCCGTAGTTTTGTGCATTCAGTTCTCAATTTATAAACATGCATATATATTTGGTGGCGTATTTATGAATTGCATTAATAAAAATGTAATATTACTATTAAATATATAAAAAATTGTCGTTTTAACTATTAAAATACCAGGCATGCATAGCACCACTTACTGGCATGCATAACATTGCCGTGCCAATTATACGATTAATTAACATGAAACAAAATGCAATAAACGCGTCATCCAAAAATGTTCATGGTGTATGACGCATCATAAAACAGACGAATTTACGACTGGAACCGTGAAACAGAATGAAACTTTGCGATTATATGTTGTTTCACATCCTGTACTTCACGGCATGTTAATGGCAGTATCGCTAGTTATCATCAAAAACAAAAGAACCAATTCCCATGTACATTGCGCTATCGCTGCTCAGAAGTTATATGTCGCATTTGCTGCTGTTGTTGTGTATATGGATGTATCAACCAATTTACATATTTAAATATTTATGAACTGTTTCAGGGATTTGATTTACATAGCAATGTCTGCTGTGTGTGTGTTTTCGATACGGTGTGACCGCATATTCCACATCATCCATCCGTATGAATGAATACCCCCTGAGCTGTTCGCTGAACCAAATATAGAAGAATGTTCCAGCAGCCATGCCAGTGTCAGAAAATGCGAACAAGGTTCCCGTGTTATCATGAATAACAAAAGAACTAGGACTAAGAAGGTTTGTGGTAATGTCCTTTAGTAATATATTTGCAAGAGACATAAGACAAAGAATCATGCGTAATGTACATAAGTTCAAACTTCAATTACACAAAGCCCACAAATATTATCAATCTCATGGGTTAAACAGACTCATCAACTTTCTTGCACATTGTAATGTTTCAATGTAAAGACCATGTGACATCCTTCTCGACGTCATCTGTGAGCGTAGAGGCTGCTTCTCGGATTCTCTGCTTGGGTTCCTATACTGTTCTGTTTCTAAGGATGTAGCTGACATCCAAATAATAAGAAAGGGACAATAGCTGCAATATTTTAAAAAACAATGGACAACGTTTAGACATTAATAAGAGGCAGTTAACATTCTTACCTACTACAGAAGCAGGCCCAGTTGAACTAGGAATTAGAAGAATCATTAAATACACGCAAAAAGAGAAAAAATCCCGGAATTGATAATATAAACATTGAGAATATAAAATACACTTCAAAAGGAACAATTGAGAGATTTCTAAAATGTATAAATAATTGCTATGTCTCACGTCTATAGCAGGAAAGAGACTGAAAATAGACTGAACAAACTGTAAAAATTATAAATGGATAAGATAATGAAAGGAATAAAATTTATGCAAAAATTATTACAAAAGATCGGAAAAAAAGGAAATTTTAATACTAATTCTTTAGGAAAAGAAATTTTTTGAATGGATAATCTATGTATTTTAAAACAGATAATTGAATCCTACAATGGTTTTAATAGAAAACTATATTTATCATTTATTGATTATGTAAAAAATTCAACAATATAGATAAGAAACATGGAATATTATGCATCAAAGAGGCATGTCTCAGTATCTATTAACCAGAAAAAAATATACACAAAAGGATAGAAACAATAGGGCTGTGGTGGTAAGAGAATAGAAGAGCGCATGGAGGAGGGTTAGTAACCCTTTGAGAGATATGGATAGGCAGGGCAATTCGCATTGCAGTAAGATGATCTCGCTAGAAGCACAATCGGGGTTAAAATCTGAATGAGAGATAGAGCAAAACATCAAAACAAGGGCCAGACTCACTAGACAAGAGTTCGCGTGGCTAAGACTAGGGATATGGCGGATGATTAAGATTACTGACGAATATGAGTGGAGAATTTGTTCCATCTGTGGAGAGGGGGAGCCGTGAACATATATTCTGGCTAAATATAAAGGTACTGAAGAATAGAGGGAAAAGTATCCATCAGGTTCGAATATGGTCATGTTGAGCTTTGCTTGCAGGCAAGGAAGGGGAATAGAGATAGGTAAATTTCTGATGAAAGCGAGACAGCTCAGGTCTGAAAACCCTGATAACTGGGCAAGGGGCTGGGGGAAACGAACTAACTGAATCCAATTGTGCGCCATTCATAATGAGATTTCTTTAATATGTTGTACGTATTTTTAATATTTTTAAAAATTACTCATCTGGTATTTTATATTGCATTATAAAACACGTAGGAAATTTTAAATGAGTTTTGTATGTATTGTATTGGTGTCACTGTAATACATGTACAAAAAAAAAAAAACAGGTAACAAATTTTTAAAGTGAGGTATTTGTAAAAACAGTTATGTTCGTAGATTACTAAGTTATAATTTGTATGCACGTATTTTAAAGAAAGCTCTGCATGAATTAAATAATGTTATAAAAAGTAATTATACTATATCCACAGAAAAATCCTAAGTTATGGCATTTAAAGAAAAACTTCCGATAAGAAGTTGAAAATAAAAGCATCGAAAAACTTTAATTTTGTAGGCTGCCAAATTTCATACCTCGGGGAAATATTTGTAGAATATGAACTACAAACATTTAGTCAAATGTGCCGTACTATTGGAAGAATGTTAAGGTAGACTAGAATGAAAACGTAACTAAAATTCCATAAAGTAATGGCGGTGACCAGTTGTCTATATGGCAGCAAAAACTGCACTTTAACAAGTAGAATTCAGACCCAAGAGATGAGATTTAAGATCAGTGCCACGAAAAGATAAATAAGAAATGCAACTATAAAAAATAAATTGAAAGTGGAAAGTTTAAACGATAAAATAAACATGTACAGACAAAACTGATTATAGCATGCTTCGAGAAAGAATTTACTTTACTTTAAATGTTATACTTATGAGAAAAAGAGATCCAGTTCTACGCAGGTGCAACAGGACTTATGTCCTAAAGCATGAAGTAGACGATTTGATTTCCTACGTATTACAGTGGAAAATTGGCACTTACACATTATCCCTTATATCCCAACAAGAAGAAGTCGCACACAGTCAAGATGGGGAACCTTGGTGGTCATTGAATGAAACAACTGTTCCCTGCTCCAGCACTGACGCTGTCCATAAACAGCTGTGCACGAACTTGATGAAATGAGATTGCATACCGCATACGCAGATCGATACAGCAGTTTGAGATCTTTTGGGCATGGACTCGTGAACGAGAGTTACACAGTTATATCCTTCCTGGATTGTCCTGTCTGAGGTTTCCCTCAGTCCTCAACAATATGAAAAGCTCAGTAGGTACGATAACCTTCTTGCAACGTTTTCTTTCCGAAAATTCTCTTCCCAGTGTCCACCTTTTGCAATGGCACAGTACTTTAAACGGACGTTAAACACTATTAAATAAAAATGTGGGAATCAACAGAGAGATCAAAAGGAAAATTGTAGTGCATCCTCCGTACTCTCCAGACTTTTTATAACGAATTGTCATATTTATCATTTCTTGTAGAATTTCTCGATAAGCATGTGTCAGTAATAATAATAAAATTCATAGAATTTAAGTACTTTCATCACATCCAGGGACTAGACATTTTTCAAAATTTTATGACTATTTTTCTGAATACAGTGACTTTCTTATGTCTCTTAAGTCTCTCAAATTTATTTACTGTGCAAACGAAAAAACTTTTTTCGTCGCCTGATAATTTGAAGAATCTTATTCATTCTTAAAATGGTTAACCATATGTTTATAGGAAACGGCAATGATTTCACAATTATTTGAAGCTTTGTACCGAATCTTCTCGACTCTTGAGGAATATTACAGTTAAAACTACGATTGACAGACCACTTATCCTCCTGACATCTGTTGGTACTAAGTGTAACTAAATGTGAATGATGCATATGGTCATCCAGACCTGGAAGGGGCAACTCTGACAATTGGAAATGCCTATTTTTTTTTTGATTCGTTTTATTTAAGGATGCTCTTTTACATCTCAGGTCATCAGCGTCCCATTCAATTCCGGGCGTGAAACGGCCGACAAATTTTGCTCAGACGCCTCTTCTTTCAGACTTGAGGTTCTTTTTCGGGCCGTAAATGTACGACACGGGACCCAAAACTTTACTTCCCTTCCGAAGGAAGTTAGAGTTTTTATGACCGAAAAAATCCATCAATCCTGGCCGGATTTGAAATGACGATCTTGGGTTTAGAAGGCATGTATGATTACCACTACACCACCAGGACCGACTATAGGAAATGCCTAAGAAAAGAAAAAGAACACTAGAAGAGATTCTTATACGAGTTTGAAAATTAAAGCCATAAGACCAATGCTTGAAAGCTTATTAACTATTCTCATCTATAGATTTACTTTTTGATCAACACGTTATACAATATTACTACTTCGAGTCGCTAGTTCACCAATCGAGGGTAATATTTCATGGATTGTCAAGGAGTAGAATGGTGTTCTCTGCTCTTAGTCCTATATATAAAATATTCAAGACCTGAACTCCCGTACGAAATAGAGCAAACCGTTGTATCCGATATCGATGTTCGAGGCCAGGCCTAAAAGAAAATATATTTATGACTCTGGTTCTGCCGCAGCCTCTCAAACATGTAGTGAGTTTTTCGTATTGGTAAAGCGAGAGGAAAAGTGCAGAAACGACTATGGAAAAAAGAACGGAAACAGTTCAATTTATGAGAGTAACGTCAAAATATAATTTCAAGGAGGTTGTATCTGTTTCAAAGGACGGTTTTTTACAGGTGATATACAGTTCACATTAAGCTATAACGATTTCCTCGCGTTAGATGACGTATTATAAAACACGTTAACATTAAATAAGTAAATAGTATATATTGTGCACTAGGCCTCGTGTATATTAAAAACATTAAGTCCATTTTTATAATTAACTGAAATGTAGCATGCCTCTATAAATTTATATATTCCATAAAGCAATGTCCATTATATATAATTAACATTTTACTCCAAATATTATTTCAAATACATTTTCAATTAGGGCTAATCCAGGCCCTGTTTGATAGTATTTCATGGCGATTACTTTCACGTACATAATTTCTGATGTCACTGTATCCACACAGTTTCCGTCGCCTCTTTTACGTTTAACTTAATTTGTATATACCTTGGTTGTTCTGTAAGGAATTATAATATTTTTGTCAAAGCATCTTTACTCGTCTTCAATTCTGATGATCTATCTCAAAATAGTCCCCATGGAATGCAATGCACCTGTCCCAATGTTTCTATTGGTCTTCAAATTTTTTTTGACATCTCATGAAAAAGGTATTTCATCCATTTGGGGAAAAGAAAAATGTCATAAGGGGATAAATTTGGAATATAGGGAAGGTAAGGGGCACAAATTCGGCACTAACATTTGCTGTGTGCGGCAGTGCATTATCAGGATTGAAATGATGTAGCCAAGCTTCTTCATCAGTGATTACCTTTGAAAGAAACTCCGCTTTTTCCTGTAACATCATCTTCAACTGCATGTAAATCTGCATGAAAACGTTCTTTCTTGGAACCCAACGTGCACAAATACGGCTCATATACAATTTTTCACAATTTCTGAAAGCTCTTGCCTCCCCTCTTTAAACATTTTAAACCATCTTCGATCTTTGCTATAGGGAATAAATCTCCATAGGCCCCATGTAATATTGCATATGTCTCAGTTTTTTCTTTTTGTCAGGATCAATGGTCAACTTTTCCGGAACAAGTGGAGTTCTAACACCATTTTTATTACAATTCTAACTATATTATAATATGTAATATTTAAATGCAGTTAATATCTTCAATTTGTTATTTGTATAATTTATATATCTATGTACTGTATTTCGCTGGTAGAGTGGAAACTCTGGCCATGGTAAATAAACGAATAAATATAAACAAATAATCCTCTGACAATTTGACTTTTTTGACGGAGGTGAAGTTTTTGCACGCACAAAATTATTCAGAGTAATGTTCAATAAAAATTATGATTAGTTCTTTATCACATTACATTCAGTATTTAACCAGATCCATTATTTATAAGGAGTTAGTAATATACTTAGCACTATTTAATAATTTACATCTAGCATCTCTACTTTCACTAACAGTAATATTCGTTAATGATACTAACAAAAATTTCAAAGGCAATCCAATTTCAGTACAGTTTTTTGAGACAAAATGAACATTATTAAAGATCGAGCCTTCAAGTAATATCATTTTAAGTGAGTTTTATAAAAGAAAATTAATGTACTTGCTTCAAACTTCTCTCTTTCTTTGTTATTGATGAAGCCGTTACTTTGACTATCAGACTGTTTATTTTCAAGTTTAGATATTAGTTAGCACATTATGGCACAATGCTTCAGCTGTGAAGAAGTTCTACCCATGATTTTGAGTTGATGAATGAAACAGTTTTCATACGTAAAGCATAAAAATGAATAAATTTTCATCTTCTTTCAAAATTGCCCAAAAGCTGTTTTAGGTTTCAGCCTATACCTCCAGAAGATTTCTTTAACTTTTATTTTGATCTACACTTCTTCAATAAAATTTTTTTCACTCCAGCAGCACATTTGCACGTTCTTCAAACAGTATAACTCCAGCTGTACACTACATATAAAATGAATTTATAAAAACGTAAGCCATTCCTAGACATTTAGCCGCAGCAAAGAATTATATAGGTGCACGAATGCCCCTAGTATTTTAATAACACTCAATATTGTAATCAAGTACTGAGTTGACACAAAAAATCAACATTATATTAAAATAATATTATGAACCGTTAGAAAATATTTACCAAAATTAACAAGCGCATATTAGATAATGTGTTCTAAATACCATAATAAAAAAAAATCAGAAACATTTATTTCACATTTAATAATGTACCACTTTCCCTTACACTCATATATAAAAAGCAATATATCATTGACAACACAAGCTAAAAGCTGATAAAGCACATACTACTGCTGACGGTGGATGGGAATGTTTATGCACAAGGTCTTGATTGTTTGCCATCTATATCGTTAATTAAAGTGTAAAATTTTATTCATTGGACACAGAAAATAATTGAGAAATGTTGCTAAACTAGGCGTGAATTTCTCTGTCTAACTTTACTTGTTTATATTATAAATCGAATTAATTATTTTAAACCAAAAACTAATTCATATATATTTTATACCCTCGTATCTTCTAGAGCTCTGATAAATTCAACTATCTTTTTATTTTTTTAATTTGGTCCCAGAAAGCAATTCGGCTCATGAAAACAATTCCATCATTCTTTGTTCTGGGATAATGCGTCTTTTGGACGCTCTCCAAGTTGCTTGAAGGGGAGGGCAGGAGATGGGGAGGTCTCTTCTTTCCTACAGATAGCGAATTTCTGCGTACCCTTTAGTGGAAAGAAGAGCACTGACCTTAAGGTCAAATCACCTTTACCTTTAACAGAAAACTTTCTCTCCCTGCACACTCGATAACGGGCTGTTTGCTCATGTACATTTTCCTGGCAGACTGCAGTCATATGAAATTGCAGCGACTCTGAATTCTAACGCGATGTATGGTTAGGTACACATAGCATAACGCGTTTAAATTCAAAATTAGTTTTATGCCATTTTCTGCAAGCTTAGAGACATTAAATCGGGGGTGCATAATTTTACTTTACAGAAAAATCCCAGAGTATTCACCCCTAACAAACATGGTTTTAAATTTGCAGAAAAATTCAGCTGGCAAGTATTCTTTTGATCTAAAAGTTGTGCTTCAGGAAAGAATGTCAACAAGAACGTTCAAGAATGTTTCATTAGGAAATTAATCTTTGTAAACTTCAGAAACCACAATTTGTTTTTTAAAGAATGTAATGCATATGAAGTTCAAAAAGTCCGAGACTAGAGAAAACGGATTTGTCCATAAAAATGTTCAAATGCTGGTATCGTATCATCCTTTCAAATTTGTACTCAAAAAATGAACTCGCCCATAAGAAGAATCCCCTGCCTGCAATTTCTCTATTTATTTTTGCACTTACGTACATTTCCAGGCTGTTCAATCCACCCTTAAAAACAGTGCAATGTTTTTTCTGAACTACTTTCAAAATTCATCGTTCGTCCTGGAAGTACTGCCTCCTATTTATTATTTCTTTTACTATACGAGAAAACTAAGTAAAATGTACGCAGTCACGACTTTTGTAATTAATTAATCAACTTTCCCATATATTCTTTGTACTTTTCAAAAGTTTACTCGTTGTTTAACACTGGCATGTACTCCCACGCAGTAAAAGTTACCGTCTTGAGCATTAGACACAATCTGTCCGTTTTTATACGACGGTCAACACGAACGATTGTATGCTGCGTGGAGTCACTGCAGTCACTCCTGTTTTCATCACCAACCAGTTTCAGAACATGCACAGCGACGAACCCAAAGTCTAACATAACTGATATTTACTCTTGCATTTCCACAAACGTTTTTCAGTATTTCATGAATGAGAATCGGTGTTTCGTGTTCTGCATTCAGGAATTCTATCAGAGACCACTTGTCTTATACGCACATCAATGTTAGCCATTTTATAAAACGATGCAGTGCTACTGCCTGTTGACTTAAGAATATATCATTGCCAAGGACTGTAGAAGAAGGTTTGGGAAATTGCGCCAAATTAAAATTGTCAATTTATTTGAAGAGTAAAACACAGAAGGTATTACTTTCTTTCTATCCATTTATACGAGGGTGAAATCTAAAAGCAAAGTACGTTTGTTTTACGGAATATTATTTGGCAGTGGTAAATAGCGATTAACATTGGCGTTTTTTTTTATTTTGTTCATTTATGGACGTTCTGTAACATCTCCGGTCATGAGCGTCCCTTTCAATTCAGGGTGTGAATCGGCCGATAAATTTTGCTCAGAGGCCTCTTTTTTCAGGCTTGAGGTTTTTTTCGTGCCGTAAATCTACGACACGGGACCCACGGCTTTATTTCTCTTCCGAAGTAAGCCATACTTAGGATTTTTACGCCCGATAAAAGCCTGGCCGGGTTTGAACCCGTGAACTTGTGTTTAGGAGGCAAGTATCGTTACCCCTACACGACCAGGGTAGACTAAATATGGCGTGTGTTAGCATCTTTCTAAAGTAAGGGATAGCGATACATGGTGTATTTTTATGGAAAAAAGGAAAAACGCCGAGTAAAATTCATAAAGAAATGTTGGCAGTGTATGATGCTGATTTTTTGGAATCGCAGAATCTCCAGAGGATGCAGATTGCTTTAAGAGGAGGAACAAACCTTGCTGATTTACCATGCTCCAGCCAATCCGCGACTGTTTCAGCATACCCATTATTAGAAGCACTGAGGCGACAACCCGAACGATCGGCGGGTGAATCTGCGGATCTTGCCACTACAATTCATTTCACACGACAAAGCGTGCGATATTGTGCATGGCAGATTGGGATTTCGTAAAGCGCGCTGGGTGCCCAAGGACCTGCAGAAATGCAGAAAAGCCAGACAATGATGCCATGCTTGAACTACTTGATGCGACATGCTGAAGGGGGAAAGTGTGGCTAACAGACAATGCACCACTACAAGCCCGGAACAAAAGCAGGTTAGAATGCCGAGGAAACATTCGAAGCCCCGGCACCAAAGAAATTCAAGACCAAGAAGGCGAAAGAAGTCCTAGTGACGGTATCTGAAAGTTGTATGGTGTATTTGTGGAGTTTCTTCCAACAGGGACTAATGTGAACGCCGGAACTTACTACAACACGACAAAGTTATGTCATACCCACAGAGTCAAACGCTCTAACAGAGACACCGGAAATGTCAGACATTTTCACGACAATACTCGTCTCCACGTTAAGCCTTCTACTCGTGGGAAAAATTGAGAAGTATGGCTGTGAAATTTCATTCATCCACCATACAGACCAGACCTTGCACCATCAGACTGCTGAATAAATTCCTAGGAAATCAACGCTTCAGTTCAGAGGAAGTGAAACTGTTCATGCGCAGGTGACTACACTTCCAGGGACGGGGTTTTACGAAAGATGCTTATTCAAATGGGTGTCATGATGAGAAAATGTTTCCAGAGACTTGGTTCGTATTTTTAAAAATGAGAAAAAGTTCTTGTTCTCCTACTCACCAAGTATTTCGTAAAAAAAGATGTTGCGCGTTACTTTTCGATCCCCTCCTCGTATTTTAATATAATAAGACGTTTAAGTTGTGCACGTAAAAAAAATTAGCGATCAGAAGGCAAAAATGAAAATTTTATGTATATACCAGTATGAATAAGGAAATTTGGTAGTTCTTACTGCAGCATAATTGTTAACTGACATCTTTGAAATAATAGTTCGTGTATTCTCTATCCATGTCTATTAATTGACTAACTTCCTCTACCACCTCATGTATTGCGCAATTTTTCCTTCTCAATTTTCAAGGGATAGAATGTGCAATACGTGCTTACAGTAAGTTATAAAATGTGTTAAATGATTCGCCACAGATTCTGGCGGCGTACAACATGTTCCATAACATTATTAATAAATATCTAGCTCCCACAATTGTATCTAGGTTCATGAAAAGTCTGCAGAAGTAGCTGCTCTTAAACACAGAAAATTTGCTAGCTCTTTATCCACCGCAATTTGCAGAAGAAGAGCAGATGTTTAGTCCTGCGTGATGATGCAACATACACCAAGACCGCGTCTGAAACACCAACACAAACATTAGGTAACGTAGAAAAGCAAGGCCATGCTCTCGAGATTCGTCTCTTCGTTGCTTGTAAACGCTCCCCTTTAAGCACATTAAACAATGCCGCAGCGCCGTATATTTTCACGCGCTTGCGCAGTCTGTTTACTATGTTTTCAATTTCATTCTTCGTTCAAACCAGGTCTAACTGAACTTCAGTACGCTAAGGCATTTTAGAGCAGGGAGAAGGGTGGTGGGGGTGGAGGGTATTTCGCGGTTAGTCATACGTTTCTCTTCCCTGAACGGTTCATTAGGATTTGTAACCACAGCATTAGGAAATCAGTATGAAAGTTATCTAAAACTGCACAAAAACTGCAATCATCAATCTTGTAATTTTAATTTCGTAAATTCACACTCTTTTAGCATCTGTCGTTTATATTTCAACTCACATCTTAAATAAATTCAGATAGTAGGTAGGTATCTCCTCAGTCAAAACTCTCAACTTTTTACATTGATTATTTATCTCATGAATCAGTGACCAATTCAGTATAAGAATATTAAAATCCATACCAATCACTGCCTATCGCCACAATTTTATAGTTTCTATTTTATCACTTTAATGTATGCAAATTAATCAAAATAACTAGTGAAATTACTTTATAGCTTCTTTCGCTTAAACATCACTGTCACTAGAAATCAACAATCAACACGATGGGCAATTGAAAACGTTTTAGCGAGACGTCGGAAGGAAAAATTGCTTCATAAAATGACAAAATAGGAAAAGTGAGTGGAACCAGTTTAATCAATATCATTTTATTTTAAAAATGTGTGCTTTAAATAACTGTACATTTGAATAGTGTTGTAAGTTATCATGCTTCAGTTGTCTTCATTTGTTATAAACATTTGAGCATTACTCAAATGTCCAATTCATTTTAAATAAGTGTTCAAAATAAGTAAAAATGCGAAAGAACCCTTGCTTCCGGAGAATTTTGCCCAAATCTTCAATTCTAAAGAAAGAAAAACCCATGGACAAGATATCTTGGATTATCACTTATCTTTATACTAGATTTTATTTTAAGAGTTTAAATGAAAAAATAAAACGTAAATCCCGTAAATCGTTTTAATTTCAACCTTCATTTGTTCCACTGTTAGTGGAAATTAAAATGTCGTACTAGACACTAATACCGTAAGAGCATTTTATGGTTATATTATTTATTAATAATCAAAATAAATACATTTGGAGCAGTAGATTCTGTCAAGATTAATTCTGGAGCTCTGGTTATATTAATACACATAAAAACACTATGTTAAGATTTAAACGCCGTGTGTACATTTTCTTGCTATGTTACAGGCTCTAACACATCCAGTATTCAATTTCATTACTTTTTTTGATTTGTTTATTTAAGGACGCTCTTTAACATCTCAGGTTATCAGGTCCCATTCTATTCAGGGCATGAAACGGGCGACAAATTTTGCTCAGAGGCCTCTTCTTTCAGGCTTGAGGTTCTTTATCGTGCCGTAAATGTACGACACGGGACCCACGGCTTTATTTCCCTTCCTAAGGAAGCCATACTTAGGATTTTTACGCCCGAAAAAATCCATCGATCCTGGCCGGTTTTGAACCCGCGATCTTGGATTTAGAAAGCAAGTATGGTTACCACTACACCAGCAGGACCGACTTGAATTTCATTGCGAAATGTTCGTCTGTGAAATGGTTTTCTTTAGGCATACTTTTGGGATTTTTTTTTGAGTAGTGTTTAACGTCCACTTTTACTATTGAGGCAGCACAGGTGGTGGGCACTGATGCTACATGAAATGAAATATGTTGAGAAAGAATTTTTTAAGGAAGGAAATGTTCCAGGCCTAAGTTTAGGGTATCTCCCCGGCAATTGCCAAGAACTGAGGAAAACTTGAAAAAGAACCTCAATCAGGGATACGGTCCTGGTGGGATTCGAACCCCAGACCTTCCGCTCACGAGCCACCCTTCGGCGGTTATACTTCTAAGTTAAAGCAAATAACATTTGTAATAAATAATGCATTAGTAATGACTGAATCCACAAGCAATAACATATGGAAAACGTAATGTTATCATATATCAAAATGCATAAATATCACTATAAGCAATGGTGGAGGCCCGAGATGTTAAAGAGCGTCCATAAATAAACTAAAACTTGCTGTATAAATGTTCATATTCTCTAAGTATTATTTATAGAATAGAAACAGATATAAGTGATTCACTTTCACTTATAGCTTGAGTTGAGTTACACTCGTAAATCTGTCGACGGTCATTGGAAGGAGTTTCGATTAGTTGATTCAGTACATAAAGTTTTTCCACGTTAAAGGAACCCACCGGGAAGGTAGGGGATTTTGGGAGGGGATTAACTAAGAAAATTATTCGGCTTTTGCGCCATTTCTCTCTCTTATAGCTTAAATTTCTTTATTCCCTACGAATTACCTACAGTGCATTCTCCGCCTTTAATGTCTTTTATTCTCCTTGTGCTGTCGAACTTGCTGATGCGATCCCAGTTATCTTCTATCGCTTTCACTTCATGCGATGCAGACGTCTTAACCATTACACGACCAGAGTTCATTATGAAAAGAAAGGAAAAATGCTGGCGAATTCCGAAGGAAGTTATCGCGGTTGTACCCAGGAAACGATTTTTGAAAAAAAATCTGCAAATCTCCATCGATCCTACTCACTAAGCACCGAAAATTACATTAAAAATATGTGTGCGTGTGTGTCCGTTAACGTTCTAGCGGTCACAATTTTTGTTTTATTCTCAACAAGGCACATTTCTTTAAAATAAATTTAAAAAATCATTTCCGAAAACCAGGGCAATCGGGTTATTAGGAGTTAAAAGGAAATTTAAAAATTACTCTAGCGGCCGCTATTTAATTTTTTTGAGGCAACGCAAAATACGCCATTGAAACAAAATAATAAAAATAATTGTGAAAATCAGTGAAATCGGACTATTAGGAGGGGGATTTACCCGAAACCCCAAATTTAAAAATCGCTCTAGGGGCATTATAATTTGCTTTTTCGCAAAAATTCCGTATATACCATTTAAATAAAAAAAATTGTTTCTGTAAATCGGAAATCGGATCAATAGGGTGGGGGTATACTTGCAAACCGAAATTTAAAAATCACTTTTGCGTTTAATTTTCTCTGTATTATCTTAAAATAAAAGAAAAAAGTAATTCGGTACATTAAAAGTATTTATAACAATTCATATGTTTTATATTTAACAAAAGCATCGTTGTGAAGATAGCAAATGTGAAATATTAATCTAATATTATATTTGTTTGTCACAGCGCTCTGTAATAACCTTCAGAAAAAGTTTGCGTTACATATTTTTACTACAATAATATTTAAATTCAATTTCAAAGTCACTGAAAATTAATTGAACTTTCTACCGTTTATTGTTAATTTTGTGCCTAACTGTTTTTAAATAGTAACATGTTTTTGTATAGTTGAAACGTATGGACACATTCTTAAATACACAATGTATCGAAACTTTCTGTTAATTTTCTCTATTTGGTGAATGTGAAGATGATATCAAGGGATCAGTTCATAAACATGTTTACATTTAAAAATGTTAAAAATACCTACACAATATAGCTTTATCTATAATTGTAAAAATGTTTTTTTTCTCTTTTGTGATACTTATAGATTTCAAGAGTTCTAATTTTTTCCCCTAATATGATAGAGTAATGCAATTATCTTTTTCATTTCATTAATTAATAAGGTCATAATTTGGATTTTATATTTGTTTTTAAAGTGACTCTAGTAGGTAAGGAATTCGCTTAGTTTACGCAGCTCCTGCATGACGACTTTTTATTTGTGTTTGCGTTTTAAATGAGGTGCTGCAAATAGTGGGAACTTCAATAATAAACTTCAGACAGTCTGTTAGTGACGTTAATAGGCTACGTCCTTAAAATTAAGATACAAAAGGAAAGAAATAAAATTAAGCTAACTAATGAAAAACATCTGACATCTAATTTTTCAAAGCCCCAGTATCTATTAGGAATTTTAGGGAAAACAAAAAAGCATATGAACTTGCTAAATGATTAAGGAAAATATTTAATGAGAAGTAGCGGGATAATGCATTGCATTTACTTTTAGCATCTAGGCGACAGAATTTAACGACAAAACGGGTTGCAATCAAGAAAAACTGTTGCTACTCCTCCAGCAGCACAATTTAATGCCGAGAAAACTCCCCTCGGAAAAATGTGGAGCATAAAATGGTAATATAAACAATTGTTGGCCCAATGCCAAAGAAGACTGGAAGGATAGAAGAGGCGCGCTTAATATATTTGGAGAATGCAAGATAATCAGAAAAATAAATAATACTTTTGTGCATACTTTAGTGTCTTCTTTCTAATCCACGTCAGGCTTTAATTATGTATAACTTCAGTGCAATGAGATCGTTGTGTTGACTGGACATCCTATAGCAGAATGATCTGCAATAGCAGAAATAAGCGGCAAATTGGAGGACTAAATTCTCATCGTGAAAACTGCTGGTCAAATTTGGTAAAAGAAAGTATGACGTGAGGTCTCAGCATCGAACGTCAATGTGTGTTCGGTGATGGAACGAGAAGGTAAATCAAGTTCTTCTAAGAGCCGGTAGCAGAAAGAAGTGCAGAAGTACTGACAGTAATTCGGGAAGTAATAGCACCAGAGACCACCAGACTGATGGTAAGTCCGGTAAGTCCGAAGGGTATTTCCAGCTAAGTGTAAAACATTCAGTGCAATTTGTAGCAACAGCAGAGAATGATGAAATTGTCCAGCAAAACCTCGCAGCACTACAAGCAGTCAATCCACCTCTTCTTCCAGTACGTACTCAAAACATTGAAAGAAACTGGCGAAATTCAAGTAACAAGTACTGTCTTTAGAAAAAGAAAAGAGCATGCATTCGGGTATCTGGCAAGGCACATGTTCAAAAGTAACTTCAGACTGAAAGAACACGTACGACAGTTCATGGAACACATCTCAAAACTACTAGTAAGATGTCTTATTGTGTAAAAATATTGGAGTATTCAACAAAAATTATATATTCTTATGGTCCGTGCCAAAAGCAGCGACGTGAGCAATTCTTGTTGGTTTTTATGTTTGTTTATGTGGTTTATTTACGGACGCTCTTTAACATTTCAGATCATCAGCGACCCATTCCATTCAGGGCGTTAAACATTCGAAAATTTTTCCTCAGGGGCCTCTTCTTTCAGGCTTGAGGTTCTTTTTCGTGCCGTAAATGTACGACACGGGACCCAAGGCTTTACTTCATTTCCGAAGGAAGCCATACTTAGGATCTTTACGCCCGAAAAAAATCCATCGATCCTGGTCGGGATTGAACCCGCGAATTTGGGTCTATGAGATAAGTATGGTTAACACTACACCACCAGGACCGACATTCTTAATGTAATAAATACCAAAGCTTCATTTCACCTAACCTAATGCACAAAAAGTATATAGTGTTATCAATCCTTGCGAAAATCAGCGACAGACTCCATCAGTGCTAGTAGCGTCGTTATCAGGAATATGTGATGTAAAGTACACCACTCTACGTAGTCTACAGGCGGGAACAGTGTGCGGCGCTCCTTGTGGAAAATCAATGAGAGAAGCTGTCATTGTTAGCGTCGTTTCATTACGAAAAAAATATTGGTGCAGCTAGAGCGATTTTTATACTTTGGGTTTCAGATACATCCCCACTCCTATAGTCTGATTTCGCTAATTTTGGGAAACTATTTTATTAATTTATTTTAATGGAATATATGGAGTTTCTTTGAGAAACCAAAAAATATGGCCGCTAGAGCGATTCTTAAATTTTCACTTTAGATTAACCCCCAATGGTCCAATTTCGCTGGTTAGCGAACTCTTGAATCGTTTGTTAATAGATGGTTATATGCTAAGTTTCGTTGAGAAAATAAAATTGACCAATAGAGCGTTAACAAGTGGGGTGTGTGTGTGTACATTAATTTTTTTTCGTTGTCATTTTCGGTGCCTAGTGTGTCATGTGTTTCTGCAACAGGCCAGCGCCTCAATGGGAGCAGTTTACCAAGTTCCCTAGAGCATTGTAAAGTCACCCGGATCACTCATTCTTCGATTGCCCTACAGCAACAAAGACGGCTAAAACTGAGCACATTGCCTCATAAGTCTGTTGTTCAGTGTGTTAATGATGAAAATAATTCTTATTTTGAATGTGATTACCACAGCATTGAAGATCAATACTGGTGTCGCTTTGATCCAAGCACTGAATGCAAATGGATATTTGAACCTTACATTGTTCTGAATAGTATGCTTCGTGCAGCAATATTTGGTTAAATGTGATTTTGCATAATTATAGTATAATGTTCACTGTATCCAAAATTAAAATAATTTGATTTATTTAACGGTGAATTTAAAATAAACCGCAAGAAATAAAGCGTTTGCCCCGTCCTTACCCATTAGGAAACGCATTGTTGACATTTTTGGTCTTAGCTCAATCTAGCAGACTCCAAGAGAAACCGCCCGTGGGTGGCGTATACTAGAAGGCCACTACACATGCATAGTTGCAAACTTCCCCTCTCTGACATATATTAGAATGCAGATAAACCACGTTTGGACTTTTAAGACCGCCATGTTCTTGAACACTTCTTGTTTTATTTCTTTTCGACATATTTGTGTGATGCAGTGTAACGAGGGAAAGTTAAATTAGCTTGGCTTAATCTCCTGTATTATGTATAATCTGAAGAATCAATGAGAGCGAGGAGGCGCGGTGGTGTAACGTATTTAGCTCAAGATGGCGCGAGGAGCTCGAGTGTAACGGAACGATAATGCCGGGCGAGGGTGAAGGGGAGAAAAGGGGCGGCTAAATCGTCCCATTAATCTCCCATAACGCAAGTGCGGGAAAACTTGAAGAGCTATTCATTTGCCTCTGTCACCAAATGTTGCCCATAGCAACAATGGACCTCACTGTGAAGTTCGTTAATTACGTTGCAGGAGTCGAACTGCGACACAGAAATCAAGTACATAAATTGCATATAAATGCTGTCAGATAAATATGAAATGGGATTTTACATTCATTCTCCTCCCAACAGCTGTAGATGCGCTACTCTATATGCGCATGCGCTGTAGTTCTTTAACATTATTACAGAGTGTTATACAACATCCTCCCTTTAATATCTGTACATGGGTCAAATTAGGAAACGCGCTAAGGAAGGCACTCTAAACGCGCCCGGGAAACATATTGTAGGCATAAACAATTCAGAGGTTTAATGACAAAGCACAAAAAGTGTAAGATAAACATTAGGTATTAACAAGACGTTTTATCCGAGTATGTCACAGTACTCATTGACGGAAAGATATTCCCTTTAACCCCCCCCCCCATCTCCTTAAACTCATCTCTTGAACGTAAGTCTTCTACTATTCATTACAGAGCGCGCGGCTCACAAGGTAATCAGCAAGAAGGCTGTGTAGCCACTACATGCCATTCGCTAAAGATGCTAACTAGTATGTGTGTTCCGTTAGCTCTGCGGCAGAGTGTGCAGTGATGCCGTAGTTAAGAGTGGAAGTTCGCCTCCCGGCAAAAAACTTTGTTTTTTTTAATAAATCGTTGTAGCATATTATGACAAATTAGTTTCTTAATATTGTTTTCCATACACAGCAAGCTTTAACTTAACATATTATACATATTTTATAATGAATATTGTAATATTTCCTTCAGTGTTTGTTCTGTTTACATGCAGCGCACTGTATTCCCTGGACATCTACGAAGGACAAAAGATGCCTTATGGGCCCAAATGGGATGTTGTAGCCTCTCGTCCACATTACTGTAGAAAGCTGATATCATCTATGCCCCGAAGTTTGAGGGCACTTGTACACGCTCAGGGTAATATATCTTTTTTTTTTTTATTTCCATGTGTTTTCAATCTAGATCATGTATTTATTTAGCTATTTGTAAAGAATGCACTTGTGATTACTTTTTGTGTGTGTGCATAGAAAATGCCATACAACTGAAATTACATGTTAAAACATAATATGATATAAGGCAACATAATGTTCTACATATACACTCTGAAACCAACAATAACAACAGAACAAAAATATATGAAACTTGAACCTTACGCAGAAAAACAATGTCTTCTAAACCTCTTGGCCACTACTAGTCTACCCTAATGTTCTCTTTACAAATGCTTATGAACGTGACCATTACGTTTACAGGCAAAACACCCACTGCATGCGCGTTGTGAATACAGGCTTTACAGGTCACGGAAGTTCTCTGATCGACAAGTAGAATCTCGGGATGACAAATATTCTCCTCTTTTTTTTTTCTTCTTAATTTTTTTATTTTTTCCCTCCCAAAGAGGGTACCTTAAGCTCAGGCCTCAAATACGTCCTCCCTCCAAAGATATCTCTCTCCCAGTTTATTATTTCATATCATGTACCGCTTGTGATTCCTCAGTGAAGAAAACGGGCATTAAGCATTATTAAAACAATGCCTCCAAACTTAAGAACTTTCAGATGGAATTAGAAAAGTACAACAAAGGTTAAAATCACAGAACAAAGGTATGTAGTAGTATACATTACGAATATGATGGCTTCCAACAAACAAGACATTTTCAATTCTCTCAAGTCAAGGAAATGTTATAGCGAAATTAATTAAATAAATGCAAATTTTACCGCATTTCGAGAAACGGTCGTGTAAAAGCAGATTGAGAGATACATCTGGATTAACTATTTATGTACCACAGTGCATTAGCAGAAAATTCAACAGACTGCAGGAAATGTAAGCATAGTTTCAACAGCGAATATTACTGAAGCTGGCATTTATAAAAATGATGGCTGAAGCATCTGGATGCAGTGTTTATTATCAATGCTCTCACTAACTGAATTAATAAGGCAGCAGCAGGAAACGTTTCTTTAACACTATTGCTGGAATATGTGAGAAGGAAATGCATTCCATAAATATGTATCAGGAGCCGTGTATGCTAACGAGCGCCATTAGAATAACTTTCATTTGCCTCTTGAACAAGAGAGCTGTAAAGGGAAACTCACGTTGTAGGGGAGCAATTGATCCACTGGAGGCCCTTGGTACTCACTAGTGTATGTATATGTTGGTCCTCTTTTCGATTAATCTTATTTTTTGTTATTGTTTATGTTTCCTAATCCAAGTCTATTCCGATAATACATTTAATTGATCTTCGTTCTTCGTTTAATTATTATCAAGTTAATTTATCCGTTTATTTATTGTCTGTCTAAATTAGTTACCTATCTTAACTTGTCAGTTCTTAGCTTTGGTTCCTTTACTTTTTATGTATATATGCATGTGTATGTAGATAGAATGGAATAAAATGTAATATACATACACGATGTTTCAGAATAACTATTTCTAATTGTCTGATGTGTTAGGGGACATGAAAATAAACATCTTTTCTTAATAAAGTAGTGTCCGGAAATGCTTCGTGTTCAATATAAAAGACTAGAGTTCATCACACACGTAAGCAATAGAACAGCTTACGGCAATGATAATTTGGCAAAGTGAATCTATGAGAAGCAACACACTTAGCGCCATATTCCTTGTCATAAAATTTTCAAGACTGGATCAACGTCTTCGAGATAGTGATCAATTCCAGGTAAATAAAGTAAATTCTTGGGCGAAATGAACCGTGAAAACATTATACTTTGATGAGGTTTTGGAGAGGTTTGAAAATTCTCCACGAACTAACACTCGAGCTATAGCCCATTCGATGAACATCAGTCACACATCTGTATGGAGAGTCGTAAGTGAGTATGAAAAGCATTAATTTCATATCCAAAAAGTACAAACATCATTTCCAAATGATTATCCTTACAGACAACAATTTGCTGAATGAATTTTTTTAATACACGCAATCACATTTGGAGTGACACTTAACGTAAATCTGTGGAGAATCTTTGAAACCGATGGAAGTTTTCTGTAAATATTTGGGTTGGATTTGTTGATAACTTTATAGTAGAGCCACATACTATGCCTGCACGATTGAATGAATATGTTTATGGTGTCTTACTGGCGGAAATGCTTGCAGAGCTACTTGAAACGATTCCGATTAATATTCGGGGAATCATGATCTTCCAACACAATAGTGCACCCGCACACGTTGGCTTAAACTGTCGAAATTACTTAAATATACATTTACCAAACCGCAGGATAGAGAGAGCAGGTCCAGTTGCTTGGCTGCCATGTTCCCCAGTTATGACTCCAGTTGATCTTTGTGTGTGGGGTTATATTATATCAATTGTTTATGAAACACTCATTGACACAGCAGAAGAATTAGTTGTACAATTATTATTGCTTTTGATGATCTTCGTAACCGACCACAGATATCTTGAAGAATTCGTCATTCAATCATACAGCGTTATACTTTGTGTGTCAACAATGGTGGTCGCAATTTTAATCTATAGTTTATCAATGCCGTTTTCTTAATATCTGGTATTAGATTAAAAAAAGTTACTCTGTAACCATAGAAAGTAAATAAAGTAACTTTCTTAGTTGATAATCATTAATATTTTCCTTCATATTATAACTTGAAAACTAAGGATTTTTGGGCATTACTTATTAAGAAAAAATATTTATTTTCATGTCCTCTATCAAATCATAAAATTAGGAATAGTTATTCTGATACACCCTACACACACTCACGTACACAAACATTATTACGAATAATTTTTAAATACTTTTTGCACTACTAATATTTACTGAGATAATTCCACCTTTCTAAGAAATGAAACCGCAATATTTGATAAACGGGAGACTTGTGTTCACTGACATGAATTTAACATAGAAAGAAACAAATGAGAATTTTTTCCATTCATCTTTGTTAACAAAGCGGTTCGGAAGGCGTATTTTGTTATTGAAAGATCGTTTCTAGTAACTTTGAAAAAGTTTCCCTATCTGGAACATGATTGTCAAAAATTTACTTACAGATCGGCTTACTATTACTCTGCAAGAATTCGTTTTCACATATTTATCGCACATAAAAATCCGCTCAAGACTAAATTTATGTAGTGGCATAACTAATGAAGCACAATAGTACCATCCATCTCTTATAAAGCCTCACCCAAATCTACAGGTGGAGCGAGGGTTCTTGGCGGTGACCTTAACGTGTTCTTTTGTCTGTTTCTGGTCAGTGAGCCAGGAACATGCACAGTGAAACATTTTGTGCAATACCGAGCGAGACATGGAACAAGTTGATTCTCTGTGACTAGTCGTATTTTTACTTGTCGATAGCCGTAGGTGCGTCCTGGGGAAATTCACGCCTGCTTTTCACGATCGGTAGCGGAGAAAACCGACCGCCTCTTAAGCTTAAACACTTCGCCTGCTTAGAATTGCGCACGTATTGGAGGTATGAATGCTATCGCGACGCGGTCGAGTTCCCTCCCCCCTCCCCCCGTCTGTATTGTAGCGTGGCGTGGGTTTAAAGTATGTTGTAGGTGTTAGTGTTATTATTAGTCTATAGTATTATTTTATTTTGTTAATAAAGACACTACGCCAAAAAGTCTGTATGCCTGGAATGTGGGAGGAAATATGAGGACTTTAAATATCTGAGAAAGCAGGTCTCTAAAGTACATCCGGAAAAGTTGGAGTTTTCCCGCCTCATAAGAATGTTATCGCGTCACTTCTATCTTTCCTCTATTGGAATTCGCAATTAATTCATAAATGAACAAAATAATAGACATCTTCAAAAGAGAAATCAATGTTAAAAATACCAAAACAATATTAATCTCGATTAACAACATTTAATTGGAGGGAAGGGGGCTTGCCTTATTTAAGGTCTTCTTGTTTTAGGGTTTCAAATTTTGCACTATGTGGAACACCTTTTGAAGCTGCATTATACACTCACTCTAATTTTCCCTTCTTAATGTTAGTTTGGAATTGCGAATGTTATCGCGCCTCTTCTATTTTTCGCATATTGGAATTATCAATTTGTTCACATACACTCACGCTAACTTAAACCTAATCTCAAGTAAATCCTAGAAACTGGAAAACCCAGTGATTTGCTGCGGCTCGCTATAGTCTGGCGGCCTACGCTCGCCTCCCCCCCCTTTTTTTGGATAGCGGATAAATCAACCCTTCAGAATTCAGAAAAGGGGAGGAAGAGAAAGAAAAGCACCCGATTCTGGCATTAAAAGCTCTCATTATCACTAAACCCTTGAGTGGAAATGAGGCTTGAAATTTGTCGATCAATTCCACAAAAAGCTGGAAAAAATCGTAAATATAAATATATTTCGAGTTGTGTGTGTAATACTATGTTAGCGGTAAATCACTTTAATAATGCCAAACCTCCTTTAACTCCTAAACTAATAATAAAAAAAAAATACATATACGTTAAAGCTGATTATCTTCGGCAAAGAACGCTCTCCTCCGCTGCCGTTCGTGCAAAACAGACGCGACTTTCTCCAGGACGCACCTACGGCTATGGGCGAGAGGTTTTGGTGGGCAGTGAGAAAATGACGTTGCTCTCTCCTCTCTCCAGTCGAGGTTAAGTGTGTTGTACTTCAAAACTAAACTCGCTCTCGCGAACCTACAGTAAAACTCGATGATCATCTTAGCTGTATATATGAGGACTGGTTTCTCCCAGCACATAGTGTCGTTCTCTCGGCCTTTTACTCAAATAATCTGTGGAACAACTCGACGATAAACTGCAGGAAAATGTTTATGATTTGTCTGCCTTTGGTCTGAAAACATCATCTCATACGGCCCTGTAGCCTCGCAAATCTAGTCACTCAAAGCATGAATATCCTGCCGTGGTTAACCGCTCAAGCAGCGCAAGTCAAAAGTAAGGAATTTGACTAACAACGAATGTACATAAATGTAAACAAGCCAAAACATCGCCCTCTATGTTACAGAGTGCTTTGTCAGCGAATTTACTTGCATTAATAACATCACTCCGTTGAATGAAAAAGTGAATTCTTTTTAACAAACTTAGATTGTTGTTGGAGTGTAGGTACCTAGGAAAGCATTGGGTGTAATCTTTTAATAACCGACTATGCGGACATTTCCAAATATACGAATTTTTATTTATATTAATTTTTATCTTGTTTTGGTGTAGGAATTCCTCTCATAGTTTGTCCTATTTTTGCTACATTTTATGTATATATTGTGTGTGTATATATATACACATATAATGTTTGCTTTCTTAGGACATCCTCTCCGATTCTCGTATTTTTTTATATAGCGTTTATGCGATTTTAAAGGCAATTTAGCCTCTTTAGTGCCCTTTTCCCTCTCACACTCTCTCTTTTATTCTTGCTACGCTTAACTTCCCTCGACCTTTATGGGTGTATTCGTCTAATTTGCCGAGCTTTATCTGGTGTCTATATATAATATTCTTACCTGTTCTTTTCTTCCAGCCTTCTCCTATTTATATACTTTTTTATTTAATTTTCTTAGTTGATCCAGGCTATGCGATGTTGTCTAGTCTGTTGGAAGTTTCTCTTCTCTTTTTGCTCTGGTTTATTGATTTACTGTTGTGTCTGTCTGCTCCCTTACCTTATGTTCGCTACACTACCATGTTCTTGTTTCTACTGTCACTATAGTTTATTTATATATTCTGTGCTTTTGTATTATATAGACTAGTCGGTCTTATTTCATTGCCTTCTCTTGTCGGTTTCTTTTATTTAATTTATTTTGTTTTAATCTTTATAAGTCCCTGTCTCTTGTTTTATAGGGTTCCGTCTCTTTTTATTATTTATTTCATATTTTCCATTACTTGTTTAACAGTCTCTTCTTGCTATTCTTCCATTCTCTCATTTTTTCATTTAGTTTATTCGTTTACTTCTGCTTTTGTTTACTTATTATAGTCAACCACGTACTTGGTTGTTCTTATACATACAAATTATGTGTACATTTGCCTGTTTCGGTCGTTGTTGACGATATATATGAATTATAAGAGTTCACGTTTATCTTAGTTTAATATAGCGTGTGCTTGCTTTATTTATCCTCCTTTGACTTCTCATTCTTGCTTCTTGCCTATTTCGCATTATTGTGCAAGTCCTTTTTTACAATTCATAATTCTTTGAATATACACAAGGTGTTTCAGGTTTCAACCACACAAATTGCAAGGATTGTGAAGAGATCCTACACAAGCATTTTGAGATAGGGAACTTGTGATCCCTTTTGTAAACTTTCAAAATTATGACGCTTTTTCGAACTCGGATATACAAGCTGATGCTTCAATATATGTCAGTGTGAATTAGATTTTCATTCAGAATGCTCACGTCTTGCCTAAATAACGTTGTATTAATACAGAGTACAAGGGATATTGAATATTAATGGCTTTGCTACTTCGGTCAAATTGTTTGTTCTGCTAGGGTATGCATGCCACGGATAGCAATTCAGTAGTGCTACGAAGTTAAATGCGCATGCGCGAATACGTAGCCTGACGCAGCGGAGACTTGACGTTACAATCAACCCTGTCCTGCGGCCGAAATGCCGAACGATAGGGGAGAAAGCCGAAATCTAGGAAATTATCCGCCTAAAGCAATCCCTACTGCTAAAATCGTTACCAGTCGGCTTTCTTCGGGACTACTGCCGCGTAAGTGATCTGAGTAAAATCATTTTGTGCTCTGTGTGTCAAATGCAACAGACAGTTGCTCTGAGACATGCCTAACGAATTTTCATTTGCCGAGCTTGCTGACATGCGTTTGATTTATGGGGAAGTATGAGGACAGGCATCTGTAGCTGTACTTTTCAGACAGACATCATCCTTTTCGCTCGACCTTTCAAAACGTCCATCGGCGTTTGCGGGTTAATGTGGAATTACCCGGTGCAATCGGAAGGCGTCGTGCTCCAGACTTTGAAGAAGAGGTGCTTACAAGAGTTTGGGCGGAACATTCCGCCAGCACCCGAGCAATTGCCAGGATGGGGTCCTGCACGAAAACAACTATTTCCCTATCATCTGCTTAAGGCGCAGGCATTGGGGCCAGCGGATTTCGGTCCCAGACAAGAGTTCTGCAGGTGGGCCTTGCAGCAGCAGAATGAACAGTCTGACTTCTTCTCGTCGGTTCTCTTCACCTATGAGGCCATCTTCACAAGGGGTGGGCTAATTCTGAACCATAGGAACAGCCAGTCATGTATGGGAGTGTGAGCAGCCACATGGAGATTCAGCATCAACATGTGGGCGGGCATCGTTGTCAATCAAATAACTGGACCGTATCTTTTACATGGTTAAACGGGCACGTGTATCTTCAGTTCCTCACCCATGTTTTGCCTGGTTTTTAGAAAACGTTCCCCTGAACATCCGACGTCAGATGTGGTTGCAACACGATGAATCTCCTCCACATTTCAGCGTGGAAGTACGAGATTATCTCAATGGTGTGCTTCCTGGGCAGTGGATTGGAAGAGGGTTCCTGTAAGTTGGCCACTGTATTCTCCGGACCTCAACCCCCTAGATTTTTTTATGAACGCATCTTAATAGCCTCGTGTATGCCTCATCAGTTGACACTGGTGAGCAGTTACAGCACGGGGGTTGACTGCTTGTGATGAGGTTCGCAACACTCCAGATCTTTATGAGACGGTGCGAGGATTATTTCTCTTTGCAGGGCCGAAACACTGAAAAATATCTCTGGTGATATATCTTTTATTTTTTTCACTTAAAATAGCTTTCCCCCCCCCCTCCCCCTTAATCCTCCAATTTTCTTTTATTTTGTTTCCACGCAGATTGAAATGCTAGAATACAGGCTATTTAATTTTTCTTAGGTTTTTGGTTTCGTTCAGGTACATTTTTTTTTTTTACATGGAGAAAGTCGTTTATTTTTATTTTTAAGTACTTGCTATGTTTACCATCATTGGCTAGAGTGGAGGAAACAGCTTTTAAATTTTGAAATGTACCAGTACGTACAATGCTACATGTACATCACAAATCAAGGTGATAAACGTTTGAGTAATAGCTTTACCCTTACAAGTTTAGAGTTACTTTGTTCTTCGTTAAACAAATTGTATTTTATTTTGCTTAATTCGTTAGAGTGAACGAACAACAAAACAAATAAAGTAACTACAACCCGAAAGAAAGGGGGAAAAATAATAAAAAAGAACGGAAAGGAAAATAAAAACATACACTTAAAGAGATTCGAACCATCACAATATTTCACGTCGCTGTACGCAGTACGACTTTAACCGCGGCGCTATCCAGGAACGATATCTTGAACAAGTGAAGCATCTGTCTATTTCCCCACCTGCTGTGAAGGTTTAATCAGAGGCGGGCTGTCCATTAACAGATTTTATGCTATTGCATGAAATTTAGAAACCAAAGACAAGTTCCCAATCTCCAAATACTTATCTAGGACTCCTCCACAATTGTTGCAATTTGTGTGTATTCTGGGACATCTTGTATGATATATATATATATATATATATATATATATATATATATATACACCGAAGAAGTGATGCCTCCTTATTAATAAGTTATAATTACATATTATACCAAATATGAATTTTAGTAGTGTTTAACGTCCGTTGACACTGATGATAGGAAGAAATGAAATGATAAATTGGGAAAGGATTTTTTTTTAAGGTAGGAAGCATTCCAGGCTAAGTTTAGGGTATCTCTCCGGCATTTGCCAGTTATAAGGACTGAGAAAAGCCTGGGGAAAAAAACCAGTCAGGGAGAACGGTCCTGGCGGGATTCGAACCCCAGACATCCCGCTCATAAGTCTGGGCCTTAACGACCTCGGCCATCCGTGGCGGTAAATCTGAATTTAACGCACATATACTGTTTCAATATAGGAATATGTATATGTTTTTAATGGCCATTCTTCGCGCGGAGCAATGAAGTCTCTGATCGCATAGGGACGCTAAAATTTCGCGCTGTATGACGTATTTGAGCTAGATATCGTGCATTCAATTTCTCAGATTACAAACTTTTAAGATGTCGCGGTTGTCTGTAAACTGCTTATGGCATCAAAAAGTCTTGGGCGTATGTTTGTGAAGTATATATAGCGTCACGTGGATTCAAATTTGGGAGATGTATATAAAAGTTCGTAAGGCAAGACCGATGGTCTTATTCCACTACTCAAAGGTCACTCTCCACGTCGCTCGTGAAGGCATTCGCACACCTTTAAAATAATTAGAATAATGGTGGGGTCGAAGTGTCCTCTTTTAACTATGCAGTCTTAGTCAGTAAACAAGTGTCGCGTGAAGTAAACCGTACAGATCTCGAGTGCTGATAATGGTACTGACTCACCTGTTGAAATATTCAAGGTCGTGAGATCAGGTATCGCGAACATTCACGGTCAAGTTCATATAATTGCTCGTCTTCCGCTCGCGGCAGGTAAATACGGAGACTCTAATGAAGGTCAAGGCCATGTGTCATCGCCGTCCTGGTCGGTGTTGTTCTGAAATGCGAATGTAAACACTTTTTTAACTTTAAATCAATAAACTACAAAGGATAGCGTTACTCTTTCGTTAAAAAGTGCATCCTCAATACCACTGAACTAGACTCATAATAAACAGCGAACTTACTTTGAGACCATTTTTATTAAACTGTTAAAATAACTAACTGTAGCACTTAATTGAATCAAAAGGGCCCAACAGCAATTGCTAAACTGCTTCCAATTGATCGCCTAGTGTGAGGAGGGAAAAAAAAAAACTCAATATTCTATTTAAAATTGCCGTTTCATTAAGGTGTTCTACCGCAGTCTAATTATTTCAAATGTGATTCCCACTGTAATACTACACTAAGCCAAAGTATCTTATACCTAATAAAATCTCGTTCTCGAAATACCATGATTTTAGTTTTCTGCGTCGAAATTTTAAGGTTGTGTTCTTTGCTTAGCTAATGAAACTTAAAAACCGATACATGAAAATCAATTTCGTAATCTTTGATGATATTTTATCATCAGTATAAGAGATATGTTCAAAAAATTCCGGAACTTTGTCCATAAAATTTTTCTACGCTAGCCTTTTACTTATTGTGCATGGTCTCCTTCGAAATACTCTCCTCCACAATTGATACACCGCTCCTGACGCCATTTCCACTTCCGGAAGCAGTTTTGGTACACCTCTTTCTGGATCGCACGAAGCGCCGCCTGCAATTTTTTTTTTTCATCTCGTCTATCGTTGGAAAATCTTCGTCCTTTCAACGGGGCTTTCAACTTTGGAAATAAAAAGTCCGCAGGGGCCAGGTCTGGAGAGTACGGAGGATGAGGCAGCACATTGATTTCCTTTTTTTTTTTTTTTTTTTGTGCAATAGTCGCGCACAGGAATGAATGTGTGGGTTTGTTATCGTGATGCAAGAACCATGAATTGTCTCGCCACATTTCAGGCCGTTTCTTTCTCACATTTTCTCGCAGGCGTCGCAACACGTCCCGATATCATCGATTAACAGTTTGTCACTGTGGCACAAATTCATGATGAACTAATCCTTCAAAGTCAAAGAAAACTATCAGCATGACTTTCACATTTGACCTGACCTGACGAACTGTTTTTGGTCTTGGAGAACCTTTCCCGACCCATTGTGAAGAATGAACCTTGGTCTCAACATCATAACCGTAGACCCACGTCTCATCACCAGTTATGATTCTCTTAAGGAACATCTCATTCCCATTTGCGCGATCCAAAAGCTCTTCACAGATTGCGAGGCGATGGTCTTTCTGATCTTGAATCATGCATGAGCTGTGGGACGAACTTGGCGGCAACACGATGCATTCCAAGATGCTGTGTCAAGATTTCATGACATGATCTAAATGAAATGTTACATTCTTCTGCAATCTCTCGGACAGCTAGTCTTCGATTGGCACGCACAATTTCGTTGGCGTTCCTAATATGAGCGTCGTCGGTAGACGTCTAAGGGCGTCTTGAACGAGGGTCATCTTTAATTTCCGTCCGGTCATTTTTAAACCGCGTGTATCATCGTGTATCATTCGTAACACCGAGTACGACTTGAGCACTCATCACCGTAGGCTTCCTGCATCATTTGGTGTGTCTCTGTAAAGGTTTTCTTGAGTTTCACGCAAAATTTAATGCAGACGCGTTGCTCGTCTAACTCTGCCATCTCGAAATTCTCAAAATGTGGGACACAACGTTCTACTCAATACAGCACTGAACAATAACTAACAGACATACAATAAGGAAACTTCCGGTAGATACACGTTAAACACAGGCGTGTGCAGGATTGCCAACCGCATTTCAGTCCAATATTACATTGGCGCGAAATTACGAATGTTCCGCAATTTTTTGAACAGACCTCGTATTGCAATTCTAATAAAACAGTTCCCTAGGGATGTCATCTTTGTCCATTCTCTGATCATTTTATGTATATATTGAAAGAAGGGGTTGGTGTTAATTCACACCCTGTCGTATCTCTTGTTTTATTACTTCCTTCTTAGATATATTATGATTACATTTTGCCATTATTGTTTCTTCATAAATACTCGTTACTTGAATTAAATTTTCTGGGTATCCTCTCTAATATGTGCTATGATTTTATCTGCATACTTGATCGAATTTTTTGTCAAATTTATGAATGCTAAATGAGTTTTTAATTAAAATTAAACTCTATTTTCCAAAATTTCTTTTAAGCAAAAAAAAAAAAAAAAAAAAAAATCTATTGCTTCCTAAACCCTTGTTGTAGTAAATTGCAATCTGAATTTTTTGCTATTCTATTATTAATTATCTTGATATATATTTTATGACTTGTATTTAGTAAGCTTTTAAATTTGTAGTTTGAGCATTGGTTCGTATTTCCTTATTTAAATATGGAAATTATAATAGTTTTCAACCACTCATCTGGTATTTTAGAAGTGTAGCTACGAGTTGAAAGTTTTGGGTATATAATACTGAAACGGCGCGTTTATCTTTAACAGAGAAGTGAATGGAAGGTGTCTGAAGACTAGACAGAAACAGAACACTAAATTACAATACGATACTCTACAACAGGTCTCTCTACCATAGGTACTGCATTCTTATTAGCTCGCAAGTGGTAGCGTATGGAATTTTGTTACCCTGCGCGCTACTAGTGATAATTCCATATAGTTATAATACTTCAAGCAATAGCATTCAGACAATATTTTTACTTACACTTAGAATAGAATATCATTTTCGGCAACACAAAACTTAAACCTACTTGCAATGTTATATAACCAAAAGAAGAAGTAATATATATGGTAAACCACCATAATATTTATAAGAATGAACGAGTTGATTGGATGTGTAATGGGAAATAGGAAACTAGGAAAAATCACTATACGATTTCAAATATTAGTAATTGTTTAATTAGCTCATAATAAATACACACACACATTGTTCAGAATCTCTGTTTATGCAAATTAAATTGCACATAAAGCTCATTAACTTTGAGTACATATGTGAAATTCAAATTTTGGATTAATTAATTGTATAAAATTTCTGCTCAGTATACGCAGAATTTTCAGGACAGATACATTTCTCACCTATAGCACAAGCTTCCCAGTTCTTTTTTCGAGGGCAAAAAGCATAAAAACAGAAAATGAGGATTTTCATGGTAGCTGAATCCCTGCAGTTTGCCGCAACAGCAATATTCCATTCATTAATTAAATCTCATTGCTCACTATCCCCTCATTCTTTCAATAACTAACACTGATTGCAGCCTGCTTTCCCTGGATCTTCAGCAATTTCTACCAATATGTGGAAACAAAAGTGCCATATTAAGTTGTTGTACATTCACAGTATGTAAAAGAATAATAATAATAATAATAATAATAATAATAATAATAATAATATCTACATGTTTATAAGTATGAAATTACTTTTGTGTTTTGTAGATTTCCATGTGCTAATTGAACCATAAGTCTTCCTCGGCTCGCAAAGCGCAGAACCACTTATAACTGCCTCGTTGCACTCTGCGCTCTCATATAACGGCACTGGTGGTCGCCAGATGAGAGAAAATCTCACAGTTTTAAACAAAGCCTCTTTGTGAACAATGCAACAAGACGTTTTACAACTGTCAGCTTATTCTTAAAGGTGAAAAATCCAGCTTAAGAAGAAAGTAACCCCCTGACTTTTGCAGCCACCAAAGAAAGAAAGGAAAAGAAATAAGAAAAAGAAAACTTCTGTATACAGAAGTAACATGAACCAAGTGAACCAGTGGTTTCTCCCAGTTGTTTATCTCATGAACGTTCTTTAAGTTAAGACATAGAATAACTTTCTTTTTCTGCTTCTCTCTCCCTTTACACATTTAATTCATGATAATTTTCCCTCTCTATTATAGCCTATCCATAATAACCTTTGCCCATTATTGGCTTTTACCATTCACTTTTAATTATTTAATTTTTAAACTTTTGTGCATATGTTACCTCTTTATTTTACTAATTTGATTTATGAGTTTGTCCTTTTGTAGTCATAGGTTTTTTGTTCCTTTTTTGCGTTCACACTTACCTATATTCACTCCCTATGTTTTACTTGCTTTTTATCTTACTTTCTTTTTCTTTTATCTTATTCTACTTTTATTGTTTTGTCTGTCTTGCATTATCCAGACTGTACATATTCCTTTTCGTCTTTTTTATCCCTTTATTTTAAGTTACTTCTTCTTAGCAATAACCGATTTCATATATTTTGGTGAAAAGTTCTCATTTATAAATACGGTACAAAAATAAGTGCTATGAAGAATATCAATGAAGTTTAAACGTCATTCTTTTATAGCAATGTTTCAACTTGAATTTAAAAAGTACAGCATCATACCAGCTTTGCTTTACGGCTTACAAACACAGAGTTTAACAAAGGGATATTGGGTGGGGGGGTATTAAAATAAGTCAAAGTAAAATGGATACAAACGTATTAGGATTAAGCTTGAAATGCTGAATACAAAATAATGATGTAAGGGAAAAGTTGGGCATTCAAGACGCAAAGAACAAAGTAAGAAATCCTGAATGGAGTTGGGCAGGACACGAGATTTCAACATATACACTCATAGACTAAGAGCTTGGGACTCTAGTAATCGTGTAATGTCAACATAGAAGATGAACAGAGGAATTGAAGGTCTACAAAGACGACAACAAAGAGTGGGAAAACTTATTAAAATGTAAATTAACATTTAATTAGATTGATATTGCTGGCAGCGGTTAACCCGATCTGGTAAAAATTCTCTTCTTTTGTTTGCCGAAAGAGGTCTTTGCCCTAATGGATGAGAATTGGAAGAATAAAAAATGTTGATGTTTTTCTTGTATTACCTTATAATGATAACAAAAGATGTCCTGCAATTATATTAGCTGCTAAATGTCTATCCTGACCTTAAGTTTCAGACATTAGTTAATTTGTTCATTGGCCATATCAAAGTAAGAGGGGTACTAGATCGAGTAGAATTTATAAAAAAGTTTGAAAAGAATGTAATGTGTTTTGTTAGTCTTCAGAACTGGATGTATATTTTTACAATTTGTAAACAGTTTAACATCCCTCATAATAAAAAGAGCTAAAGAGAATATTAATGAACAAGTTCCTAAATGAGCCCGCAGTGCTTAAAGTTACCTTGCATAACCCTTTTTAAAAAGGGGGAAAAAAAAACTTCTGAAAAAGCCTTACTTTGGCAACTGACCTAACTAGATTCGATCCAGAGACCTCCGAATACGTTATCAGATAAACCGACAAGATCACGGAAATGGTCTGGGAACCGGCATTTGAACGCGTTCAGTGCAATTTTTTGGTGCATCGACATTGATTGAAGTTAAACGAAGTAGGTGATTATGGTCAACTTTGATCGCGGATGCTGGACCGATCAACTCCGTTGATTACGGTCAAGTTACACAAAATAGCTGCCCGTTTCAATTTTCTTGAAGGCACTGAGGACGAGATAATATGCTTGAATTATTTAAATTGGGACCACTTGTGGAAAGAGGTGAGCCTGTTGAAGAGAATGGCCACAGAAAATTTGAAGAAAAATTCGGGCTATTAAAGGATACAGATGGTGACTAGTTAATGAAATGACTGAGATGTTAGAGATTCCTAGTAACAGTAATCACCTTATTTCACCCATGAATGGAATTTTACTTTATGACTCACGCTACTTTAACAAGTAGCGATTTATTTATTTGTTAATTAGAACTCACCTGGTGTCATGTTAAATCATTCCATACCTCCTCCTTTTCCTTTAAAGAACATGAATCAGTATTTTTATTTCCCAGTATATTGAAATATGAGACAGCTAGTTCCAATAGAATGTCTGAGAAAATATTTGGAGAACTTTGTTTTCCATTTTCGTTTACATACATATGGTAATGAAACACAAAACAAAAACAAAGCGATATAGACAATGAGATTGTAATTGCACTACAGCCTCTGACTATAGAGTTATGATTAACTATGATGCACTGCAACTACAATTTCACCAAGGTCAACGTTTTATCGCGTTTCAGTAACCCTCCATCAGCACAGATTTGATGGAGAATGTGCACATGGGCGTTAGTGTTATAACAAGGGGTTATCACATTTTAACGTCATTTTATGGTATATTAATTTATAATGCATATTTTTTTTTCCTTTCATAGAACTGATTTTAAAAATAAGATAGAAAATAGCACTTAAGAATGAAGTTAAATTGCAGCATAAGGAAAATGTCTGGAAATCACTAGGAAGCTCAACGTCACAACTAAAGTAAGACGCAGGTTAGAGGAAAATAATAACATACATGTAATACAACCTCGGTTTTCAATGCAGTGTTAGTCACTCCGACCAAGCAAAAACTGTGAGGATTGCAATTCTATTCCAAACTTTTCTCTCTGTTGCCTGCTGTGTTTTCAGTGCAATGGTTTGCTCGGCCTTGGGAGCATAAAACTCATTCTCATTAAGAACGATAGTTGTTCAAATGAAAAACTACAGTTTTTAAGAGGAAATTTGAAATGAAGGTTAACGACTGATGGAAAAGAGCTTTACTCTTAAGCGTGTGAAAAAATAACTAAAGATGAAACCCGCAAAACGTGTTCCTGTTCAGAAACTTTTCGGAGAGTATATTCTAATTTTCCCATAATGTGTGTGAAGCTTTCCTAGCAGCTGAAATTACCCACTCTACATAAATTCGTTGAGAATTATAAACAACACAAGAAACTTGACAAACAACTGTGTCATTCAGTGTCACAATTAAACTATTTAATGGCTCAGAAACACATTAAAAGCTATTTTGTTTGGGTATCAGTAACAAAAGATTGCGAAGGGCAATGTATTCCAAATGTTACAGTTGGTTCGCTTGAAATTGAACCATATGCCTTTCTCCTTGCTGTAGGTGGAATCACAAAGATGCCTACATTTGATGATTTTTTTTTATTGATTTAACAATTTTACCACCGTTAGATGGCGTTCAGTGTAAGCGAGCATTACTTTTGTGAGCGATGATGCTTGTTATGTGATCAAAACAGTAGAGTTTATAAGTAATATTCTCAAATAAATTATAAATCCTACTTTCCTTGCACATGGTTGCGTCGTTATCACGTAAGTTTTAATTTTACTCTTGTTGATAAACTTATATAATCTGTAAAACAAGTGTTTATGAAAGCTCTTTACAAATGAAAAGTGCTTGTCCCCTCAAGGCTGTTTATTGTTGTCTACCATGCTAAACATCAGAAGCAACTAAAAATGTGGTAAAACTCTTTTGATCGTAACCATGGTGCATCAATCAAAGTAGCTCAAAAGATGTTTTCAAACTCACAAGTGGAAGTTTCATATCTGCACTATCTTCTTATGCCATTTCATCATTGGAAGTAAATATGTAATACTAAAATGTGTGAGGCAAATGCTTTTAAAACAACATTATTAATCCCTGGTAACATTAGCGAAATTTTTAAAGAAAAATTCTAGAATATTATTTCCTAAAATTAAGATCAGAACAAATATGTTAAATACAAGAAATTCTGGAATAGTAACGTGTTATAATGCCAAATAAAAAAATTATAGATAAACAAGTGTCAACTTTATGTTCTCCTAAGTCATCATACGAGGTTGAACAAAGTTGCTTGCGTTATATTTTGACGAGATAAGCAATTGAGGGTTGGTAATAATATATATTTGTCATTATTTCAAATTATATGTAACGCAGTAGAGAATGTGTTGCAAAAAGAATATTGCATAATTTTGGGGAAATTATACCAAGCCTTTGTGCAGTCTAGCTTCCCGTTTAGTCCACACTTTCCTGTTGGGCTACTAACGCCATGCAACATCCCTTTTGGTTAACCTACTTCCGTTAGAAAATGCTGTAGAACCTTCTAGAAGCTTTTGTGATGCAAATTAAATTCTTTTGGAATATTGACCGGAAATTGAGAGGGTATAAAACATAAGGGTTGCTCAGCGGAAGTCCTCAGATTGTAGGGTTATTAGACTGAACCCTCGCTGGTCGGAATCCTAACCGCACTTTGTGCCATGGCCGCTCCTCGGCTTGGCTCCGTCACCATTAATCTAAGGTACGATTCAGGCCCAGTTCTCTAATTTTCTGTGCTTTAATTAATAAATTTAAATAGTATAGTAAATGGAGTTAGTGCTCACCTCTGAGCTCCTTACCCCCTTCTTACCGCCACAGACGCGGATTTGTGAGCGGGAGGTCTGGGTTCGACTCCCACCAGGACCGTCCTCCCTGACTAAGGTTTTTTTTCCAGGGTTTCCTCAGTCCTCATAAATGGTAAATGCCGGAGAGGTGCCCTAAATTTAGGCCTGGAACGTTTTCTTCCTTAAAAAATCCTTTCATATCCGTATCATCAGTGTCATCGCCTGTGGTGCCTCAGTAGTAGTAATAGTAGTAAAAGCGGGCGTTAAACACTATTAAAAAAATGTCTAACGGATATCGCTACAATGTGAACATCTTATAAAGTAACAGAAGAAACTAGTTCAATAAAACCTAAAACATCTAGTGGTGACCAACTGCAACAGAAAAGTTGAGCCCGACAAAGACTGTGATGAATTAAAAATTTAAAAAATAGTTTTATCGGTAGTGCATATCAATAATTTAAAGGATGTATTACTATTTTTGAAGTTATAATGGTCTAAATGCATGCATATTTCAGTGATTTTAGTGTACAAAAGGACAATGCACAAAAAATCAAACAAAAAAAAAACGATTTTGATTGAGAATTTGGAAGTTTTAATATGTCTTATTACAAACTGCATTTACGTCAGGCATCAGATGTAAAAATGGCACTTTTTTTTTCAAATACTACTTCCATTTGGTGCAATAAGAACAAAAATAGTCTGTTAATTTTGCTGTAACAATAAATGCCTGCCACTTACGGTTTCATAACGGCTCTTGAAAAATGCAAGTATCAAGACAAAACTAACATTGTAGATAAAGATGGGAATTTATTCCTTGCCCAATTGATATTCGGAACATATAAAATGACACCAAAGTCCCTTAATTTTACTTGTAATCTGATATTTATTCATTGTCTTTTAATTGTTCTAGTCATAACCACGAGCAGTTGGCAGTAGATTGATGGAAAACGATACACGCAACACTAAACAACAACAGCTGGAGAACACGCACTTAAAAAGACACCACAACACACAAATCATGTTGAACGCCATCTAAAATTTGAATGATAGACCAAGTTTTCGCGGTTGATTCCAAGGACGTAGGCTTTATCGCGTTTAAGTAATGCTGCCAAGGGTGGCCTATTCAACCTCGGTCGTTCCATTTCTTCGTCCCTCCCTTCCGTTATCTGTAACCCCGCGGCGCGTCTCCTGGTGCTGAAACCACTTTACTCCGCCCGCCTCGACTGAGTTACTGAGATAATAATATGGCGGATGGGCCCCAATGGTGTGCATCTTCATCATCACTATCGTCATTATCGTCCTATTCCGCATCCGCCATGGCAGATGGTGAAAAATTATACGTCACATTTTCAAGTGGCGTTTTAAGAGGGGACAGAATTTCAGCTTTAAGGCGACTTTCTCTTCCTGCGGTTCGGTCCGCTATTAAACCGTGATACTGTTTCACTCCCAGTTTTTGGGACTTTATTTCTCTCCTTACCGATTTCTTTCTATTTGCTTTATAGAGGTCGTAGATATAATTAAAATTTTTACATAATTTAGTTTATCAATAAGCAAAAATTACAATTCATAATTTGAAACATTTTATATCTAGGTTGATTGCGCATAAATACACGGTCTTTCACGGTCGAGCTGTCCGTTTCACAGTGGATGGCGGGCCGGCCAGTCACGGCTGTGACTTCCGGCTAGTCTGGTATCATACGAGAGGGTTCAATAAAGAATGATCATAATATTTTTAGGTATACTTTTTTACGCTAAAATATAATTATACAATTTTTTGCTAGTTTACCGTTTAATGTATGCATGGTATTCGTCCGGTTCCCAATTGTGAGAGGTGGGCAAGTTAAGACATTCTCTTCGGTTGGAGATGATACGCGTACTGCGCCGGAATTCCGCTTTCGTCTCAACAAATCTTCAGTTGAAGCCAATGCAATGTTACAGGACCTGGGGATACAGATAACGGAAGGTAAGGAAGAAAACATGTCAAAACTGAAAGACTGACATGGGACGTGTTTTTGCACAGTGGGTTCCAAGACTGCTGCTTTCCGAACAAAAGAACGTTCCGTGCAAGCTTACATAAGCAGTTGAAGATGGTTTTACTGGAAAATGAGGAATTTCTTTCAAAGACAATCCTACTGAGGAAAACTAACTGCACCATTTTGGTCTTGAGAGCAATCAGCAAAGTGCTGTGTGGAAATCTCAGTCATCACCAATATGAAAGTGATTGCTTGTACTGAGAAAGTTGCAGTCATCTCATTTTTCGACATTCAATGAATGGTTTATAGGCCTCTCTTACCTACACACACAACTGTAATTGGACAACACTACAGAGATGTCCTGGAAACCCTGCAAAGTCAAAGTCAAAGTCAAAGCCACATTTTCCTGCAACAAGCTGAAAGCTGCACCACTATAATGCACGGTCACACATCGCAAATGTCGTTGCTGAATATCTCACAAAAAACAACATGAAGCGTTGCCCTTACCCTCCTTATAGTCTAGATTTAGTGCCTTGTGAATGTTTCCTTTTCCCGAAATTAAATATACATCTTCATGGAAGGTATTTTTCATCAACAGAAGTGGCGAAGACTGCGGAGTAGATTTTGAAGGACCTGCCAAGAAATTGTTTGTATCATTATCAAATTGAATAAAAGGTGTTATCAAGAAAAGTATGACCAATATTTATTGAATAGTCCTCATATTTCCGCAGTTGATTCAAGTTTTCGTGATTACAAAATGATTACAGTGAAAATAAAGACGTACGCTATGATAGCAGATTAGAAATGTTCTCGTCTATCCAAACGTGTAAGGAAAATTTTCATTCACACATCAGCTGACCAGGCGAATTTGAGTCAATTTCTCGCCTGACATTTTCTTTTACTTCTAATATGTGGAGATTTGTTCTATACACTTTCTTGTTCAAGTTCATATGATAAAAATGTCATATAGTTGGGGGACCGTTGAGGGTCAAAAACCCTTACTCCTACTTCCTCTAGTTTCTCCTTAGTAACACATGCTTACTTATGCTTAGTTTCTTATCTCGAATATATCCGTTTTCTCTCAATTTGTTAACGAGTTGCCACACAGTATCTGTACATATAGCCGCTACTCCTACATAACTTTTAAGTTATACCTTCTCTGCAAGAATTTTTTTCCACACACGAATCGTATATAAAAAGAAATTATAGAATGTCGAGACATTATTAAAAAAATAGCTGTGCACAAATAACATATGTAACATTATACAGTATAATCATTTTAAAAGCATGACTACAGGTTTTCAAACGACTCTACTACTGCAACAGTAAGACTGAAGTGCTCCAAGCCATATGTTACTTTGAATTAAAAGCACTTTAAATATATTTCACATAGTATATACTCCTCAGTAACATTGTGAAACTCAATTATTCATGCACCCTGTATCATTTATTTTATATTAAATGATTATTTACGCTGGGTATTTAAAAACAGATACATTAATCTAGATTTTATAACACAATTGCAATTACATATTTACAGAGTTTAAAAGAGAGGCGATTTTTTGGACACCCAATGTATTTTCTTTGTAATGAGAAATGTTTCCTCTCTCTCTCATTTTGTGGGGAACAGTATTAAGCAAGTTTTAACAAAAGAATTGAAATACATCTTCTAAATGTAGTCTTTGTTCAATTCTCTTAGTTATTAACACAGAAAACAAGTGTTTTCGTTCTGCAACAAGTAAGAAACAACAACATAACCTAAATATTACTTTTAATAAACAGTGTGCGTTACTGTTCTCCTAACCCTGTGGTAAAGTTACAAATGTCAGATCGTTAAGCATTGGTACTAATGAAGAAAACGACTCCACCATATTTCATGCAAATGATGCAGTTATAATTGTACTTAATGCAAGGCAGGAACAACACTTGTAAACACAATTAATTAGCAATTCCATCTCCAACACCAACCAGCAGCTGCAACATAGAGAACACAGATATTGATCCTATATCGTTGTTTCGTGTCTCCTATGCATTATATGGCGGAATGTAATCGTCAACAGCACTATGCTTTAGGTAATATCGCTGAAACATAATGGAGGTTATCACCCCCTATGGGTAATTCTATCCTATTATATGTGTCAGCTAGAACGTCAATCTTGTTGTTTGGTCAAGTGATCTGTAACATTATGCTCATATTTACTACACAAACATCGCAGCCAATGGCTTAACTATAACGTGATACAATGCCTCATTATCATGTACATATTAACAGTTAACACTGCCTAGAGCTCTTGTCTTGGAAGATATATTTAGCAATTAGTGCAAAACAACAAACATTTCTGTATCTACCTTTCTTTCAAGGATGTACAGGATGACCCAATTATATTTCCGCCGCATATTGAAAACTGCGCTGCACTACCGACTATTTTTTTTTATCGTCCAAGGTCATGTACCTGATTAAATTTTTGTTATGGACAGAAATAAATTTACTATTCTTTTTTAAATATAATTCCTATTTACTTCAATTTTATGCTCCTCTACGGTTTTCACAATAGCCGTTTAAATTGTAAAATAACCATAAAACACACAATTCAGCATTTCTTGTTTATTCTTAATAATGTTTATGCAGGAATTATGTATAATACTTCGCATTAATTATCAATCAAGATAATTTCTTGGCAATCCAAAAAATTAATAACAATATATTTATCGCTCAAATCTTGATTTCCACGGTTTTGAACAGGGCTATTAAATTAATTGTCAACTATAAAACATTCTCAACAAAAATACTAGTAATTACAGCCTTCTTTCCTTAGATAATATAAAATTCCTATTCTTTTTTCCTGATTGCTCTGTTGGTGTATAGTTTATGATTTTCTCCAGTATATAGTAAAATGAAAAAATACAGTAACTCGTAAAGAACAATCTTAGCAAAATAATAAGAACTAGGAGAAGCATAAACAAATAAAACACTGAAAATTGTGTATGACTGTTTTGGCGTTCTTTAATTACGCGGGTTCAAACCCGCCAGGATCGATGGATTTTATCGAGTAAAAATCCTAAGTATGGCTTCCTTTGGAAGGGAAGTAAAGCCGTGGATCCCGTGTCGTACATTTACGGCACGAAAAAGAACCTCAAGCCTGAAAGAAGAGGCCTCTGCAAAATTTATCGGCCCTGAATTGAATGGGACGCTGATAACCTGAGATACTAAAGAGCGTCAATGTAACGATTGGGACTCGTTTATTGATAGTCTGTAAGAACGCAATAGCAGCAGTTCGCTTGTATCGAGAGAGGTACCCTACAAGAAGATTATTAAATCATCGAAATTTCCGCCGCAACTCAAAAATTGCGGATATGTGCACTGTCGGGAAGGAGGCAACTATGAACATATAATGAACATTAAAGAGCATTCCAATATATTTATTTGTGTATTTTTAAATTTAAATCAATTTCATATCGCAGCATTTAAATGTTGCATTCAACATACTTTGTGAACATTTATTAACAAGTTGCATTACTCCCGCTGGAATTTCTTCGCAGATTTAGAGCTACTGCAGTATAATTTTGCAGTTCCTCAAGCACATGGGAATTATTGCTGTATAAGTTTTCCTTTAGAAATCCCCAGAGATGATAATCTGAGGGATTTAAATCCGGAGAGGCCGGTGGCCAGAACCCTTTAATCTTGTGCAGGATAGCTGTTGGAGAATGCACTTAATCCACAGAGAAATTAGCCATATGTGGTCTTGCACTTTCTTGTTGGAAATATATTCTCTTCTGTGATTGTATTCTAGAGTTTTAACTTATCCCTTAAAAAGCTGCAAAACTGCAGTAATTGCATTATTCAAGAATAACAACCAAACCGCACTGAATAATCAAATAGTAGACAATGCATTTTTGAGATTGACTAATTGCACAGTGTCTCTGAAAAAAACACTAGTTACAGTAATATGTCACTTTAATCGGGTTTACGGGGGATGCTGGAAGCAAGGATCTGATATCCCAGTTTCTGAAATATGAATTTCAATATAACATGATTAATTCCCGACGTCGACACTGGTGTAATGTGTACTAATGTAAGCACATATATAAAGGCACATAATTTGGATTTATTTTTATTGTCCCTCACTTCGTATTACATAAAGTATACTGTATTTACATTTAAAAATACCGCGTCTCTCTTTTGCAATAACCCTGTAATTTCCTTCGAGAGTTTCTGTTACTCTCTTTTTAAAGCAGTTTTAGAACTGAAATTCGAAGATCATTTCGGGACAATTATGTTAGAATCTAAGCTCCTTGCCTAAAGATAAGATAAAAGGACCGATTGATTTTTTAAATCAGTAATTAGTTGGGTTTCCCTGTAACTTTTGTCTCTGAAGAACATAAACAATAAAGAGTCTTCAAAAGTAATCAACATGCGCTGCAAGAACTGAAATATAACACCCATGAGTAAAAATCGTCACCATTTCTTTAATAACTGCGAAAAAATATGTGTAATTTCTTAAACACGTGCCAAAAAGGTTTAAAAAAGGAAGGTACAGTGTTGATAATCTTTTTTTATTATGCAGGAGTAAACTGTGTTTTAACTATTTGTATTATTTAATATTTCACATAAATAACATGTGTTTCGCATGTGCTGTTTCCCTTACATTAGTCTGTCATCTTGAAAGTAAAGTAAAAAGATACATGCATATAGTAAGCAGACAGAATATGATCCCAGGGACCGAGAGGTAACGCTTAGGACGTTCATTCCAGAGGTCCCAGGTTCAAAGGTCTTGGAGTCGGTCATTCTGACCTTGGGTTTTATTGCGGTTTTATTTTCCATGAATGTTTGGGTTCCTCTTCATATTTAATTCTGTTATACGGTGGAAAGTGCCAGGAAAGCTGAGTTTGTGCGACGTGGCGGTGGTTTGCACTATAGAAAGTTTTCTGCCCCGGTTTCTTATATGAAGGGCTCAAACTTATGGGAGTGACTCTTCGCTGGCGCCTCCGTGTTTCATCTGGCAACATTGTTAGGAACTCCAAAATCCGTGTCTCACCACCCGTAGATTCTGGTCGCTCGGCATCTCCTCCTCCCTCGAGCAAGGCTGAAATACTGGAAAGTTTTTCGTCCTTACCAATTCAATATCTACAGCTGCTATGATGTATGCACCAATGTATGAATTGAAAGCACGCAGCGGTATTTATACATTTCAGACGATTTGGTGCCATAAGGTAGATAATCCAAAAATGGGTTAGGGTTAGAGCATATCATCCCTCATATTTTTCCAGTTAAATTTTTACGAAATATACAAAACTATTCATTGGATTACTGGTGGAACATGCCGGACTTTTGTTAAAGGCAAATGTGTCCCTCCAAATCCAGTGGTTAGTGATAGTAATACACTAAAATCTCTAATATTGACCGTCTTCATTTTTCACGTAGTTCTGGTAGATCTACCTGTACAACTCGCTGTGGCTCCTGTTGACAAATGAAGGTGGTGTCTTGAGGGAGGGAAGTAATTTATAGTCATTTTAGAGTGCATATAAATATTTTAAATGCAACTCAGAGAATAAAAGCACAGAATAGTTTCATTTCTTAAAGTGCTAAAGACACAGATTTTTATTTAATACTTTACCGATATAAAACGAGGGAAATCAGTAACAAGTGGCACGCTTTACGTATTGGAGCGTTGGGAAATTCTAACGTTATGATGATCAACTCCGTTAAATTGGTGAAGCAACAGTATGTGGTCACTTGAGTAATATAAGAACAGGGAAATACTTAAAAGTGGCTCTCCATAAATTAAACAATCCTCAAAAACTCTCTAATTTTAAAGTTTCTCAAGTCCCATTAGCGAAAAGAATTTATCCCTTTTTGGAAATTATTGTGACTTATAAGGAAAAATGGTTTTCTACAATAACCGCAAATATTACTCTCAGTGGCTGAATCTCGATGAAGTCACGACACTAGTAAGGTTATGTTCATCTGCGGCTACAATCTTCTGCAATATGACGAACCAGTTATTTCAGGGAAGTGTTCCCAAGAAACGGACAAAATGCATCAGAATATGATAACGCCCGGCCGCATATCGGCAAAGAACACTCCAGAAACTGAATAACAAATTCTACAATAAGTTTACTCGTCCTGTACAGTCTCCCGACATTTCACTTATATAAATAGACAGTTTGTGAAGAAAAAGTTTTCAATAGACATAACCAACAAAGAAACGGAGATAGTTTTATAAATATCGTGAGTCTGCAAGCCACGATTTTTATCAAAATGGCGTAAATAAATTTACCGCAGGTAATCAGCAAAAAGATGGAAATGGCAATGGTGGTTATTTTAGTTAACAAAGATACTTTTGAATTTAATGGAGTTTTATTGAAGTTTAAATTATAAAACCGCCGACCTAATACGTTGCCCGCGGTAAAAGACCTATGAATTATCTTGTACTTTTACGTTCTTGTTACCTCCAGGGCAGTGCTCATCCACTGAAGCAATAAAATCGGAAAAAAGCTGGAGGGGAAAAATAAACTAAGTCTAATCAAATGTGTCTGATCGGATTTGTTCTGCTTTTGTTATATAGCTTCCCCTTCTCCCGATAATAGCTATAGCAATTGCTCGCGGTATTTCCATTAAATCTCTATCGATGAGAGTGCAGTTCCTAACGGGCATGATTTTATTTTTAGAACTGTTGGGAGCGTAGATTTCTGTGAATTCCTCGAAGTTACCTAACCTCGTGTTTCGCTATGCGGTATGGCGCTTTTCTGGTTGAATCCTCCAGGGCTTGGCGTGGCAGTAATCCTGCCAAATAGCGGATCCAATGTTTATGGCCTGGTATAACTCAAGAGCGCACAGCGAGGCGGAAAAGAATCACAAAACGACGGCTTTCTTTAAACCTATTTTTACCTACGTGTCTTCTGTTCTCAGAAACAAAAGTAACGGAAACGGAGGGAGTTTCTCAAGCCCACTTTCCCATAGTATATTTCTATTTGATTTATAGATCGTAAAGCATGCCGTTCATCCTTTTGCAGTATGTATTTTATTTTTTAATTTTTTTACAATGTTAATAGCTCTTCTTTTGCAGAACGTGCTTATCAGATTCCAATTTCCACACTCAACGTACATGCAAATGTATGGGTTTCCTGCAAATGCCTGTGAAAAAATTAAGAACCGCTACTATTAATCCTGAGGTTTGTAAAAATATTGCTCAAGTATAGAGCTTAAAATATTACAAATTTTGGTATTTCGTGTTTTATTGAATGAACATGCATTGGGGACTGACAATGTGGGGAACTACTGCGTATATTGAGCATAGTGACTGTTGGAGAATTGAAGGTAGGGAAAATAATTTTGCGCATGCGCAGGTCAGTGCGTGTTTTTTTTTTTAATTTTTTTTTACGACGAACCACTTTACGAATGATAATAAAATTGTGATTTAACATTGAGTAATATTCATAACTAAGAAAATAATTCTAGACGCCTGAATCTGTGTAGACTCTGTATTGCAACATAAATCGCACAAATAGCTACCAGAAGCAAATGGCAATGGAGCGGTCACGTCGGAAGAATGCAGGATAATAGATGGACCTACAAGATCTCCATGTGGGACCCCCGGATAGGAAAAAGGATACAAGGCAGACCCAGAAGGAGATGGACAGACCTCTTCAAGGAACATGCAGGGTAAGATTGATCAAGAGTAGCAAGAGGAATATAAAAATGGAAATCTCTCGAGAAGCAACTAGTGCAGTGAGAAATGGAGTAACCAAAGAACAAATCAGTCAGTGTCTTAAACAGCATACGAACAACTAGCGTGGAATAGCTCACCACGTTAGGAAAAGCGAACTTTCCCTACCTGTTAGGAGGCATTTGCCCTTAAGGGACACAATAGGCTATCTTTACCTTTAAATAAAATTCATATTTGCATACATCTCGGTCCATTCTTTTCTTGTTTTTATATATTTTTGATAGGGGTGGGTAAAAGTTTGTAGATAAGTGATGCCGCTGTACACGCTCCTTGTCCGGCCTATAATGATATGAGTAACTGGTGTTTATGCCAGTGGCTATAGAGTGAGTCGTGAAATTATGGTGAAAATGTTGGTTATTTAGATGCGTTCCACTTACCATGCTAACATTGAATTTTTAATAAGACAAGAAAGAGATTTCCGCATTTAGTGTTCTTAATTCAACGTTTATAAAGCATGTTTCCGAAATAAATAAAAAAAAGTTTTGTGCAATGATAGTTTGGGTCTAAACTGCATAATTTAATGCAGGAGAACATGCGGGCTCCGGTACATAATAACGGTGCTATGCGACGCCGAAGTATGTGAGCAGTGGCCGGCATGTCCGTTTTCAGAGAAATACGAACTTCCGGGTAGACGCTCTCTCTGTTCAGCATCTGCTCTGTACTGAGCACGAAGGGCGTGGAGAGTCAGGCCTAATAACCTTCACTGAACAGTAGCAGCACGGCGCCTATGCACTCACAGAGTGCGCTCGACTTTTCTAAGATAGTAAGAGGCAGTATAATTATTTACAATAGAAATTTCAATGCATCACAGCAAGAATTATAATATATTTGTATGAAAGAGGAACTGTACATCGTGGTAAATCAATTCAACCAAATAGTTTCCTTTATAATTAAATGTAATGTGCTAATACAGCTAACTACAGAAGCAGTCTCATATGTAAATTGGGCTTTGAAATTGTTACGAACATGCAAAATAGTTGTCTACTTGGAAACTTGAAAACAAAGGTTTATCTTTATCTATATATTAACTACACACCGTAATTAATAGTATGCAAAGTACACATACTTATAAACACATTCCAATTTGTATCACCCAAGGTTAACGCTTTACCTCTTTTCTCCTTTAGTAAGTTAACAATATTTGGATCACATAAAGCGGGTCAAATAAGTTTTAGTCTCGCTAATATCTCGGCAATCTGACTTGCCCATTCTCGCTGTCACGAGTAAGGCATGGCAAGAAGTAGCGGGGAGGGAGGGGTCGCCAGTAGTAGCTTACAAGCGAATGTTTGACTCTAAAATTACTTATTTTTGTAAGCAGCAAATCCGGCCAAGAATAAGAGGAAAATCTATGTTGATCGAGAAACTATGTTTTCGTGTTCTTACTCTTTCGTCTGTATTTCAGTTTCTTTTCTGTGTGGTATTACGCATAGTGCAAGGCTAATGTGTTTTGGTCACTCGTGCAATGGCTATGGGTATTCTGGAGTCGCCTTACCGAGACACCGTTCTCGGTGTATGCTATTTTACCGTGCGATCAGTTTTGTTTTCCTCCCGAGTATTTTGCCTTGGACGAGCCGGTTAGCCGGCCAGCCGGGTCTCAAGTGATTAGCGGGAGGGTAAATCAGTAAAGCAAAGCAATCATATAACAATACACAAACCAATTTAAGAGACTCATTACTTACCAAACTATCAAATGAGGTGTTGAAACTGCCCACTTTCAGTCTCTACATATTTTTGGCATCTCTTTAGGAAATTATTTAATAACTTACTATAACTCATTTTGAGAAATTCGTATATTTCCCGACGACGAATATTATATTTGAGTTCTTGTATGATGTGCGGGTTTTACATGTACACAATATTTTATTAATTTACTCCAGAGATAAAAATCTCAGACTATTAAATTTAATAGCCTTTTGCACAGACTTATATGACATTCCCACTTGTTGTGCAAGACGATGAAGAGATTTTTCTAGGGAAATTTTCTAAACGATTTCTAATGTCATGTAATCTTTCTTCTGTGAGAACCCTGTGCTACTTTTTTGTTCCTTAGGCTGGACACTTCCAGTTTCCTGAAATGTATTATACAGTTAATGGACTGTTTTACGATCTGGAGCGTCTACACCCGGAAATCTATGGGTACTGTCGAATTAAGAAAACATTAACACAACAAAAGCCCGGGAGCAGCTGCGTTACGACTGCGACAGCCAGCAAGGTCAACAAGGAAGCAAGCAGACTTGCTACCCCCTCCACGGCGCGGCAAACGAGTTGAGGTTTGCTCACAGAAATGCTGATCGCTCGGTACTTGCAGCACTCCCGCACAGTCACTCTTGCTTACGAGAATGAGAGAGCGAATAACCCGGCGTTTGACCGCCTTTATGGCTAACACACAAGCGAAGAACATTTCTCAAATTCATATCAGAGTTTTGCTTTGCACAAGACAAGGACTATTCACGTACATGAGTAGATCCGGATATGCTCAGCATCCTAGCAGAAAATCTGTGCGAGAGAATCTCGTCTGAGGCAAGTTTAGGTGGATTCTTATTATTTTGAAAGCTGTCTTTTGTATCAATACCATTTTATAAACCAATACATTTTAGTTGCAGTAACGTTGGAAACGGCCAGTACAAAATGATGTCGCAAATATGCAAATATAAGCTTGGAGGTTTGCAATAACTTGAAATCTGAAATCAAATTCATGATTTAGCTCCTCAAACAGTTTATTGGTTGACATACTGTAGACTATTTTGAAAAATATGACGTGTATATGATGATTAACTGATGTTCGTAAAGCAGGTTTTGCTTTGAATGCCGTTCATAAGTTTACCAGGCATTTCACTGATTATCTGACCTCTATCCCGAAGAAGAAGCTCAAAACATTCAGTTGCGCAATTAAGTAGGCTAAGAATGCCATATCTCAAATCCAGGCTTTTATCTCGCAATTACCAGCATGTCTGCGAACACTTCTTACTTGGAGTGAAGATTAGCTTGTTGTTCCTCTTATTATTAGCAGTTTTGTTTTGGAGTCGTACTTAATGGATGTTATATAAATTTACTAGTAATCCTGACGATGTTTATGTGTGAGGCGATGCGATATTTTCCGCCGAGAAATATCCACTAATCCACTCGTGAAGGCACATACCATTATTGAAGTAGGGGGCAAAGAAACAATTTGATTGATTCGTGTTTGCTGAAACGTAAGTGCTTTGAATTAGCGTCGATGGATCCATAAAAACGGACACCCCAATGATTAAAAGAGGGCCCATAAATCAGTAGATAACAGCACAATAATTGCAGCTATAACTTCCGCTCTGCTGTGTTCCATTGTTCAGATATAGTTGCATGAATGTTTAGAAGTTTGTGATATGTTATTAAATTCTGTTATTAAATTATTCATCACAAAGAAGGACTTACTCCAAATGAAATTAAACAGCGATTGGACGGTGTATATTGGGAATCGCACCCCTCATATTCTACCGTAAAAGAATGGACAAACTTTTACGAATGGATCGAGAAAGCATTGAAGACGAAGAGCGTGCAGGTCGACTTTTGGTTGTGCTCACTCCTGAAAACATCGATCGCTGCTGTGGAAGGAGAAATTATGGTAGACCGGCGGCAGAAATAGCAGCAAGGTTGAGCCTTTCTAAAACAATAGTCCTTCAAATTATTCATGAATATTTAAACATGAATAAGGTCAGTGCAAGATGAGTACCTAGACTTCTTTCCTCAGTCCAAAAGTAGCAACGAGTCATCACTGTCAAGCATTTTTAGAGAGAGAGGCAACGAGAGAGAAGTTCTGCAAACCATTGTTACAGGAGATGAAACTATGGTCCTCTACTATGATCCCTTGTTCAAAAGAGAACAAGCGTAAGCCTGGCAAAGCACCACTCAGTCAACCAAGAAGATCATGGCCACAATCTTTTGGGACTGTGAAAAATAATCTTCATTGACTTCAAGGTAATGAAAATCACAATAAATAGAGAGTACTATGAAGGCCTACTGCACAAACTACGTACTTTCACCACGTGCGCCTTCTTCATGACAACGCGCCTGTGCATAGAGCTCATGTTGCAAAGAAAGCTGTGAAGAAACGTGACTTCAAGAAAATCGACCATCCACCCTACACCCTACGGTCCAGATCTAGCTCCAGCAACTATTTCCTCTTCTCAAAACTCAAGAAGAACCTTCGAGGAAGGAAATTTAAGTGTGACGAAGAAGTGATGGATGTTGTTTATGCCCATTTTGCAGACAAGACTTCTGACTATTTTACGGGGTGGGGGGTTAATGTTAATTCAAAGATTTGAGAAGTGTATTGCAATACAGGGTAACTCTATTGAAAAATGTAATATGCTTTTTGTCTTTATCATATCTAGAAAATAGTTAGGCCGGAAACTTATGGACCTGTCCTCGTATATGAAGAAACACTCCAATATTCCGTCAGCTATTCGACCAGTGCCACATGGAGACGATCTGCTGTACCTTGTTCTCCATAACAATGCATTCTGCGCTAAGATAAAAATAAAAAATAAGACATCATACCCATATCTAAATGCTTTAACATCACAGGATCCTACGCTGATGACCTGACCTGTTAAAGAGCCTCCATAAATAAAATAAAATCATAGGATCCTGATTTGCACCGAGTCACTGGGTCAACGAAACTGACAATCAAGGTGAACTAAATGATTTACTACCAGACCTGGATCTGTCAAAATACAAAGCCGGGCTTATAAGTTCTAGGCTCAAGCAATCCTTTAGAACTTAATGTTAAAAGTTTTAGTGTATAGGAATTGACAGAAAGATTTTCTTCCATGTTTTAAAACAAGAAGATTAAACTTGCTGCCTGCTGTGATGTGAATAACTGGAAGACAGCTTTGAATGTGGAGTAGAAGCAATGGAACAGAAAGTTCATCAAATGCTTAGTTTAAAACTTTGCTGCAGCACAATAGAAATTATTTTACTTAAATTTCTGTAAGTCACGGTGTCCATTTTATTTAATTGTTGATTTGGTTTATTTTTCGAACTCTTTAACATCTCAGGTTATCAGCCTCCCATTCAATTCAAACGGCCGATAATTTTGTTCAGATGCCTCTTCTTTCAGGTTTGAGGTTCTATACGTACCGTAAATCTGCGACACGGGCCCACGGCTTTACTTTCCTTCAGAAAGGACTTTTACGCCCGAAAAAAATCTTTGAAGTTGGCCAGGATTGAACGCGTGTTCTGGGGCTAAGAGACACTGTCCACAGATGAAAATGTGCCAATATGAAATTATTTTTGGAAGCAATTAAGTATCAATAATGGCAAATCTCTGGCGGTCTGAAGATAATTACAGTGTTGCTGAACATAAAAGGAAGTACTGCTGTTTCCTGGGTGAGTGAGACAGCAAGGCAGATCCGTATACTACAACAGAAATGGCTGGTCTCCAAGAGAAGGAAAATATAAAACTCGACCTCATGAAGAACTTTGCAAAGAAGATGAATAACGATAGATGGACAACTTTACATAGCCGAGTGGGGCTAAAGCAAAGGAAGGAATCTTCATTGATTCTCAAATTCGTGAACTTCTTGTGGATGCAATTGTTGTGTATAGTTTATTGGGTAACTACAAATCTGTGTATTAAGATGAACTTATCAACAACTTTTTATCATTGATTAGACTGCAACATGACCCTTACACACTCACTTGCTCGATCTTCATGTACATTACTGCCCAGGAAACCACAGTGCAGCGAGGGATGAATTTGGTAAGCGGTTTCATCAAAACATTTCAACAATTTATTTATTTATTTATTTCAATGGCAAGTTGTACTGAAGAAGTGTCATAGACGGTAATGCTTCCCAATTCCTTGCTCCTTGTGTAAATTTGGTGAGAACTGTGCACATCTTGAGGTAATGTCCGTCCATACATTCTTTTCTGTTATACAGATTGCAGTAAGGGTCTTGTGTGATTCCAATGCGATGAAGGTGTTTAATCATTAGAGTGTGAACTATAATGAAGACAGAAGATAACGATAGTTTCGCTTCTAGGCCTGTCGGATGTGGTCAAAACTTCGTCTTTCCACTGTTTGTCTTGCAGGTGTTGAGGATTTTCTAAGTTTATGTTTAATTGTACTGTAAGAATTCTTTTGAGGGTTATTTTATGCCATTTTAAACAAGATATCCGCTTTCTAGTTTCCAATTAGACCATAGAGACCAGGAACTCGCTATAGAGCTGTAAAGCTCATGATATCAATTGATTTCAGAACTTCTAGGCAAGTCACAAGATGCTCTAATTTCCTCCTCCCTGATTGACTTTTAAAGTTTGTATAAAGTTTAAAGACATTTCAACTGCAGAGCATTAGCAAGAGATGCTCCAAACGGAATTACAGATGACAAGCAAAGAGACGATGCACTCATTAATAGGTCACTTTATCAGGTAGTTTTTTTTATCTTTTATTTTGTTTTATTTTGGGTTATAAGCGACTGACTGAAAACAATTAGTTTTTATTTACCTTGCAGCAGTACAGTTAGTTATAATACTTGAAATGATGTTTTTACTATAATTATATAACTATATAAAATAAATATTTATCTCAAAAACGGCTGCCAGTAAAAAATATGTTATCATATTCGTTTCCATCGATTCTATTTTTATTAAGTAAATACATTTTTGTCCAGTGTAACGGGCATGATTTTATAAATCATGTATTGATTTCAACAAGGCAAAATATTGTGAATCGGTTGCAATACAAGTGTTGCCCGATTATGTTGCTTCCCCTTAATACATCCTTGACCTATTCCTTTTACTTCAATATTTGATCATAAAAGCGAATTTCGTACAATCTACACTTTCCTGAATCTACGCCATAAACTTTATTGCATATAATACTTTACATGACTGCAGAATTCTTCCTTTGAACTGTTTTTGTGTCAAAATCATTTTTCTCATCAGTTACGTAAAAGTAAAAAATAAAATCGCAACAATAAAACTAGGTCACTGTGGCTCATAATATTCTTATGCGGCCAAGCATAATAACAAGGACCTTTCGCGTTTGTGTAACTGCTTTAGCAATAACAGAAATGGAGCTCTTTGTCGTTTATAGTTTTATATTCTCCCTAGCGTTTATTTTGGCAACAAATAGCAGAGCACGCACAGCGGAATGCTACACCATATCTGTATTTACGATTATAACCATGTAACAACATCCTGATGTCCTCTATATCTGAAAGCACATACGAGCGCGTTTCAAAACCTAACAGCAAACAGATAATTCTGTTAAACATATCAATTATTCACTTTTCTATATAATCACTCTTTTTTATATATTCCTTCCACCATTGCGTCTACTTTTACTCCATAAGTAAAAGAGGGGGGTGGGTGGGTTATGCCTGCAGTTCGGAATATACGGTTTCTCTAATCTTATCGCCACTTCCAAATCTTTCCTTTCTTCATGGGTGCAAATGCACGATAATCTCAGGTAGCATAATCATAGCTGCATGGAGGATGCTGTAAGATCCGAAATCTCATTTTCTGAATGGTATCTAAGAGTTACAGTGGAATTTGGGGATGTGCGTTGTCATGAAGGAACTTAATGCCTTTAGATAAGAATCCCTTGCGATGGCTCCATATTACTGGCTCTAGCTTCTCCTCCAGCACTTCGCGATTGCATCACTATTGACTGTTTCACTCTTTATCTGATAGTTTTTAATGGCATTTAACGCCCGTTTTTATTACAGAGGCATCACAGGGGTGGACACTGATGATACATGAGATGAAATAAGAAATTGGGAAATGATTTTTAAGGAAGGAAGCGTTCCAGGCCTAAGTTTAGGGTACCTCCCCGGCACTTGCCATTTATGAGGACTGAGGAAATCCTGGGAAGAAGAAGAAAAAAAAACTCATTCAGGAAGGACGATCCTCGTGGGAATCGAACCTCAGACCTCCCGCTCACGAGTCCGCGCTTTAACGACTTCGGCCGCTCGTGGTGGTGTTACCTGTTAGTGCTCTAAAATTGGACCGTTCATATTTCAGAAGAGAGTGAACAAAATCTTTCCGGTGGTGGGTCGAGCCTTTAACCTCTTGGCTGGAGAAGATGGTTTTGCCTTAACACTGTCTGTTGCTTTGGGCATCCTGTACAAAACGTGCAAGGAAGGCTATTTTTTCTTGGCAGTGTGAGGTAGAATTTTATTAAAGTAACAACAAATAAAGGGCAGGGATGCTACGCAAAGTCAGTTATATTATGTCGGTAAAGCACAGCAGTGGAGGATCGCAGTTCATTACCGATCTATGGCAATATGGTAAGATGAAGACGACGCTGAATTGCTGTCCGCCACTTTGAAATGAAGAGGGTTGCATCGGTAGGCATTTGACAATTTAAATGAATGAATTACTTTTTTTCTTCTTAAAATATTTTTCATAAATAACAGTGCATATCCAGAATACATAAATATAGTTTCTGCTCAAGAAATGCTCCTTGTGTTCATTATACTCAAGTCTCTCATACAATACAGCGGGCTTTATCACAGTTTAGCGGGATATACTGCAACGTACTAACAGGCTGGGTTGCATTTGGCCTTGGATATGTTGCGATGACGTTCTCTGGGATTTTCCTCGGTGGAATTATATTTATACTGAACGATTATATTTATGGCGCATTTAAATGAATCCCCGAAATACTTCAAGATCCAAAAGGATAATGAAAGCTCAAAAATGCCGAACAGAAGCTGGATGGAAGTGAAGCACGTTTGTATCGAAACCGGACTTCAAACTTGGCATCCTTACGTTTGTGTCTTCTCCTTGAAACTTTTACGGTACTCCATTTTCTCTGTTGTGTTGCTTAGTACACTTGACAGTGGAGCAGTTTTTTTCCTTGTTAACATCTCACAAGGGACCTATAGTGGACTTACCCCATCTCGTTTATCACTCCTCCGCTCTTTTTCTTTCTTTACTTTGTTCTTCTTTTCCACCAAACTTCTCTTTCTGCCTTCATCCTTACTCTGAGCATTTTCTTTGTCCTGTGTTCCAATTTTCCGGAATCGTTTTGTATCGAAGTAAAACAACTTTCTATAGCCTTTGTACTCTTTACGTTGCATGTCCATTTTGAATGATTTATCACGTAGAAAAAGGTTGGGAAAGTTAATGAGAAAATCACAATTTAATAAAATATTAAATGTTAATTATACACAACGATAAAGACACTGCTATTCACAACTAAACTAAAAAGAATAGGAGCTCGTAAATATTTTAAACCATAATTTTTATTTTTTATTAATTATATATATGAACATTCTTTCACATCTCAGGTAATCAGCGTTCCATTTAATGCAGGGCGTGATACGGCCGATAAATTTTGTTCAGAAGCCTCTTTTTTCAAGTTTTACGGTTTTTGCGTACCGTAAATTTACAACACAGGACCCACGGATTTACTTCCCTTCCGAAGAAAGCCATAATTAAGATTCTAAACTATCATCAACGTCAAATATAAAACATTAGAGGTCAAAGGAAACCAAAATGATGCATAACATTGGCGAATATGCACCATTTTCTGAAAAATAGTCCAACCAATGCTAAGACAGGGTAAACAGTAATTGACAGTGTACTATTATTGTGTTGAGCTAGGTAAAGTAGAGACCAGCAAGTGACAACTTGGCCTTCAGCAAGTTTCCAAGCACTACACACAAGAAATATTGCATGAAACATAAAATAAATATACACGATGTCCAAGAATCGCCGTGCACTTTTTCAAGTTAACTACATGTACTTTCATGGCTCTCATGTCATACTGGTTGCATCTTGCAGGGGTTTTAGGAGTGGAGTTCTTTAAGAACTTTCTTTCATTATGATATTTTCATTACCAAATAAGCAGCAAATCTAATATTCAATCAAAGCACATTTATTAATACATGTTTTTAGCCTCCTACACTTCTGTATCTATTTGAAACATTTATTACAGCTGTTAAGTGATACTTTCCTACTAAATTAATATCAGTTCGCAGTTCAAGGGAAAATACATACAAAGTATATGTAACATGTTAACATGTTTTCTCTACTCGTTGTTGATAGTTATTAAGTCGGCTGCTGCTTTTCCTAACGCTCAACAGCGCAATGTATCCAAATATATATACGGCGATTCTGAGATATTATGTATACACAATAAAACCCTCTAGGGAACATAAAATATAAATAAAATTCTTGGAATATCTAAACAAATGATAAATAGGGAATTTTTGTTCACTTGTCTACCCACTAATTACCATAATAAATACTTAAATTGTTACATCCTAATGAGTAAATACGGGATGGACAATCCTTCACGCAACCGGTTTCGCGGCATGCGACTGGCCGGCACACTTTATACACTTTCACTTAGTTCACTGTGTTGCGTCGCCTAACAAGTTCGTGCTATTTGCGCAAGATTTTAACTCACACGAAGCCTCGCGGAGGGGAAATACACGCCGACATGGCGCTGCCAGCCGGTCCCGCGGTTGCGTCAAGCATTGCTCATCCTGTATATGCTATTTAGTATACAAGTTTAGCAATATTTATCTGTTAAAATACTAGGAGAAACTTTAAGATGTGTTTTAATAAATGTAATTAATGCACTACGTAATTATAACTCGAGATAAAATGCTTATGGAGAGTGGAAAAATTAGAAATGGTGGAACGCAAATTAATCTGCCATGGCTCCGAGTATTGTAAAAGATGTAAGGCAATATGAAAAAGTTGGCATTTCATAAGAAACTGCCAGGTAAACCAAGGATTGCAACTACTGCACAAGCCCTCTGCCTAAGAAAGAAGGTCAACTGCCGCCTTATTAATAAGTGGCCTGCAGAAAGCTGACAAGTCAACCCTTTAACCCAAAATGTTAGAACGATAGGACACTTCTTTCCGTCGTATGGCAGTTGTAATGCACGTTGTCGGGAGCATGTCAATTGGCAATAGCAGCAATGGAGGCGTGTTCTATTCACAGATGAATTGGTCCGCGTTCAGATTCTAAACGCACATGGAGATAACCAGGTAACGTAAGAACACAAAGTTCACAAATTTAAAGGAACTACCAAAATGTTCTAGGCAGGAATAATGGAAAATAAAAACGCAGATCTTGTTTTGATTTGTGACGCAAACAGAATCAAGATGGTTTGCAGCTTGTGGCCCTTCCTATTTATTGCTGTATTCCTTTACATGCAAGAGGAATTGCGCAAGGATTAAAATTAAAAAGATATCATGTTATAGCACTAGAGTAGTCTGCCCAATCTCCAGTTCTAAATCCGATTAACATCTGTGGCATATTCCTGAACAGAGAGTTTTAGAGGACATTGAAAAAAAAATCGAGACTCTGCATGAGGTATAATATTGGCAGAATATCGAAAACTAAATTCACCACGTTTCTTCAGTACCCAGTAGGTGTCGAGCAGTTAGACGGTTCAAATTACTAATTGTACAAGCATCTTGAAAATCTTTGAAAAAAGAGTAATTTTACATATTTTTGTGACTGTATGTTAGAAATTTAATTTCTAAAATTTTTGAAATTTACTTTCGTTAAAAAGTATTACATTTTGCTTTTATGGACTGTTGTGTTGTATTATCAATGTAAATATTTTAAATATTGTTTACATAAATTTTATGATGAGATTCCATTTATAATTATTAGAAAATGTAAGAAAAACACAAGTGTTCTCTAGACAAGTGCATTAGACGTTACATATTTATATAATATATTTATACAAAGGGCATGAGCTGATAAATATAGTCAGGCCCCTGAAATTTTGTGAAGGTTTATCAAGATGAAGTACAAATTAAAAACAAAACATTTTAAAAATCCTAATATAAGGTATTTAGAAAAAAGATAATCCTTTGAAGAAAAACTATAGAAAGGATTCATACACAATAACTGTTTTATAATTTCAGAATGTTCAGTGTATTGCGACGTTTACTAATGGTCAAGGAGCTGTCGTAGTTTAGTATTTTTTGCAGTAGTTAATGGGGAGTGTTGGAAGGAATAGGATGATGTTCCGCATTAGCACCCTCGTTAGTAGCTGAGAAGGGTGACCTGCTAGTCAGTGACAGGGAGCGCAGTTGGTTGGGTGCCGGGAGCCATGCTCGACCAAAGCGCTGCACGTTCTCCCATAGAATCAAAGGAATAGGTGGAAGAGTGTTGGGCGGGGAGTTAAGTCTTTAATCATCTGTAAATTACAAATCACATCCTGTTCATATATGTTGCGCTGATGGAGACAGTGGCGGTGAGTATTTCACAAAAACCGTCAGGTCATAGTCCTGCTGTAAACTGGGTGACTCGTCTCTCCATCGTCTCCTCAGTGAGTTTTTTTTTTTTTGTTTGTTTATTTACGGATGCTCTTTAATAGCTCAGGTCATCAGCGTCCCATTCAAATCAGGGCGTGAAACGGCCGACAAATTTTGCTCAGAGGTCTCTTCTTTCAGGCTTGAGGTTCTTTATCATGCCGTAAATCTGTAACATGGTACCCACTGCTTTACTTCTCTTCCGAAGGAAGTCATACTTAGGATTTTTACGCCCGAAAAATTTCATCGACCCTGGCCGGGTTTGAACCCGCGATCTTGGGTGTAGGAGGCAAGTATAGTTACCACTACACCACCAGGATCGACCCTCTTCAGTGAAATGCAGTTGTGGTGATCAGATGCTGTAGCTTCGGAATGCACTTAATCAAGTGTGGTGGTGAATTCGTCGTTGAGTATGGCTAGAATATTCTGGACTGCTGTTTCTGACGAAGCTTTGACGTCATGTATTAATTCGCTTCAGGCTATGTGTGGTCATGAGGTTCTGTGAATGCATCCTCCAGTCTGTCAAGCCGTGAGGAGAGGGTTTCATGTGATGTGTTGATTTGATGCTGTAGTTCCCCAATGATGCTTTCTGTTGGGTCGGTCGCCGCTTGAGAAATGTCTTATGGAGCAGCACCAGAAGTTCTATTATTTCTGGTGGGAGCTGACAGGCACTGTGCTATATGTTAATTTCCTTTAATTGTGTTATGTAATATACATAGAAAGTTTTAAATTTTCGAATAAATTTCTTTCAAATGTTTAATCGAAGCAGAATGAAGATCGTTAAAATCTTTCAACCTTTGTTAACGAACATCTGCTATTAAGACTATTTCATCTTTTTGGACATTGTCTTCTAAACACTTGTATTATAGCATTTGATTGGTATTTCAAGGTTACATACTTTGGGAACCTATGAAAGAATGATGCATTTAATTGCCCGATCCTTATTCTGGGGCACTCGAAATGGCAGATGAAATAGAGCCAGAATTCTAAAATATATTAATAAGCTTTGAAAATAAAAAAGTCACCATGGAAAGATAATATAAATATAGAATTTTTATTTATATATCAAAGGAAGTAAATAATAGACTTCTAAACATTTGTAATGTGTGTTGGAATTTAGACACAGCATCAGAACATTGGCTAACAGAAGATATCTGTCCATTTTTTTAAAAAAAAATATATAGAAATAATTTGAATAATTATAGAGAAATGTGTTTCCTTTAAACAGTATATAAAATATATGCAAAAATAATCTCTAGAAGAGTAAATGATATTAGCAAAGTACTGCTACAGGAAGAAAACTAGGTTTTAGAAAAGTACGATCTACTGCAGATTGGAACAATTGACACAGAAGAGAAGGGAGTTTAACTTGCGGACTTTTATTTTATTTTCAGATTATGAAAAAGCTTTTGGTAGGGTTCTCCGAAATGAATTATGGATTTTAATGCAAGAGAAAGGAAATCCGAGTCATCTGATTAACATATTTCAGAGTCTATATAAAAGTACAAGAATTAAGATAAAAAATGGCGTTAGAATGGGAAACAAAACACAAAAAATAAACCTAAGCGTCAAACAGGGATGCCCTCTATTCCCAGCATGGAAAAACCATTTTATTGGGGGTACTCAATTTAATAGATTTAAGATGAAAAAAAATTTATTTGCCGACGATCAGGTGATTTTTGAGGAAACTGAAGAAGTGTTAATAACCTAAAAGATATCATGGAGACATATAATTTAAAGATTTCAACAACCAACTCAAAATCAATGGCTTTTAAATTGAGCAATCATGTAAGCAGTAAGATAGTTATTAATGAAGAAATATTACAAGTCCCTGGTTTTAGTTATCTGGGTTTAATGTTTCGTACAATATGAATGAATATAAAACTAAATAAATTGACAAATGAATGCAAAAATAACAAGAACAATAAAGAACAAGACGTCAAATGAAGTTCTACAAAATAATACCAACATATGAAAGTGAAAACTGAGCTATGAATAGAACAGATGGGACAAATATAGGAATCGCAGAGGTGAGATTTTTTAAGAGCAATAGCTGGATGCTCTCTCCTAGACAACAAAGCAATGAAGAAAGTGAAAAACAGGTGTGTGTGTGTGTGTGTGTGTGTGTGTGTGTGTGTGTGTGTGTGTGTGTGCAAAAAATAAATGAAATAAAAAGAATTGGTATCAGCAAATATTATGAATGAAAGGGGAAGGGATACCAAAAAGTTTACTAAAAAATAAACCTTGAGGATATCCCAAAGTAGGAAGACCAGGAACAGGTGGAGTGAATGTTTAAATGAGGGCGGAACAGGTTGACAGGTGGGAGAAGATATTTTGTTATTGAATATATATCGTAAATTGATCTCTGGAGAGCATCTTGTGTCTGTGCGGTATTAGCTTGATCTGTATAAAAATTATAAATTGGGCGATAATGAACCACCTTATTTTAACCTTACTATTCCACTTTTATATCCTTCATTTTCTATAACATGTTTGTTTCTGTATACAAACTTTCAGAGTACATAACAATCGTTGGATTCCTTTTTCCTCAATTTTCGCAATGTATATCTGTTAACTTTGTCAAATGTTCTAGTGTAATGAGCATAACTACGGTATAAATGTGGGATTAGTGTATTCCTGTTATATTCTTCCAATTTCAGCCATGATATTGTTATTAGCTCCCTCTTGAGTGGGGTATTTCTATAGATTTAACTTTTATTAAATCCAGTGGTTATTCAAATATATGACCTATAACCGCAAACTGAATGATAATACGGACAGAAGGAATGCTTGCTCTCATGGAGAAAACTGCGACTGACTGTCCAATTGCAGCCAGCTCCAAGGAATTTGTCTTGACAGGTGACAAACTGACCTAAGGATGCAGGCCATTATTATTTGTTTAATGGTTAAGTGTTTGTTTATTTTTGAAAAATGTCTGGATTAGCAATAAATTAATTCGTTTAAACATAAATACCGTAAGAAATAATCATATTTACATAATTTCTAGCGGTTACTTTATTTTTTTTATAAATGATAGTACATGCAGTAAAACTAATATATTTTTTCAGTCCTATTTCATTGTCATAGGGGAGCTAATTGATTTTGTCAAAAGTTTGGAGAAAAATTCCTAAAATACCTCTCGGACTTGAATGTGTAACCCACCAAGTTTCTATTGTGACGGCTTGGATGCTCCGCAAAGATAGATCAAGGTTCCAAAATATGCTTTCTAAACTTTGTAATGTGATGTAACTCGAAAACCAATGTGCTTCATATACAATGATAAAGTCTAGCTTCACCGTGCCTACTAAGCTAACGAATTCCACCCTAAAAGCAGTCCCTGAAGAAGAAGAAAAAAAGGAGGGGAACGAGATGAGTCAACCCCACTGGAACATGAGGAAAATCTTGAGAATAGATCACTTTATTTGTTTCCTTTTGTTTCGCAAGCCCATCGCTAGGTGCGCTAGTAAATGCACCGGAGGCAATTCAGAGTTCATTGTCATAATGCAACATATTAAAAATACACAAGTCCTAAATTATAAGCACCTAAGCACTAAAGATATATAAACTATTTTCACGTGGTACTATTGCTCATTTGTGAAATACAGCTGTTCCCCTCTAATGGATCTAATTTCAAATTACTGTAAAATGTTAACATTTAAAGATATAAGGAAACAAATCAAAATCTGAAAGCAAAATGTACCAATTTTTGATCAGAGGATATAATTTTACATTATTTTGTTGAAACAAATCACCACATCTCTATGTGTGCCCCAGCAGTTACATTGACGACATCAAGACAATAGATCATTTCCATACATGTACGTTTCATGTATTGAGTCAAATTGGCGATGGATGCAATGATGCTTTTTTGAAGATCCAGAAAATCTCTGACTGGGGTGAGGTAAGCCTTAGTAAGACCAGAGGACCTTACAAGAGGCCATGCAATCTGTCCTCCTCTACCAATCCTACGGCCGCGAAAAGTCTCGTCTAGGGTACTGCGAACATTTCTATACCAATGGGGTGGGGCGCTATGTTGCTGAATATGGACATCATGCTGCAGGTATTGGATTTGAGGCAAGAAGAACTGTTCCGACATGTCTAGGTACATGATGCCAGTGATTGCTTTTTCCATGAAGAAGGGCCCAATTCATTTATGACACTACCTCTACCCCATCTTTAGTAGTTAATTGAAAATATAGCAAAACTTGAGTTTGTCTTTCAGATGAAACCTTCTGTTTCATTACATGTTTAACTGTTAACATTTTACAGAAATTTGAAATTGGATCCATTCGAGGGGAACACCCTGTATTTGGTGGCTGATAAGGGAACCATTGGAGCAGCAATTGCAGTGAATAAGCAACATTGCAGGTCGTGCATACAAATTCATTTAAGTGTAGTAAACGCCCGCGGTCTCGCCTGTGGGGATTAAATGAGGAATAATTCTTTCCTGCACTATTGAACAATAAGATGCACCTTCCATGGTGAAAATAACATAACTTATAAATCATGCAATTATAGAAAAATGAGTATATAAATAAACGAAGGGAAATATTTTGAAAAGTGTCCTATTCTTGCATACACACGAATTTACATGAAAATGAACACTGCTTTGATTTATACTTTTTCTCCTGCTAAGCATTCATCCCTTGCGCAACAGAAACAAATGATTTTCAACCTTCTTTAATGAACTTAACGAGTGAATAAGAAAATAAATTTAAACCAATGAGAAAATCAATTTAAGCCAATTATTTCATGCACTTTTTATACCATTATTTCGTAATTTAACTCATCTTCCAATCCATTGGTACATTCATTTTGTATACAGGAAGGAAATAAAATACCCAACCAGTTTCTGCTCTTCTTATATTAGCCCACTCTTTGCTCTACTCCTTAACCAAACCAAGATATCTCGTATTGAACTAAGTATGTTAAATGCGGGGACGTAACCAATAAATTCCTTCCTTTTCTTGATTGCTTTCTGTCGAAAAATTGGAGAGCGAGAAAACGATTTCCCAGGTTCTGGTCCAAAGTCAATTTCACTTTTTATCAGAGACACTAGTCGCCAGGTTTTGTCAGGCTATCAGCAGCAAAAGTGTTGAGCTACATTTCATTGATTGAAATTTATTGGTACACTGAAGCAAGATCGCCAACGGAGCTGTGATAAAACAACCAATAACCTTACAAGTATGGAAACACAATGAAAACAAGTAAATATTTTATTAACAATGATGGAATCAAATGCTACAATGAACTGGGGGAGTAGTGGCGGTAAGTAACAATCGGTGCGCGGAGTGTGAAATGTCGGAACTGTTCAAAACACTTTTTGCTTTTTGCTTAAGATGACAATCCTGTGATATACAGGGTGGAAAGGATATACAGTCAATCTTTAAACCAGATTGTTAACATGATTTAACATATAAAAGTATTTGCTGTTTGGAAAGCATAAAAAATTTCTGTTTGAAGAATCCTAGAGTTTTTTAATAACAAGGATTATTAAAAACAGGCTAGGGAGGGGTCCCACGCTTGCCAACAATCATGTCTCGTAATGCATTTTCCCGGTATCTCATTTACACGATTTCTAAACTCGCTCTCCCTGAAGAATGCGGTAAATCCAAACCATGTATCGACATCTTTCTCTAATCACAATCATTGTTATCAGTTGGCAGTTAATTAATCGACTTGGGTATTTTCGATATCATATGGTATTTTGGCGGGTGTTTGGAAATCGGTGGTATTTTTGAATATTTTGTAATTTAGGTTCATATTTTTTTATTATTGGAAATTCTATTTGCTGCTTAGATGTTAGGTGCTAAATCGATAATTATTATACAATTACCGCATTAGCAAAAATCTAATGCGCCATCGAATATAATTCCAAATTCGAAACTTAAAATCATAAAAAAGATCTTGGCATATAGCTGTACGGCGTTTTAGAGATAAGCCAGTCCTCTTCTTAGAATTTACAAATGGACTGATTGTTGTTACATCTTGAAGCACGAAGGACAAAATCCATCGCTCGTGTAGTTGCCAGGACAGTTGGCGTTAGCAAAGAAGGAAAAGTTATTTCTTATAGTGTCACTAGTCACAGGTTGACTGTTCTTCCTCCTTTCATGCACGAATTCCAGACCATTTTCCTCAATGTCAATGTCTTCCTTGCAAGACCAGTGAATTTCATCCTACTAGTTTTAGTTGCAAATAATGCTAATTTCTGTTACGAACACAAGGAACGTTGCTCTCAGCTATCTTGAACTCTCTTTCTGCCTTTCTGTTAACATTTTGTTCAGCATAAAGAATTACTTTACGCTTGAGAGTAGCATCATAAGAAGTTCTCTGTTTGCCCTCCATTTCGTGATTACCTACTATTCAAACGCTCTATGCAATAATAGTCCAACATTATGCAACGAACTCGAGAATTGCAGAATGTATTATGACGTAATAAACGACAAATTTGAATGAAATTACCGGCGAACTACTGAAAGGATTTGCACTGAAATCTAATATGTCATCGAATAATGCGCACCACAATTTTGAATATTACATTTGGACAAAAAGGTGCTCAAATACCGTATATAGGCATTTAGTGACATTTACCCTACTCTTTAGCAATTTTCAAAAGAAAAAGTTGGCATCGTTGATACTTTCATACACCACATTGCTTGACAACGTTTAGTTCTAGTCTCTTATTATTATTATTATTATTATTATTATTATTATTATTATTATTATTATTATCATTATCAACAATACAAGACAAAGCGATGTGAATCACAAGATTATTTTCTTTCTGTTTGTGATGGGCGGAAACCATTTATTTCCGCTAGGTCATTTACGATCCATTTTGCTAGTTATCACTTATTTATAACTACATCGTTCTATATTTTGGCAAATTCTTCCTAGAGGAAGATAAAATAATACATAGTATTATTTTTATGTTCTCCCACCTTCTTTAGTTGGTGAATTCTCATATACATGTCAAAACACTTTCTCGCTTCATATGGAAAGTTTTATTTGAAGTATACAGAGCGACCCAAAGAACTATGAACCAGTTTGCAGTGTTTTGTATGCAGGCGACAGAGGCGCTTATTGCCGTCTTTGGGTATTTTTGAGTGGCGCTGACACAACCATGCAACATTTTTCACTTGCCCATAAAGAAAGATTCGTCCTGGGGAAAGTCACGCCTGCTTTTCACGACTGGCAGCGGTAAAAACCAAACGTCTCTTGTGCTGAAACTTCCCCTTTGTGTTAGTTTGCGAGTTGTGAATGTTGGCGCACCTCTTCTATTTTTCGTCTATTGGAATTCGCAATTAATTCTCTCTCTCACACACACACACACACACACACACACACACCTAATCTCGAGTAAACCCTAGAAACCGGTGGGCTCCGCGGTTTGCTGCGGCTCGCTACGTTGTCTGATTTGCTCTTTGGCTGCACTATGTATTTCTGACTGCACAAGCTGCTTCTCGAGAGGTTTCCATTTTTCTTTTCCTCTTGCTACTCTTGACCAATCTGAACCTCCATGTTCCTTGAAGAGGTCTGTCCATCTTCTTCTGGGTCTGCCTTGTGCCTTTTTTCCTATCCGGGGGTCCCACATGGAGATCTTGTAGGTCCATCTATTGTCCTGTATTCTTGCGCGGTGACCGCCCCATTGCATTTGCTTATGATAACTATTTGTGCTATGTCTGTTAACTGAGATAACTGGTTTATTAATACTATAGGAATTTTGACTTTCAAAGTTATTCCCAGGGTCTTGCGTTGCCTTTTTCTGTGGCATATTTGAATTTTGTTCTTTTGGTTTTCTGTTATTGACCATTTCTGGCACCCATACAGTATTACCAATACAGTGTAAATACAGGTTTCGAGCGTCTGGAATCTGATTTTCATAAATATACACTTAAGGACCCAAAATGTTCTCCAGGTTAATGCGATTCTTCTTTGTACTTTTTTTCCATTTTATCATGAAAGGAAATCTGTTGTTCTAGATATGTATATTCGTTCACATATATTGAGGACTGTTCCATCCATTTGTATCGGGGTTTCAGACCCTTAATTCTCTTCGGGATTATGTTTTTATAAATACAGACCAAACACATCACTCGTTATAACTGAATCGAATCTAAGCATTATCAAATCCATACCGACAATAGCGATATAGCGATACCACGCTCAGTGCTAAAACATCGTTACATTCAAGGTTCATTGAATCACCCCATATTATTTTTTACGCACTACTTCCTAAATGTGAGTACAACACTGTGAACATTACTTTTTAAATGCAGATAGAAACAGTAAATACAAAGATAATAACTGATGGCAATTAAAGAGGAAATAACCTGACAACAATGGCGTCTAAATTTTTGAATCCCCAAAGTCCACATTGAGAAATATATTGAATTAAACCTTGGTTTGTCAATTAACTAAAATATAAAAATATTATTTATATTTCAATTGCTTATCTGTTTTAAGAGAAACTTTTGTTTATTGTTATAAAATTTATAAAGTTTTAGTAAAAGTTGGGTAATTTGAAACAAATTTGTGGGCATTGGCAACACGGTATGGGCAACGCTGATCATAAAAATCCAAGTTCAAGTGACCTTCTCAATGAAGTGGAAAGCAAACATAATTATTGCTGAAATCTCGCTCATTCGCCATTTGAATAGTGTGGCATATAGGGAGAGGACAATGTGGAGAAATGCATTGTAAGATTAAGTTCGTTAAGAAGCAGAAATGACGGTTGGAAAAGATTAAGTATAGAATCTACGCAAGCGATATTGTTTTAACGGCTTTCTTAGACGAGTGTGGAAGCTTGAAGAGAGCGGTCGTTGACCTCATGTCCCAAGATGGTCACCTTTACGACGGATCCACCGAGTTAGATTCAAATTATAGAAATGTTTATGGTTGTATAGCATACATTAGCTCATTATACTCTTTTTTTTTTCATTTAATTTTTATTAGGGATGGGTAGGATTCGTCTGGGTAATGTTGCAGCCATGTTCCTTGTCCAGCCCACATACGATTAATAATTATCCGGTAAGCTCTACAATGGACCTCGACAATATTGTCACAGCTATACTATAATCGAGTTTTGTATTTTACTAAACAAAATTCGATTTAGTTCTATATGCATATCAAGGCTCTTCAACAATTCGGTAATTTGTCTCAGTTACGCTCATAGCTGTTAATTTCAGAATTGCGTCAATCGAAGAGTAAAATGCTTAGAAGGTTTGCAGTTGAAATGACATGTTTTCATACTGCAAGCATGTAATAACAAGACATATTTTTATTTTTTGCTCTTTTAACTTCATTTAAGGCTGCAAAAAATATTCCCAACATACGATAAAGAATCGTTTTATATTCAAATTCAAAGCAATGTGAGAATAGGAAAAAGCAAAAGACATAACTTTAAAAAGCCACATCAGCTGATAATACGGTACATCATTTTTCTCGATATTGTCCCAGAAAGGGTTATTGAGAGCGAACGTGTTTCCACCACATTTGTCACGCCCAATCTTTCTCCTTAATCGCAGGCAGAATCCGATAATGTCCTTACTAGCTGCGCCCTTCTGCACTGCATTTTCGTACACACCTTTTCCTGATGCAGACAGACCTGTCTCTTCCCAGTTAATAAATAGCTGTAGATATTGAAAAATTCCACCCTCCGGCACTCAGCTCAATGCATGGATCTCCGTTCTTTTTATCTCTTTAGCATAATTATTACGCTCTGCTTCAGCTAAGAATGTCACAAATGCATGGAATACTATTTAAGATTGAACGAGGGAACTCAATTCAATCATGCTTTTAGAATTAGCTTTCAAATATCTGTTCCGGCCTCACCCTTTCTCTCCATCGTTTTCCACTTAGATCCACTTCTGTAATTTCGATGGTTAAAAATTAATTCTGGAAATTCTTCTTTCGGCATTTTAACATGTTCCAACCAGTTCTATATTTACCTAGTCTGACCATAAGTTCTGATACAATATTTTTTATGATAGCAACCACGTACATGTACAGCCCAGAGAAATTTGCTTTATTACATGAGTCTCGAAATTTACAGGCCTGGATATCGCAGCAGCGACACTGCGAGAGTAATAAGCCAAGCGTCGCGCGCGGTGTTTTATGTATTTGTCTTTGTGTTTATCAAGCTAACGATAAGAATTAGCTACTTTTCTTATTTTTAATTACCAGTACAACGTCCTAAGAGGTGTTCCATGCTGGGATGTAAATCGAATTATGCCAGCGATAAATATGGTCCAGTTTTCTCCTTTCCTAAGAATGAACATAGAAAACAGCAGTGGATACGTATAATTCATAGGAAATTTTTGAACCTTTGTCAATTTCCCGAAACTGCATTAGAAGAGTATATGCAAATATCTGTGATGTATCACTTGGTACTAATGGTAAGAAATATTGTTGCAACCCCGGTCCGAGGCCTGGCATGGGAGAATAGCTTCTGACTTTATTATGTATCTAATTCAAACATTTTCTTTAATTCTTAATCGAGACGGTAGGAAAACATAGTAAATTTAACGAACTGATATTTCACTACTATCAATACAACCGTATATGTTGGAGTTAGATTACAGAAAATACAAAATACAAACAGAAGAAGTTACCAAATAGACGCCATAGCGATGGCTAGGGATTCGTGCTTTATTACTCTTTCACTTCTGAGAGGCGACTGCATCCTTAGTGAAAAAGGTTCATTGATTACCGCGCACGCGCACAGCCTTTTCCCCTCCCGTTCACATACGAGCGAAAAATTTGCATAACTCCTTCCTAATTGTTGTATGCGTGACTCAATAATACTTTTAGTTTATGATCGTTATAACTATGGTGTATATTAATATTTATTTCCTCCTTAATTATGAAGCCCCCCCTCATCATGACACAATATAATGCTGAACAATTACCAAAAAGTCAAGAAGAATAATCTGGTTTCAACTTCAGGAAAGATTCATGATGTTGAAATTATATTTCTCATGTATGAATCGATTTTCAACACTTATCATTTAACTAGGGTTTTCTACAAGGTTATCATTGTGTTTACTCAAATGAATGTTGAATGTTTTGCAGAAAATCATTGCGCTATTTTAATCAAAAAATAGCATTTTACATTGACCTATAGCGTAAATTTAATTACAACATGTATGAAACATTTAAAGTGGAAAGCAAGAAAGAATTACTCGTAGGATTGTCACCTGTACCGTATTATACAGGGCGTCCCGTATATCATGAGAAAATTTTGCGACCTGTTTTATAAAGGCATTGTCCCCTAAAGCACAGGCCGTTGCCTTTTTCGAAGTTTCATATGAAAATGATAACCAAATTGAATATAGCTCACTCTAGCTCAGTTATAATATCTGTGTAACGGTATATCGATTGACCGGAAGTAGTGTTTAGCGGCTTCTAGCGGTAACTTTCAAGTTCAGTAGCAGTAGCAGAGAAGTGGAACTAGAACGAAATAAGCGGAAGTCGCGATTAGTCGCACGTGTACCAGTTCTATTTGCTAATTTCAGCATTGAGTTATCTGTGCTAATCACAGAAATCAAGTGCTAAAATGTTACATTCTTAACAAAATACTCTGCAATCAATTCCTAAAAATAAAGTTAAACGAATAACAGCGTACCAAATATTTTGGGGAGTTATACCCGATATAGCGAATTGCTATAATGCTAAGTGTATAGTTTGTGCACGGGAGAGGAATACAATTTGAAACTGCATACCAGAAGTAAAAGTAAAAGTGGTGACACAATTCAGTACCAAAAATTTAACTTCATATTTTCTAGTCAAGCTCAATTCGCCATCAAGATATTGTTACCGCTGCAGCATTAACTTTTGTGTTCCACATTGTGAAGCATAATTTAAGTAATGTCAGTATGGATTGTTCTAACAAACAAATGCCTCATGTTTTGTAGGCTCCAAGTTTTCTGGTGGTATTTCTTGTAGCAAAACAAAGACTGAGCATTTAGTGCGAGATGTGTTGGGGCCAAAATGTTTGAAAGATGTTGTCTCCAAACTCTTTTCCTAAGACCGCTCGCTACTTCTCATTCACAACGGACGGAAGCAATAAAGGAAGCCGTAAAATGTTTCCTCCACATGTGAGATATTTCACAACTTCAGGTGGCATTGAAAATAAACTACGGGACTTCTATGAAAATGCAAGGGCAATACATTGTAAAGATTATGACCGAAAATGTTTAAATATGGATAAAATAACAGGACATACTGAACAGAATGCTAATGTGAATAATGGAACACAATTCTGCTTTCAAGTTGCTCCGCTATTCACATAAAAATACTGCAATCAAATTGCTCTGCTCATGTTGTTCACGAAGTATGATAACGACTGTCTAGACGTACATGTTGAAACAGCAGTAATGAAAATTTACAATCTTTTTTAATATCTGATAAGAGTCGGAAGGAAATGAGATGCTGTTTTAAATTTGTGCATATCGAATGGAAGGAAATTCTCGGACACGTGGCAACTCTCTGGATCTTTTTGGAAGCCGCAGTGGACAGACTAATATACAACTGATCTGCCATTAAAATAAACTTCAAATATATTTACTTTTCTTTACGTTTTGATGTAAGATGCACAAAAATTTTTGATATTTTAGGATTGTAGTTTAATTCTACTAATTTTTCTCCATCAAACAGGATCAAGAACTTTATATTCTAGAGAAACAAACTAATGTCAACAAATCAAAATAGTAATAAAAAAATCTAATAAAACAAATAGAAATAATGAGATGACTGTTCTAGGATTTACCGATATATCTTGATGAGCAGGATGAAATAAAAGATCTACCATCTTTTCTTCAACAACGCACAAAAATCTGCAGTAGTGGAAGTCATCAATATGGAAAAATTGTATGAAGAATTTTGCACGATTTGAAACACCCCTTCAAGAATTTTGGATGGTGCGGAATATGCATCACGTAAGTGGAAGGAAGCGTTTTCGAATATAATGCAAGTAAACATACGTACTAAGTGTTCCAGGCTCTAATGCATTTACTAAGCGTGTGTTTCCTTTGATGTTAAACAAATGGATAGACAAAAGAAACAGATGTTCAGCGTCACTAGTAAAAAGTGAGCTCATGATTTCAATTAATATGAACATGTCGTGCAAAGACTTTTACAACACTATATAATCGGATACCCAAATTTTAAAGGCAGCTAAGTCAAATTCCAAATACACCTGCAAGAAATGAGTTTGGCCTCCTTTTAATTTATGTATTGTGTCCGTCAGTATGCAGTTAAATTGCGCCTGAATTGAATTATTTCTAATGGTTAGTGAAACTATCTAAATGAATATTTATAATAATAATAATAATAATAATAATAATAATAATAATAATAAAAGTATGCCATATTTACGAAACATATTAACTATTATCTCGTTTAGTTCATTTTAGATTACATCGTTGTTTCTTATTATTATCAAACGCTCCTTATTTTTAAGCTAGTATCTCTTAAATAATAAGAGTAAAGCTGGTAGCTCTGACATCTTTTGTGTGAGAGTTCCCAATACTAGTCAAACTGTGAAATCATCTTAAATGCAACATTGGAGTAGGCGCTACAAATATATATATATATATATATTGCATCTGTTATAAGCGATCTAAACGCTGTTTTGGTGTTTTAATTAAGGTGTTGAGGAACAACACAATAAAGATAATAGAAGACTGTCAAAAATAATCACGGTAGTTTTCGAAACTAGAAAAATGTCAACAAAGAGCCTTAAAAAGTAGTATTTTACTTAAAAAATAACAATATAGAAATAGTTATGAAATATATAATAAAATTAAAGACTGTTTACTTTAAAGTGCATCATATTTTTGTTTTATTTTAATGCAATCAATTTATCGTATATTCGTGAAAGATGGCATTTTGGAAGAACATAAACTCGTTAAAAAGTATGTTAAGCATTTCTACATTACAGCTGATAGAGCACAGTCAGTAATGTATATGCACCATATTTAATCTAAAATTTCAACAAGAACATAATTCATATTAGCCTGGCTTTTTCATGGAAATCAGTAAAACAAATATATAGGCTGATTATTCCCTGTGAAAAAAAAATGTGTGAACATTATTTGAATTTCTATAAAATTTTCTCCTTAAAAATTGTTACAATTGCTTTCGAAACACGCGAGTCTTGCAAGCTGCATTTCCACGTATGGTTCTGTGAGGCAGAGCGGGAATCAGCTTTATTATTATTTTGACTTGAGAGTACGGGATCTATTGGAACGGAAATCTGAAACCATTGTTATTTCTCTTAATAATATTAAGAATTTGCTATGTTTATATTTTCATAGCTTCTGTGGGGACATTTTTTCAAATAAAACAAGTCTTTTCTTTTAATATTGTGAATATGTTTTACAAATCGTATTCGACAAGATATGAGCTCTAAAATGCGCTACTGCACAAACTTCTATTTTAGGGTGCTAGGGAGCTATGTACTTATAAAATAAAAAAAAAAAATTAAGGTGACGAATTTTTGCATAAAATTATAGATATGGAAAGTTTACATTTCTCAAAATCATTTGTTTTTTATGTGTTATAGTAGTATAAAAATTTCAAAGATGTTAGATGTAATTTCCTCTCTGATTTCCAATGGTTTCTTCTAACGCTTAAAAAAAACGAAGTTAACTTAAATACAAGAAACGAAAACAACAATGTACAGTCCTTTTCATCAAGAGGATCTTATGAAAATTGTTCACGTCCGTTTGGTGGACAAGTAACGCAGATGCGCGTTAACGACGACATCAAGGCCTCTGGGCATATAGTCGTGAAACACGTGATGTTATGAGAGCATTGCCGCCTGAAAAGATAAGACCAGACGCCGCTGGTGGTGGGAAAGAGGAAATTCGTCAGGCGTGCCGAGGCTGGCATGTATATCTCAAGGGAAGACATGGGGTAATCCGTAGCTGTCGTTCTGAGTTTGTGTTGCAAGACACTGCCGCCTAGAGAGAGGAGAAGGCGAAGTAAAACACACCACAACTCGCCCACCAAATGAAACATTGAAACAGAACTACCTTAGTCAATGTGTATGTTTATTTATTCACTGACGCTATTCTAAAAACAATTCTATGCAGTAACCATGAAAAGTAACATCAAATTTTACTTTATTAAATAAATAAGAACTAATAAGTTAATTAATTTAATCCACACACACATGTGTGTGTGTGTGTGTGTGTGTGTTAATATATATATATATATATATATATATATTAACACAGAGAAACAAAACTTCATAACAGTTCATATTAAAACCTTAAAGTTTTAATTATAAACTATGAATAAAACAAGGATGGTTCAAAATAACACTGGCAACCGCAGTATATTGCACAGGATGGCAAACGAATCATTTTTCAAGAGTCCATGTCCCATATCCGGAAATTCATGGTTTGGGTGATGTGGGGTGCCAAAGTATGACAGCATTTCGGATATGGTGTTGTGCATACTTTCCATATTTTGTCAAGAAATCTCCACAAACCCAATAAGAGCTTCATGCTATGCATTTAACTATAAAATAGGTTTTAATTGTTGACCTTCAACGAGATTATAGAAGGTATATCTGCGGTGCAGAGATTGGCGTGCACTTGTGACTATAAGGGAAGAGTTTCACATTGTGCGACAAGATCTTCCGCTGATTGCAGGAGTCTCGAGACGGCATCGTTAACTTGCACAACCTGTATGTGTGGATGGAAGAAAATCGTAAAAAGCAAGTAGCTCACGGTAATCAACATAGGTTCAGTGTAAACAAATGGGCTGGAGGAGGACCATAACGTGTTAATAATAGCATGGAAGCTTTTAGAATAAAACAGTTATTGGTATTGGTTCGGATCACATTCAAGTGAAAGAAAATAAGTGACTCAGATAGCTATTATGCAAATAATTCAAATATTTCAGAACGGTGTAAAATAAATCATGCATTTATTCAAGATTCAAGACTTTATTTCTGCTATTTAAAATTTACATAAATGGTCTTTTCAGTTGCAATTAAATTTGTTACTTACGATTAGTTCAGAATACGTATATATGTATTTTAAAATTTCAACATAAAATTCGGACTAAAAAATGAAATGTATATTCAAATTAAATGGACCAAAAAAGCATATCTTTTATTACTCACCTGTGTTTTATTTTTAATATTACAATTATGTAACAATTAGGAGGATGTCATCTGCTGACCTGAAATATCATTTTCATAATCGTATATCTTTCATTACTGAGAATTTTGTTTCGGCTTTTAGGAATTTTATTGTTGTCATGTTACATATTGCCATAAGAAATCAACTTTCGGCGGCAATTAATTGTTGAGTTATAATAATTGTTGTTGGTACATGTACACACTGGATTTGTCGGCTTGATATTTATCACATTAGAATCAACAATAATTGCAGAAGACTGTATTTCATTATTCATCAGTAAATTCCAAACACTATGATATGAAGGGGAAGAACTATAAGCCAGATGTAATCCTATTTTACAATTCCACTACAGAAGGATTGGATGCGGTGATAAATACTCCTGTCGTCGAGGAATGCGGCGATAGCCAATGACAGTTCTGTTCATCCAAATTGACATTGTAGCATTAACGTCTTGTTTCATGAAACTGCAAGGGGCATTCAAAACCTATCTTGTTGTCAATAATGTTAACAGAAGTTTAACTAACGCAGGTGACAATGGATGTTAAGCTAACAAATATGCATAAGTGCATGTGGTATGGTCTGTTTAGTTTAGTTCAGTCCTGTGTCAATAGCTGGTAAAAAAGCATGAATATTTCTAAAGAAAACTTTATCTTCTACATTTTCACACTCTATAAGCCATGTGAAAGGGTGAAAAACAACCCACAAGGAGTTGGTAGCTCAATTGTGTTCATTAGATACCATTGCATGATGGATTCGATTGTTTGAAGAACGGCGAAAGACTTTGGAATACAGTCCTCTATCTGGCCGGCCTCGGAAAGCTGAATGAGAGAACAATTGAAAGAATGAGGGGCTTGGTGGAAGAAAAGAACAAATTACTGTTGAAATGCTACATATGGAAGTATCAGTGTTGGCAGCATTTGACAGTATACTCCAAAACATTTAAAGCTGCGAAAAAGCTGTGCAAAATATTCCCTAACCAATGAAGACGAGGAGGAGGAGGAGGAGGAGAAGAAGAAGAAGAAGAAGAAGAAGAAGAAGAAGAAGAAGAAGAAGAAGAAGAAGAAGAAGAAGAAGAAGAAGAAGAAGTAGTGTGCAAGGAAACTGCTGGCATGTTTCCACCAAGTGGTCATAAACGTTTGATAGACATAGGCGTCAGTAATGATGAAAGTTAATTTTATCACTATACTACCCCAAATAAACCTCAGAACTGCTTATGGGTAAAAGACCGATTGTTCTTTGAAAAGCTTTTCGTTATCAAAGCGAATATTCACTGTTTTCTTCAACCATGAAGGAACATTATGATTGACTGTATGCCAGAAGAACTGACAATGAATGGAGAATACTATCACACTTATATTTTGTATCCTTTACTTAAAGAGCTGAGAAGGCTGCGTCCAAATACAGGAACTTCAAGGATGTTGCTTCTGCATGACAATGTCTCCTCAGAGAACAGCCGCAAATTTGAGGAATATGGAAGTCGCCAAAGACCAGTTGCTTAATCATCCACCCCACTACCGTAACCTTGCACCTTGCGACTTCTGGTTGTTTCCTGAGTGAAATTTTGCATTGCTAGAAAACCTTTTAAGCAAGTGCAGAACCTTGCTCAAGCTGTTGACAATATCTCAGTCCGAGTATCGCAGTGTTTTGACAAGCGGTTGCACCGTCTACAACTTTGTGTGGAGACAGATGGAGAGTACTTTGTAGGATTGTGAGAATGTTTTCAAATTCAGTCCTTAGCTTGCACTTTAAGATGACAATTGTAACACTTTTGAATGCCCCTCTTAATGACCAGTGGGTTAAAGAGCATACATAGATGATTCAGGAATAAAAGATTATTTGAAAGAACGGGTTTGATAATAAAGGTCAAGGTGCATTAAACAGGGAAACTGTACTCTCAGAGTCGTTCACAATGGGTTAAAATCCAATTTATTTATTTATTTATGCCCAAGAACAAAGGACCAAACGCATGTGAAGGTCTGCACTTCGTGATGTGCCATTTTAGTACAATAAAAAGAGATAATTCCCATTAGTGCCTGTTTGCATTGTGAATCTGAGCGTTTGTTTATACATGCTTCTTTATATATGTTCAATTGCTGTGCAATATTACAAGGGACGTTCGAAAATGCTTTACAATAGCTGTGTTTTACAAATATTGCACTATCTAAGGCACTTGCATCCATTCGAAGAACAATGAACTGATACTAGTACCTCATGTAGACATTAGATGGCGGTTGTAAGTATAGCGTGTAGAGAAAGGACAGTGTTAGTTTGTTGTCAAGTAGAGAAAGATGCAGACAATGTGGGTTATCATGGGAAAAAATGGACTGGATGGTTTTTATGGAAGGAAGGCGTCAAAACTGCAGAAATTCATAGATGTTCAACTGCTGTATGTTAAAAAATCTCCTGCACAAAAGAACGTTTATCTACAGCTGGGCCTATGGGTTCATCATCGGCAGGAAATCTGCACACAATAATGTGAGTACTTTTTGTCCGTCAACTTCGCGATCTCCCAGGAACATTGACGTTGCTGATTCAAAGAGAATTGACATAGGCACAAAAGGACCAAAGGGTCGAAGTATGTCGTCGACTATGGAAATGCACTATGAAGATCCAGAGTGTTTGCACAAGTTGATGACTGGTGACCAGTTATGATACCACTACCATACACCTCAGAAAAAGTCCAACCCATGCAGGGAGTCCCCGGATCAAGAAAGTCTGCGCTGCTGACATCTTTTGGAACACTTCAAGCATGCTTATTAACTTATGGATTGGCTTACTCAAAGAGCGACTGTCAACAGCGAGGTGTACTGCTAGACCCTTGCAAGGCTTAGTAGCAACGGTGAAAGGGGAAGTGGTCGACAGGAGTGTTCCTCTCACATGACAATGCGCGGCCTTACACTAGCAACGCTACGACCACAATGTTAGCATCGCTGGGATTCATTGTTGTGCCGCACCCACCATGGTCACCAGATCTTGCTCCGTCTAATTATGTCTTCTCCGACAAAGGATTCGCTGCTAGGCATAGAATTCGGAAAAAATTATAAAATTATAACTTTTCATTAATGGTAGCGTTAAGTGTCTATTAAAACACTGTCTCTTTTGTAAAATGAAAATAGACTAACTAATATGAATTTCTGAATTCTAAATATTTTTTGTTCTGCAACATTTGCATGGCTAATGGTTTATAGGATAAAATCCCTAACCCATATCGATTAGAAAAATGTACCCTTACTGAAAAAACCGCAGGGTCACTGATCCGAATCCTATTCATATTAATTGGTGTTACAATGGACAGGAGCATGCCACTGTTAAATTATTCTCTTGGGTAAATTACCAGCACGTTTATATTAGGTGAATTGAACTTAGGTCAGGCTAAATCACTGTATATAGTGAACTAACCTATTTAACTGTAACTGTTTCTGCAACAAAAGTATAAAACACTTTCCTGACTCAGTGAAACTGTTGAAAGAGAGTGGCAGAAGATGCAGAGCTGTGACAAGTAAATGCAATGAATCCACACAAGTATCACTGATTAAAGCGAGAGCATAAAGTGGAAGAGTTGACGCAGCTGCACTTTATATACATAGCAGACAGAATTCCCAACTTCACGTTCGACAAACGCGTCACGTAATCCAATGTGGTATGCAAATGCATAGCACACTGAATCTTGGCAGGGACTACATTTAGAAACGGCAACATTACTTCAATTGTTATCCCTTCCCATAGCCACTGATAGCGAGGAACTGAAACTGCTGAACTCTAGAGCAAGATAGTTATTGATGCTGATAGAGTTCCAGCTTTTTATTTCAGGTAGGCAGTGTAGCATATCTCCAGGGAAATAATAAGAAACAACGCACTTTGCTTTCCACAGAAACTAAAGTCGGTTTCACATAAAGCGTGACACTGCTATCTCAAGAAGTCCTGATATACGTTCTAATTGACAAGACAATTTCTTATGAAATTCCTTTAGTGCTCAGAAACGTTAGTGCATTAAAAAGTTTTACCTTGACTACCCATAAGACAGTATCTTCTTGCAATGTTCACTTAATTCGCTACGTTCATTTCACCCTTAAAAGTAATAAAATGAATTCAGAACCTGGAAGTTCAGTAATTTATTTTGGTTAAAATAGACAGGCACTTAAAATATTGAAAATAGGCAGTATTATAATTAAAATAGGCATTTATAATAAGTGAAAACAGGGAGTAATATCGCCTATTATTAATGAAAATATGTATTTAAGATACTTAGTAATTTTATCATAATTAATGTACTTACACTTACTTTTCTCGGTTACAAGCAACAAGAAGAGGTTTTTAAGGTATCAAATGTCATCGTCAGCCGTTTATCAGAAATAACATTTTTCATCTGGAAAAAGAACGTTCTGCTTTCATTGAAGGGATTGGAGCATATTTTAAACACACTATTTTGAAAGAACTCATACCAGTTACAACAGAACTTTTCCCTTTCAAACAGATGGAAATGTTGATCAAGACAAAGTAAAGGTTTTTTTTTGAATAGCCCTGGCGAATGAGAAAAAAATGTGCAATGGTTTCTGTTCGAGTTCATTTTCTGTTTATGCGTTTATAGAGGAATCAGGTTGATTTCTCTCTTTCTTCCGTAGGGAACACATTGTAGGGACGGTTTATTGTACAGCTGTACCGCTCTCGTCTTTCTCGCGTGCAATTGTTTGTTACATTTGTGCAGCTGAGAAGTTACCCCTACCACAAAATATCTAGAATTGTAACGCGCAGATCAATACAATATCGTTCGCCAAAACTATTCAAAAATACAATACTTCCCTCATTCTCTCTATATCTTGATATTCGTATGTTCAAGATAACCGTGCGTTCCTTCCACTAATGAAGGTTAAAAAGCTTCATTGAATGGGAGGAGGAGAAAGTTTTTGACTGCTTGAAAACAATAAATGTATGAAAAGATTCTCAATAGATATTTTAGTGAGCTGAACATGCTATTTACTTTTTATAACTTTCTTTCGCTTTGACATATTTAAATTCTTTAAAATGTGTAAATTGCAGAAAAAATTTCTATCGATCCAAAACAAGCAAACAAGGTTTTAAGCCATAAAATGAGCAGCAGCCTAAACAGGCAAATTAAAAACTGGCCCTACAAACCCCAAATATATGGCAACGTGTTCATTTCTATCTGACTTTTAAGTAGATCCACCCAGATATAAAAGGCAACTTGCCTAATTTCCGAGTTCTGAAAATGATTAATCTAGTACCACCGAGATTTGAGCTTTTCTGTGGGCAAAAATGCATGAAAATAAAACATTTTGTGAATAAAATTAATTACAGAGTTTTTTTGTTAAACTGTCTTAATATTAATGTTAACATCTGTATTATTTCTCATTTTTCAGACAAATTGCAAAGACAGCACAGTGCTGAATACCAGTAATAAGGTTAGTGGTCCTCTAACAATAGATATTAGGTCATCATAGGAGGTTTTCTTCCTTATACATATAGAACGCTAAACATTTTATATATTTTCACAGGGCTATTTTGAAAATTCAGGAATATGTTGAAGTTATGAGGAGATTTAAGTATTTTTATTAACATATTAACTCTTCACAAAAAGAAATTGCAGTTCATCATGAAGGTCCACTAAAAATTATTGCCATAGTTGACCGTCTGAATGTTCCATGACAGACTTTTTGTCTTGCCGCGATTATCAAAGAAAAGTTGAAAAGTTTTAGCTGTACTGTCATCTGCATACATCCTCACGGGTTGACGAAATCTCCTAATATAATTTTTGTTTGTTAGCAAACGATTATTCAGATCTTAGAAACTTTCTAACAATTATTTCTGCGTTTAATTCTTCAATCCCGTCGCGTAAAATGCTTGTGAGGAGGAGGAAACAATTTCTAAATCATTGCTCTCCAAATTACTCTTTCCCTGTAAATGTCACCTGTATTCCATCTCCTGTGAATGAAACGATTGTGGATTTTTTAAAAATTTGATCTTTCATCTTGCCTTAACAAACGTAGGGGTGCGTTCAAGAAAGGGCTGATAAAATTTATAGGAGGGGTAAAGAGACGACATTTAAACATTACCCTACAAGTTATTAAATAGCATGTCTTAAGATATTATTATTATTATTATTATTATTATTATTATTATTACTAAAATACATATATTAAACATTCTAATTAACTCGTTAGTGAACATAGTTGAGGATGATGCCACATGTTCTAGTCAACCAACGATAAATGCTGATTTCCTAAAAGTTATAGAAAAGTGGGCGTAAGAGGAGGAAAAAGAAATAGGAAATGACGGATTACTTAATGTCACATCATTATAAAAATTATTGAAGTATTCCTATTTAATCAGGAGTAATATTCATGGAGGTAACAATTTTCTTTCTGTCATTTATTACATCACTTTGAGACTAACCAATTTCCTATTTTCACGATAAGTTAATCAAACTGGTATTGAAATATTCAGTTCACAGGTTCAAATAAAAAGGCAACGTTTCCCAATTTTATTGGATGCAGATGAGGCAATTTCATTATTGATTAGGGTATTCCAAAGTGTCCAGTCCTCCATGAGTATTTAATGAGGTAATCATGCAGAATACATGACAAAGGCAACTAGTAATTAAATTATCGCTCCAGGCCTGCCCTTGTTCTCCTCTTCTAGCACATTTTATCCACTTTTGATTGCAAAAGTGAGCAAGGACTTTATCATCTCGTTCATTGCAACTGTTAATAACCCCAAAAGGTCGCTGAAAATCAAAGGAATCAAAAAAACGGCTACAAGGTGTCGGGCATGGCGTTATTAGCTCCTTGGGGGATGCTGTAAACAGGGAATCGTCTCTAATTAATGTTAAGACTTCCTTCCTCGTGCGCCTTTGTTAAGGCTCGTAATTATTTCACTTTGTCGCGAGAAGCGAGTAGAGCGCGAATTGTTACAAGCCTCCCTTGAGGGCACGCAGAACCGCAACACAACTTCGTGATATATTAAGCTACGTGGAACGCTCACAATTCGGGGAACCACATGTTGGAATCCGTCTTAGCGACAACGGCACTGTCGCTTCCTGCTCCTAGGCGTTCATTTCAAGTTGCTCTACCTTAATCTAGGCATTCTTATCTGAAAAACAAGGTTATTGAAAGCCCAGGAAAGTTTGAAAATTTGGTAATTGTATTAGAAACTAAAATATAACAATAAAATAAAACATTTTGTTCAGAATTTCATTAACATATGTCCCGATTATTGTTTTTTTTTTTCTGTAGCAGGTTAAATTTCATATATTTTATCATTGAGTGATGACAAGAGCCTGGATTTTGATAATCTAAAAATGTTTTAAAATTGACTTAAAAAATTGCAGCAAAATTGTATAAACTGACCTACAAACTTTTACAAAATAACTGAAAGGTTTAGACCAAATTAACAATTTACTCATTTCACATAATTCATGGTATACAATGAACTGTAAACAATTTACAATCATTTTGTACTAAAATGGAAAATATTTTATAAATTAATAAATGAGATGCATAATAAATTGACTAATGATTATTAATTAGCTTTTCAAACTTTTATATTTTCCATTCTTCTTACAGGCAGTGAATAAATAACTGTGTGTGTGTGTGTGTGTGTGTGTGTGCGTGCGCGCGCGCACGCACACATATTATAACCTACATATAAAATAACGAGAACTTGAGAAGCAGAAATAGATAAAACACTTAAATATTGATATAATTTTCGTTATATATTAAACCACCAATGTTCCTCAAAGGCAGAAAATAAGTTTTTTTTTTTTTTTTTTTCCGCCCATTCTTACTGCTGAGGCACCACAGGCGGTGGACACTGATGATACATGAAATGAAATGGTAAATTGGGAAAGGAGTATTTTTAAAGGAATGAAACTTTCCAGGCCTGAATTTAGGGTACCCCCCTCCCCCGACATTTGTACCCACAAGTTATCATTTATTATTGTCAAAATAAAATAGCATTTCCATTCAAACTGTCACTGGAAGTACCTATGTATTCCTATAATGGAAAGACAGTTACAAGTCCTTTTCCAGTGTTGTGTATTAATGCAAAAGGGGGGGGGGGTCTTGACATCGTTAATGATAGAAATTTTATTAGAATCTGCAGAATCGTCATCTTGAAAAGGGTTGATAGCATTTCTCGCTATATTTCTAAAAAACTAATATTCTTCAAAGGCATTCAGTGGCAAATCAACAGGCATAACGTTCGGATTCAGAACACCCACATTAACCTTAAATTAAATGACGTTAAATCATTGAGCATTGAGCACGAAAGAGATTGTTCGGAGTGAACGTCTTTGGTGCTATATGCAGGGTAAAGCTTTATGGGTAATTTTTCTTTGCAAGGTTAAAAAAATAGAGAAATTACCTTCATTTTTGTATAAAAATATTCTCATGCAACTTCATGTGGTGCGTGAATATTTTTGTACACCCTGAACTTTAAAACTCTGAACGAACAATCACCATCTTAAATATAAAATCTTAATTTCATATAAAAATTATTTTCAATGCAAACACATGTACCTTTGTATTTTCATAAAACTATAAATACATCCATAAATCTGAGTGTAATTATATTTTTACGTTGATATGTTCCGTTATATTTATTGCTGTAAAACTATATTTTAGATACATACTTATGCATGAGATGCAGTTAAACAGAGAAAGGGAACAACAAAAAGCCCTATAGCACCATATACTGGTAAAGCTTGTTCCCTGAATGCGTTTCCACCCGGCAGCCTTTGGAGGAAGATATGAGTTAGGCGCGCTGTCGGGTTCTCGCCTCCGTTTCATATGAAGTTCCATAAACAACGGTGTTGTCACGTCTCGCAACTATATTACGCATGTGAACGCATGATTCCGGGTTAAGAACTTATCACTGTGAAACACAAATATGTAGACTATCCAATACCCTGCAGATTGCAATTGATTGCTCCTCTGTAAGATTTATATCTACAGAGCACTATTCGAGGTGATTTCATTTCAATATGCCTTTTATTAACGGTACGAAAGCGAAACCCAAGTTTTTGTACAAGGCGTCTTAGAGACGTTCTTTTATTTGAGAATTGTTTATATGTTGGGAGAATTTGGAATGTTGGAGGTTTTCCTTCCCTAGAAGGAAGTAGAAGTTGTAGATTTCTCACCAAACTATTGCACTTTCGAATTCATCAAATTTCCCCAATGGTTTTGCTTTTGTTTCTACCTTTATCGGCGTTACTGGCCCTCCCCTGAAGATTTTTCTGATTGTTGGTAATTCAGTTCTAAAATTTGGCCTTCAAGGATCCTTTACTTACTTTATTCTTTACAAAAAAGCCATGCATTTTATATACCATTTTCTGGCGCTTCTTGTTTAGAGCTGTTGTTATGTGTTTAGACTTGCTAATAGGTCCTAGCTCAAACTCTGCAGTATTGGAATGCTGATCAGCGCATTTCGTTCACTTGCAGCTTAATATAAAGCATTTGCTTATCATTGTTCACTGGCACACTTAACCAAAGACGCCACATATTTTAACAGACACTGCCAAGACAAACCTTGTTGCCGAACAGTAACGATACAACTGCGTAAAAAAAATCCTCCTTTTCACTCCACGTGGATTTGATTGAGAGTTGTCAGTAGCTAAAACTAGCACATAATTAGCTACTGCAGGGCAAAAAAGGCGAACTATGTGTTTAAACAACAAGAGATAAGTGATAGCGGCCCACCCTTGACAGCGGGTGGAAATGCATTTAGGGAACGGACTTTAACAAACTTCTTAATCAGACAGCAGGCATATCTGAGTGCCTGCAACAGCATTCAGTACTCAGTTGACAGTGAACATACGGAGAAACCGTGACCTCCTATCAGTGTATCCATATTTTGTTCATTATTTCCCTTTGTACTCCTGCATTATTATTATTATTATTATTATTATTATTATTATTATGCTGTTTTATTTATTTGTTTGTTTGTTTTCTGAGAATAAGTATTTGGATTAAATTACGTGTATAAAGAAATGCCGAGCGTGAAACCAATTTTAGGTCATACATTGAGCATTATGTACATGAACTTAAAATATATTTACGAAAGACGGAAGTGTCATTTTGCTAACCGCGTGGAAATACAATAGTGTGTAATTTTTTTTCTATGGAGGTATAAGTTATAACCAAAAAACTATTTACAATGAATATACCATAAATGTTTCCAACATTTTGACAATTTTTTCTCTGTTTTAGTACAAATCACATGCTTTAAATTTTTCCATGAAAATTGCACATTTCCAACATTTTGATAAACAAATTCAATCTTTTAATTGCTGGGTGGACAAATTAGATTACAACGTACTACGGCTAGTAAGAGCCTACATTTTCTTTTTTACTTATTGATCCTTCATGAAAGATCGTTGCATTGTAATCAACAGGCATCGGAATTTTTAAGCACTAAATCCAGAATGAATGTGAATTAAGTTATGTTCGTATTGGACTATAGACACAGGTAAGGGAGGGGGGGGCTGCAGTGGGTCACGAGCTATAAACCACTATCTGTTTTCGTCTATTAGTTCTTGTTTACCTGTACAGTTGATTCAGTTTACATATGAACGGTCTTTAACATCCCAGCACATTCAATTGAGGACTGAAACGGCCGATAAATTTTGCTCCGAGGCCTTTCCTTTCAGGCTTGAGATTTTTTTATGTGCCATAAATCTACGACATGGGACCCACGGCTTTAACTCCCTTCCCAAGTAAGGCATGCTTAGGATTTTTACGCCCGAGAAAAAAATGCATCAATCCTGGCCGGGATTGAACCACGATTTGGGATTTAGGAGAAAAGTTTGGTTATCACTAGACCATCAGGACCAACTTTGTTTACTTTCCGATCGGTAAATCATAGCGAGTGTTTGAGTGCATCTAACTTGATGTTAAGTGCTTAAGAATTTTGATGGCTAATTATCAAGCTGCACCATAGATTCTTTACATGGGTGTATTTTAACATGTTTATCAGTGCCCTCCGTTTACACTTGTCGAGAAAGAAAGGAGAAGGGTAGGCGACTGGTTTAAAAAATGTAACATGTCCAAGGTGTTAAGGTTGCCTTTAGATAGAAAAATAAAAAACAATACGGGAGAAGAATATATGATTAATGCTAAACGTATAAGACCAGCATATATTAAAAGATAACAATGATTTCAGGAAATTATTAATTTAATTATAAATATAAAGTTGGTTTAAGTAGAAAAATGCATTGCTCACCAAATAAAAATAGTACAGACATGCATTAATAACTGGCATATACCTACTTGTTTAAGATTTAGGTTTGCAATTCAGAGTGCATGCCCCAAGCCTAAAATCTATAATTAAATTCAAGAAATATGTTCAACGGTTAAAAATATATTTCTTTTATAAGAGTTATTTGTTGTTTTTTTCTGATTTCTCCTATTTATTTTTCAGTTTTCACACATAATCTTAGCCACTTTTATAAATGTTGGCGGTAAACCTTTTTCTTTATTATAATTTTTTCTGTTTTCACATACTTTCTCAATGCCGATAGAATATTGTAAATTTTGTTTTTGTTTGTTTTTAGTAACTGTTGAAAAAGAAATATTATCTGCTATTATAAAACGTATTAATTTTTATTAATTATTTAAGTATGACATATTAATCTCATATATTAACTAGTTTTTATCATAAGAAATAGATGTTGAAACCTTCCTTTCCTAAATCCAAATACTGCTTTATTTTTCAGTCTTTTGTTTAAAATTGTGATTGATTTACAAAACTCACCTTATACCGTCTCTAAACGTATACCATTCTGTATGTTACACCCTGTACCAAAAATTCATATTAGCATCGGAAATTCCATTGCAAATAAATGTACACAGCGATGAATGTAATGCTTTCTTCATAATTACTTGTATTAGGTTAATTTACTTTCGAGGGCAAAGAGAAAATAATTCACACAATTAATAAGCATAACAAAATGGAACGAAAGCCCCTTTACAGATAAATGAGAAAAGCAGCTGTTGGCGGAAACAAGACATGTAAAAAATAGAAGTAATTTCAACGACATTGGTCTTGAAATAACGGACGAGGGCGTCTGGAAGGCGCCCTGGGGTTATCAGCAGGAGTCAGTTCGAGTAAGACAAATGGAGAAATCCCACAAAATAAACCATTACTAAGATAACTTCATTCTAAAGTTCTACTCTTTAAAAGACTGCGAAGTGTTGGCTGTTTTCCGCGCCCGTATTACAAGCGAAGCTTCTCGAAAGGGGCGGGCTTATTAGAAAATAAAAGTACTTAACCGCCTTGAGGGTCGCGAGCTCAAGTATCGTCAGAGTCAAGAGTGCATTTCGTCTAAACGTTTATTATCTGTCTGTACAACAGTTTTACAGAAGATATGAGGTATACGCTGGTTCCAAAGTTTCTCGTCTATGATATTTCTGTCAATATACTTTATTTATTCGTTTTGTTTGGTACCAATTGTATGATGATGTTGCCAATTCTTGCATTCAACTTCCAACATGTTTATTATACTTTTATTAGTTTTACTCTGTATTTTGAGGTAAATTTAATATATTGCCTAATTTAAAATTAAATGAGAAAAGTTTAATAATAACAACAATAATAATAATAATAATAATAATAATAATAATAATAATAATAATATATTAGATATGATATTTCTTGCTTTTTTAATAGTGTTTAACGCCCGTTTTTACTATTGAGGCACCACAGGCAGTGGGCACTGATGATACACGAGATTGGGAATAATAGATTGGGAAAATATTTTTTTAAGAGAGGAAACGTTCCAGGCCTAAGTTTAGGGTATCTCCCCGCCATTTGCCATATATGAGGACCGAGGAAAACCTGGAAAACATCTCTGTCAGGGAGGACCGTCCTAGAGGGATTCGAACCCGAGATCTGCCGCTCACGACTCCGTGCCTCAATGACATTGGCCATCCGTGGCGGTCTTGCTAAAATAGGAGTAATAATGTTGTATTAGATTTTTTAAAATTTGTTCTGGGACTTTTAAAAAAATTAACTTCCAAAAATTGATACAAATATGTATTAAGACTGAAAGAGAATGTGTTGGTGAAAGAAACAAAAGAAGCAAACCTAGCAGGAGAAAGCGACTGTATATGAGGACTCTAACTGCAAAAATAACTTCCTCTATTTTTTCAAATTTGAAGTTAAGAACAAAAAAAAAAAAAATAAATAAAATAAAATTCATACCAGTGAAATCCGAAGTTAGTTTATCCTTACTTTGTAATCTTCATTGAGAATGTATCAAAATAAATATATATTAACAAATAAAAATGTTTAGCTATTGATTTGTTAGTAAGTGCGACTTTTGCAACCAAGATTTGCTGAATGTAAGCTTTGCACTATAACCTTTTGCAGAATTCATTTTATAATAGCAAAAAAAATGAGGATGTAACACTTCAGACAATTTAATTAGAAGTGTCATTTAAATCACTTAATTTAATGTATAAATAACAGGGGAGTGTACATACTAATGATATAAACTTCAACTTTATGATCCGGAAGGTAGGCGATTCTTCTACAGGTTGCACTCATCCACCATATCAGCTGCTATGTCAATATCTGGTGCATGTTTGAAAAAAGTACAGGGAGTAGCAAGTTTCACAGTCTTATTGTTAATACTTCTGAGAAAGATATAGAAGTCCTTTCCCCTGCTCTTCCTTTACAGAATTACGTTAGAGTTGACTCCTGCTCTTAGCACGTTCGATAATGCTTCTGGCTCTCTCAAGAGATTCGTGTTTTAGCCTGTGCTGTGTTTTACCTTGTTAATAAAGTAAACCAGTTTACAAAAGTGTATAAATATCACACTTTCATTTTCCTCTACAACTGTATTCCAGTCTTCATTAAAGACATTATTATCCAATCTCTTAACAGTTGCAAAATTGCTGATCGTCTCAATGTCTGGGTTGTCTTGTGCCTTTTCATTTCTTTTTCAACATTGAAGAATAACTGGTGGGAAGGTCCTATGAAAATGTCTCATCTAAGGAAAAAAAAATCAACTTCACCAGGAATGTGCTGACTGTTCAATAAAGAAAGAGCATTTTTTTTAGATATACTTTCTCGCGTTAAAATTTAGCTTTACAGTATTTTGTTAGCTAAATGCGCAAAGTACATTTGGTTTCAGTTTCATTGTCACTTCCGATTCCCGGCTGAGAGGTGTGCAAATTGAGACATGTTCAGTTCCGCCCAAAACATAATGAGGTGAAACGAGACGAATACTGTGTTACCCTGAAATGGTGCTTTCATCTCAATAAATCTTCAGCTAAGGCCTATGCAATGCTGCAGTTTGTTCTTCCCAATAGCACTGCTCAAAGATGGTTCAAATTGCTTAAAGTAATTAATTTCAAAGGAAAATCGCTGCTGTCAATGTGAGAGAGGATCGTCGAAGAGCATTAAGAACACTTGCAGAAATTCTACAAATTTTACTGAGTTCCGCACACTCTTTGGTAACAAAAGTTTATATGGGAAGTGTTTATGCATGCTGGGTTTCAAGACTGCTAATTCCTGAACAAAAGTACGTTCGCGTGCAGCTTTACATGCAATTAAAAATTTTACAGGAAGATGCGGAGTTGTTTCAGAGGTAATCACTGTTGATGAGACAGATCCGAAGACCAAACAGAAAATCGAAATCTTTCTTTCAAATAATTAAAAAAATAAACAAATAAAGAAATGGCTACTCTCATGGGAAAGTTACGCTCATCTCATATTTCGGTATTTAAGGAATAGTTTACCAGCATTTCGTACCACGCCACACAAGTAACTGGGGAATACCACACAGGTGTCCTGGCCATATCACACACTTGCAAAAGTCCACATTTCCGTGAAACAAACTGAACGCTGCACTAGGATATCTGTTGAATATGTCCCTAACACTCCTAATAGTCCTGATTTAGGCCCTTGCGATTTTTTTCCTTTTCCCCAAATTGAAGGAACGCTTTCGTGAGAGCATTTTCCCATAATCAGAATCAGCGCTGAAAGCTGCGGAGTCGATTCTGAAGTACCTGTCAAAAATTGGTTTGGAGCATGTCTTTGACGACTGGTAGAAACTCTGGGACAGATACACAAGGACTTCTTTGAGAAAGATGATCAAAATTATAAGGATGAGTAACGAAAGTCATGTTTTTTAAAAAAAAACTTTATTGAACAGCCCCGTATATTCAAATACATCATGTCTATTAAAACTGTGTTCTTGTGTTCTTGTTCAGAACCTCACACCCGTCACTTATGATGTAGGGAGTTGTATCTACAGACTTCAAATAATCAAACAAAAGGATATTTAACTAGGACTTTTGGAAAATTTGTTTTCAGTCCATACGTAAGCAGTAACTTTTCTTAGTCAATTTTGTTTTTGAGTGTCCTTTTACAACACAAAGTGGATTAAGTTTAACTGCATGCAGTAATCTGATTTGGTATTTTTAAGAGGGGTTCAATTTTTGGATCCTAAAATACGATACCAAAACGTTTGTTCATCTTTTTTGAGTAGATCATACAAAGTTTTTATGGCTGTTTTGTGCTCATCTGGGCAAGTCATATATATTTTAGAGGAACTGTAGGCAATGGAGTAGACCAGAACTGCCAAACTCGAGGAAATGAAAATATAGAATAAGGTTTCATCTTAAATATCTGTTAAATACATTCTCCATAACTTCCGTATATTACACTCAGATGGTAGCGTTGAGTGCCGTTGAGCTTATTTGCGAATTCCTCAATGCTTTCTCTGGTAGCCCTAAATGTTGAATCACCTCCTCTTGTGCTTGAATGTTTCACCAGTACGTGTCACCTGAAATCCAAATATAAGGAAAACGTCCAAAAATATATCTAAGCAAACTGAAAGTTGTTCCTAAGCACAATTACAAATAAAGTATTTTGCTTGGGCTTGATATCTCTTATTTATGCTATTTTTGTTTGCGCTATCTCTGCTGCATACATAAATGATTTAGAATAAAATGTCCTCGTGTTTAATTTATTCAAAAATAAGCAGAAGGACCAGAGGCGCGCTTAGGGGTATTAAGAGAAAGACAAGAAAGATATAAACAAGAAGAGCCAGTTGAAAAACAAGAAGACGAAGAAGATTATGTCCAAATTGAATGAGAAGAAGGGAACAGAATTAACAGAGGAAAAGAATAATGGAAGTCTTCAGGCAGAAAGGATGCAGCTGAGAGAAGAAAAAGTAGACCGAGAACAAAAGGAGGATATTTTAAAGTACAGATAAAAGATGAAAAGTAGAAGAAGAAGGAAAAAGAGAAGAGAAGAACACATCATGGCCCAGTATAGCTGCTGCTTGCAGCGGCAACAACCTCAGGTTTTGTTGCCCGAAATTTCGGCGAGGAACAGCCTCAGCAGAAAAGAAGATTGTAGATGTTTAATTGTAAATTAATTCATTCTAAATTAATTATTGATACTGGGTACATTTTTAGATTTTTTAGATTAATTAACATTTTTTTGATTTAATTATACGTTATAGTTAAAATAGTTATAGTGCTGGATTTCAGTACCGGTTTAGTTTTTTGAAGTTTTAGTTTTGTCTAGTTATAGTATTAGTACTGTAGATTTTAAAATTGGTAGAATTTATATTCTATTGATAAATTTAAGAGGAATAAATAAAAACGAATCTGAAATATTATGTCCTGATATAGAGTCAAGTTATCAGGATAAAAGCATTGCAGAATAAAATCAATTATATTAAATATCAAGTTGGTCACTTGACCCACCTTGGGGTTTCACCCCCCCCCTCCCCCGTACATACCATGAACTGCTTTTGCTGGAGTTTATATCTTTGCATGCGGAGGTACAACTTTCCAGTAGTGCTGTCAAAAAGCTGTCGATAGATTTGGATTGAACAATGGAGGCTGCAGTTTTTCTTTTCTAGGTGATAAAATAATTCATATAATGAATAGATAGTTATGACATATTAGCAACAGGTTGCAGTTTCAAATTTCAAAATTTCAAAGACGCAGAAAATGAAATAAGAGCACCGCTTGTTTTAACATACTCTATGTGTTTATAATCGTAATGGATCATTGGATGTAAACTCTTGCTAGATTATTACATGAAAAAGATTGCATTTTGTAACAAAGTGCATTTATTTTAATTGATGTTACTTTGTGTTGTTTTCTAACACAAACTCAATCAAGTATAGACATCTATCAATATACATGCCAGTTTTATCGTTAAAAGTTTTTCGCTTGTTTAGGCTACTTTCAGTAGAACTATCACCAAACATATAATTTATGTATTGGAAATAAACAAAATGCAAAACAGTGGCAAGTAAAATTAACACAAAGAGCATGAATATGCGTTTTAAACATTTGTATGCTTTGTTTATACACTATAAGTTCTTTTCATTTTCAGTTTTTAGAACTTTCATATCCTTATTTTATAATAATAAATAACAAATGATAATGGCGGTTTCATTTGAGATATTTGTTATTTGTAGAACATGTTTGCTCAATTGCGCTCATGTTTCAAAATAAACCTTTGTTTTGAAACATGAACAAACGCAAGACAAATAATGTTGTATTTCATTACATCAAGCATTTTTATTTTTACCATTGACTGGTCAGTAAAATCAAAATTACTTGTAGCATTACCTATGATTAATGCAACCTACATTATGCAATAGTATTCTGTTAATTAAACGACATGTTTTTCACATGCTTTAAATACAGAGTGAAGTATTTATAGTGTCGCGGTCATTTTCCTCGGAAGTGAAGGAGATAAAAAAAATGCTTCACACAAAATTTGAAGTGCTGTTAGGGGGACATAAGATGAAGACCTTAACTCATCCTTGAAATGTTACTCTCATGCTATTTCAAAGTCAAATATATTTTTTCAAATAGAATGGTGTTTTTTTTTCCCCGAAAAAAGCATTCCATTTTTAGTATCTTATGTCCCCCTAAGAGCACTTCAAATTTTATTATGAAGAATTTTTTTTTTTTTTGATTTTCCCCTTAGTTTCGGAGGAAATTGCCCCCGACACTGTAAATAGCTCAGTCTGTATGTTACCATTCTATTGTTAAAATATATAGGAAAAATAGACTTGCGACTTGCATAAGCTCTACCCTTCATGTTAGCACCCTTCATTACCGCTACGTGTGGTCCAGGTCGTTAATGCGCAGGATGTGCAGTAGGTGTCAGGTTCGATTCTCACTACGACCGTCTTTCCTAATTGATATTTTTTCTAGGATTGCATCAGTCCTCATAATGTCAGATGCCCGAGGTACCCTAAACTAAATTAAAAGTACTTAAATATACTAAGAAAATAATTTATCTTATAATTTTAATAAAGATCTATCTCTATTAAAGTTTGTGCATAAATGATTTCTAAATCTAAACCTGGAACGCTTTCTTCCGCTATAAAAAAATCCTTTCCCATTTACCATTCCTTTCATGTATCATCAGTGCCCACCGCCTGTGATGCCTCAGTAGTTACAACGGGCGTTAAACACTATAAAATAAAAAAGTACCCTTCATTAATTTCAAGTTGTTGATAAATATGACAGCCTAAACATTGTTCTACTCAAATGTTTTCAGTCCGTCTTCCAAATCAATTGATATGCATGGAATAAGATGTAAAGGGAAACGGATCTGCAGTGATCTTCTTCGTAAGAATAGTAAGAAACAGACATTTTCCATTGCTAAAACAATTTCATTAAAATTGGTTTAGCGCTTTATAAAGAAATTCAGCGAATTAAATTCTATTTGCAGACCACTTACCATAAGGACATCAGAGGTGGTCAAAGCAAAGCATGAGCGTTTTGCCAAAATGCTCTACGTAGACAAAAAATAATCACCCTGACGTAAATATTTCCACCAGATCCATTACTCACAGGGACGTCTGCTAATACATACCATTATCTCCTTCAGTGGTATGCTCAAAATAGTGGCAAAAACGTTTCCTTTGCTGTCAAGATAAATGTCGCTTGTATCTAGTGTTAATTCCCGACATTTCAGGTGATGGACATTATATGTGATGAAATTATAAATTGGGAAAAGTATTTAGTTGGAAAAGAAAGCCTAAGTTTAGGGTACCTCTGGTATTTTCCATGACTGAGGAATGAGAAAAACCTTTTAACAATCTCATACAGTAAGGAGGTTCTTGGTAGGATTCAAACCGCAGATCTCACAATCACAAGTCTCTACTTTAGCGAACTCTGCTTGTAGATGAAAAATGTCGCGATAGAAAAAATACAATAGAGAAAAGGACAACATTTTTTGTCCTCAATCCGCTACGCAATGGACTTTGCATACAATAGCGAAATCAGTTGACTTTTACGGGAAGCGCTATCTCCGGTAAGACTGGAGTTAATAATCCACTAACATAGGCGATCCATTTTTTATTTGTTTATTTAAGGACGCTCTTTAACTCTCAAGTCATCAGCGTCCCATTCAACTCAGGGCGTGAAACGGCCGACAAATTTTGCTCAGATACCCCTTTTTTCAGGCATGAGGTTCTTTATCATGCCGTAAATGTACGACACGAGACCCACGACTTTACTTCCCTTCCGAAGGAAGCCATACTTAGGATTTTTACACCCGAAAAAATCCATAGATCCTGGCCGGGTTCGAACCCGCGATCTTGGGTTTAGAAGTCAAGATGGTAACCACTACATCACCAAGACCGACTTCTTATAGAAATGCAAATTGGATCGCATGCGTCTTCTAAACACAAGATCGCGGGTTCAAACCCGGCCAGAATCGATGGATTTTTTCGGGCGTAAAAATCATATGTATAGCTTCCTTCGGAAGGGAAGTAAAGCCGGGGTCCCGTGTCGTACGTTTACGGCACGAAAAAGAACCTCAAGCCTGAAAGAAGAGGCCTCTGAGCAAAATTTATCGACCGTTTCACGCCCTGAATAGAATGAGACGCTGATGACCTGTAATGTTAAAGAGCGTCCTTAAATAAACAAATAAAATTCTATAAGAAGTGAGTGAGACTCCTATGGCGAAAGTGAGAAACGTGCTAGAACAAATAAATATTTATTTATGACCTACATGTATTGTAGGAGAGAATTTGTGCTAAATTTCCAGGAGTAACATGTCCATCGGGAACTGCAACTATCAGATTGATGACTAAAGTTTGAACACAATGAGCTTTTATTAACAAGAAGCCAAATCCTTGTTTTAACACAGGATAAGCATGATGAAAGTCTTCAACAGGTAAGCCCAACAATTTAGTGTATCTGTTGACAGTGCATACAAAGTCTCTTAGCTTTATCTTCATGCGTAAATAATACTTGCCCTTACAGACTGACAGATCCAGTGCTGGAGTCGCGCCTCCTTTCATTAACGCCAGCGGGGAAAACCGAGTCCATTTACAAGAGAAGTGGTGTTGTGACTGCAACAAATGCAGGCGGATGGAACAGTTCAAATGCACGGAAAGAACCAATTGTATGCAAAATTAACTTTTTAGGATGTATGTTAATAGTTAATCACATTTAGTATACAGCGAAATTAAATGAGAAACCGTAATGTAGCAATGTAATGCGTAAAGTAAATAATCATCAAAAGGGAGGGGAAAACGAACGCGCTTTTGCTTTTAACACTATAGGTTTTGCATATAAATTAACCTATCTAAATGTGTAACCTGTGCGTTGTTTTAACGCTATAAATTTTAATACAAAATGGTAATATTTATTATATTGAGACAGTGTAGACAAATTATGAAGATTAAAATAAACAGATAAACCTTGCTGCGGACTCGAACCCATTACTCTCCCGCTAGTAACACGACACTCTAACCAACTGAGCTATCAGGCCATCAGGGTCAACATGTTAATTATCCGCCTACACATGTTGAAATGACACTACCTGAATTTGAGCTAGATTTTCTCCGCTGCCGTCCGCGAAAGGAGACATGACTCCGGCATAGGATCTGTCAGTGTGTAAGGAAAAATTAAAAAATTGGAATCCAAGGCGTTTTCATTCACAAGAAGCAGAGATCAAAAAGGCAGATTTGAATAGGTCAGATTGATGAAACAGGCTGTCTATTAGATACTTCTCCTCGAAAGCCTTTAGTATTATTAGCCTAGCAAGTGAATGTATCTATCGGCGATGATATCAACGTACTCCGCTACTACATCTTCATTCATATAATAATACTGCTGTACATGAAATAATAGTATTGCAGGCGCTGAAACAGAATATCCGGAAGGCAGTTTACAATATTGCTGTCAATGTCTCAAAACCTTTTCAAAAGATTCAGGCATGTGTCGCAGAAGAATCAGGCACCTCGAGTATCTATTATGATGATGGGTACAATATTAATTACTATTTTTCTTCTTCCTAGAGCCTTGGCCTGCAGCAGCGACCTCTGCTTTCTTTACCTCCGTCTGACGACTTCATCGATAGAGGGAAGTATTGCAGAAGGGTATGTAATCAGCATGCCGGTATCCCGCGAGTCGCCTATTATGCGGCTCCCTAGATCGAAGAACGCCACCTCTCCATCAATAAGCTCCCTAATTATCCTCAAGAGACTGGTGCACCCATCCCAGATCTCCCTACTTAGAAAGATTCCTAAGCAGGTACCGGGAATCAAACCCAGGTCTGCCAGTCAGCAGTTTGCAACTGACCAAGGAAGTGGTCGTTATTACTATTTACTACTAATAAATAACGAAAAAATCAACAAGTTCGCTCTTTGAGTTCCGACTGCGTGATATCACTTATTTCGGCTTTACGTAGTAATTTCCCCTCGGTAAAATAAATTTCCGATTGCATAGTGGAGTGAGAATTCTGTATATGCAAGGAAATTCGAGGAAGCTAGGAAGCTAAGTAGACACTTTTCCAAGTCAAAAGAGGGCAGCAGCCATCAGTGATGGTTTGGGAAATGTCGCATCAGGGGGGGGGGGGGGACATCATTCAATTTCTGTAAACAAGAAATAAAAATTGAAGGCAGGCAGCATCAGGAACACATCTTGCTCTGTGCTACGAAATCCTGGTGTAAGACACTTCAGCTTTCAAAATACTCCGCCTTGACTCGCAAGGTACGCATGCTTCAGGAATGTGTTCCAGAATTAATTATTGCAGAAGACTAGTTCCCTAGTAGACCAGGTCTGAATTTCTGGACTAAAGAGCAAGGTTTTTGTAAACCCTACTCCAGTATGCAACAAATTAAGTACATAAGTGATAATTTTACAATTTTAATTGTGTTGATCGATATAAAATGAAATTTACTGTGTTTTTCTAAGTGTTACATTTCAAAGCATAGCACCTCTTAGACAAGGGACAGACTTCATAACAAGAACGAATGAGTGTATTTATTGAAATTAACACTCATAATATTGACTTTGCAACCTTGGTACGGTGACTTTCATTATAATAGATTAATAAATAAGCTATACTTCCATTGCTTAATGTAGTTATAATAATAATAATAATAATAATAATAATAATAACAACAACAACATAAGCATCCAGAACGTAGAATCTCTACCCTCTTGCCAGTAGAATAAGTAAACACAATATTATCTGTACATAGACACATACATTTGTTAATTCAGTTTAGTTTCCTCCGTCCCTCCCCCAGTTTTCAGTTTCAGACCTGAGCTGTCTCACTTTCACATGAATTTGCTCCCACCTGCTCGTCATCCTTGCCTGCCAGCAGAGCCCAGCATGCTCCTTGCCCTGTGTTAGAGTAGTAAAGGAAGACTACAAAACTTTTTTCTCAACACCTCAGTGCTGCTACAGTTCGCTATGATGTGCGACCATGGCTCTTCCTCTCCATATAAAGGGCAAATTCTTAGTCACTTTCACCTGAGATTCAGATCTGACGCCTTACTCCAAGCCTAAACCATGCGAGTTCCTGTTTAATGAATCTGGCCCTTGTTTTGATGTACAACTCCACCCGCCACCCAGATTTTAACCCCGTTTGTACTTCTAACGAGATCTTCTCCCCACATTCCGCGATTGTATGATGTATGTCCTGGCGGTTCCTGACCTTCCTCCATACAGTTCTCCTGTTATCCCATATCCGGTGATTTCTATTAAATAGTTTAGCTATTTGTTCTAAGTTTATTACATATTTAAAAAATTAAATTGTTTATAGTGAATGATATATAAGTCACGATACAATTTCAAAAACAACATTTAAATAAAATAAAAACCTTTATAGTAGCACTTTAATGTCTTAAGCACTTTATTTATCACTTTCAGTCTTGTCTGCATCTAACTGTTGATTAAATGCAAGTTTTATGAGAGACTTAAAAACGTTATTCTGTCAGGCAAGGTATTTTAAGGTTCAAAATGCGCAGTAGTATACAAAACCTCTCTTCTCTGAGGCAAACACAGAGAAAGCATAATTATACTCACTGTCAGCTTACATTAGTACATACTAAATTTTCCCTCCCACAGCGCTGTTGTATAAATGATATATTAATTCTAATGAGACAACAGAAGCAGAGAAACATTCCAGTTGTAGTAAAGATGAAATAATATTGTTCAGGTGTGGCTTTGTTGGGTTTAAATTTTGATCTACGTTCTGATGTTATTTCAAAGTTATGTCTCTGAACAACTTCAAGAAATACCCAAACTCCTACAGATCAGAAAATTTATTAAACAGATGAATATAAATATAAATAAAAAAAAATTACAATTACACATGGAACATAAAGAGAGATAAATAAAAATGAGGAAATCAGAAAAAATAATAATTTTTCAAAATTTAGATAAACTTTTTAGAAGCCGATGGTTCAAGTCAACCTGAAGTGAGAAAGCAATAAATAGAAAAAGTAAATAATTCAGATTCTGTGGTATGGAATGACAACAACATTAATATAAGTGTAAAATATGTATTTATAGTGCTAATACCAAATACAGAGTTATTTATAGCCTGCGTCCGCAGCTGAAAACAAGCCACGCAAGACTAAGGTCGCGCCATTCTCCGTCTCGTATGGCCAAATTCCCCAAACATTTTTACTTTACTGCTATGGCCAATAATACAGAATATTTATTTGGACGCGTGGCCGACTTAACGGGTTTTGCCTGCTCTGTTTCTAACCAGTTCTTTTCCCTTCTCTCCGTGGGCTGACGCTAAGTCATTGTGCTGTACAACGGTTGAACGTTGTGGGATCACGTGCTTCAGTGTTACAGTGTGTTAGTGCTGTTATAATGTCAAAAAGTCTGTATACTTTAGCACACAGTATTTTTATGTGCGATTCTTCTCTAATAGAGAATTTATACGGCGATTTACAGACAGATTCGCTGCTATTCGTGCCCCTCACAGAGAAACGGTTCGTAGTCTTGTGAATAGATTTAGGAAAACGTGATCGGTTCTCGATAATAACCCGAAAATAAAACGCCGTGTTCTCACAGAGGAAAAACATCGGAGAAAAGCTAGAACGAAGTTCAAAGAAATATCTGAGAAAGCTTGCACAGGAATCAGGGATTTAGCAGAACTCGGTTTGGAATGTCACTAATCTTTTAAAATTAAAACCCTATAAGATAACCGTAGTTCAGAAATTGCAACCACGCTATAATGTGAGTAGAGTAAATTTCTGCAATTGGGTGTTGGATAATGTTAATTATCTATCTATTGAACCTCGTTTAATATATTTTAGGACGAAGCATATTTTTTTTAACATGGCCATGTAGCGACACAAAACAATAGATACTGGTGTGCAGAAACCCCCGATCTTGTACAAAAAATATCAGTGCATGAACAAAAAATTGGTGTTTGATGTGCTGTAGAAACTAATGCGCATGAATTTAAGGAGCTATGAATATCCAACTCTGGCAGCAAACAGCGTGCTTCCGGTGCCAAGGAAATCTCCGCTAAGCCGGCCACGCGTCGAAAAGAGGGCTGTGTAGTATGCACACGGAAATAATAATTTGAATCATAGAGGCTGGAAGTGGTGCCCGCCTGCAGTCACACACTTTGACATCTTTTAATGCTTTCAACCCAATTTTGGTCCTGATATTTTCTTTAAATTTCTGTATAGCAGTAATTCTCAGCCTTTTTAAATCCTGGACCCACCTTGAAGGACATTAAAACTCCAAAGGACCCATAAACTAAATTAGTACATGTGATAAATATGTTATTATATAAACTAAATAATTATATCTAAGTACCAGTTGAAATGTTATTAAAAATGCTCTACTCTCCAAACTGAAGAAACGGTTGGGGCAGCCGTTCCTGCGTAAATTGTGTGCGTTGTAGAGCTCGAAGATGGAGCATTATCACTTTTGGGGTTGTGCGCTTCATTCACGTATACTCCCATTTCCTTTTTATGTCCCCTATTTAAGTCACATATCAAACATTATGAACTTTAGACTGAAATGTAGCCAGTATCATATGAAGGCGGACTGAAATACTGTACATGAGTAATAAGAAAAGGTGTATGTTTGGTTTTGTTTTGTTGGGTAAGTAATTTTATGTGGAATTTTCACAAAATGAATTTTAAAATGAGGCTTTGAATATGCATTAATTCATATTCGGCTCTATATTCCATTATAAATCGTTAGAAAAGTGTTATTATTTATTATTATGATTCAAATGCAAATATTTCGGTTCCAGTTAGCATTCTTGCATTTCCGCAAAACAAAATACAAAAAGGGGGCGAGTATGCACAGTGTAGGTGATGTGCGAGTGGAAGAAGGGAGTAACTACTTCCAACAGTGAAAATGTAAGTTAAACCAGAATAGCCAGTTGTATAAACTTTGTTGTATTAAACATGAATATGGCTCTAGTTTTCATTTTACATAACTTTGTTACAGTGAAGGCACTTTATGCTGATTTTATGCTTTATATATAAAACAATGAGGTAGCAAATCGGTATGATATTTAAACAACGAGGAGTTTTTTTATAGTGTGTAATATTCTTTTGTGGCTAGTTTTTTGGAATTAAATATATATATATAGTTTCAATAATTGTTTTCTGAAGTAATTTTCAATGTATTTGTCTGTCATTTTAACTTTCAGATAGCTGTGTTCTATTAAGGCCAATTTGACATACTTCATAGACGTGATAGCGAATCAAAATGCCACGAATTTGTATGAACAGTATTGACAACTCTTGCAACGTGTGTGGGGAAGCAATCTATTATTTCAATAGTCACAAAAGTCTACCACCACTCTTTTATTTGTAAAATCGGGGACAAACCTAAAACATGCGCTCCTCATATAATCTGCAGCACTTGTGCCAGCAACCTAAGAAATTGGATTAATGGGAAAGGACCTCAATGTATTTTGGATTGCTCATGATCTGGAGAGAGCCAACCAACTACTCAAGTGACTGCTACTTTTGTATGGTTTTTCCTATCAAGTACTCGTAGGGCATTTCTAGGAAGAAGAACAAGAAGTGGACAGTCGTATATCCTAACATTACGTCTTCCATGCGTCCAGTCCAATGCAGGGAAGGGCTTCCAATAGTATACATTTTACTTCTGATAAAGAGGAAGAAATAATGTGCGTTAAATGAACCTTGCAAATGTTCTATCTGATGAACCCCACAAACTGAACCAGAGTGAGTTACGTGATCTCATAAGAAATTTGGAAATTTCTAAAGCTAAGTGGAGTTTGCTAGGAGAGGATGTGAGTATTTCATTGCACTGTAGAAGAAAGCAGAAAGTTATTTCTTTTTCACCATTTTGACATGTCATTGGTATTGTTGTATATTATTGTTCTTTTATTTTCTGCTTCTTAAGTTAATATTTTTATTATTCATATTTATGTATTACCATACATTTATTTATATACATCATGTTTTATTATACTCATATATGTATGAGTATTGTCAACTTTACTATCAATGTTGTGATTGTAATATTGTGGCTATAACGTCATATAACTTTTATTAGATTGGTAGGCGGAAGAGAAGACCTAATGGCCTTGGCTCTACCAGAATAAGTAAATAAATGCAAAGGTCATTAAGGTACGGACTCGTGAGCCTGAGGTTTGGGGTTCAATTTCTGCCAGGACCGTCCTGCCTGACACAGGATTTTATTTCCACTTTTCCTTAGTTCCCATAAATGGCAAACTTAGGCTTGGGATGTTTCATTTCTTAAAATAAAATTGTTTCCCACTTTATCATTCCATGTTAAGAGAGGGTTAAACTGTATTTTAAATTTTTCTTGTTGCATGCTAATGGAGGCTCCCAGAATTTGTAAAAACAAGTCCGCCGAGTGAATACTCTTTTCTAAGGTAAGCTTAAGTTCTTCTCCATTTTGGTAGAGTTTCTTTCTATTCCATTTGATTATGCTGTGCACATGAAGGAATCATTAATCAGAACATTAAATAATAATTCTTTGAGAACAAAACAGGGTAAAAAAACTATAAAGAGAGTGTGAATGAACTGTTGTCTTGCTATGACAAGTTTGGTTGCAACATGTTAAAAGTTAACTTTCTTCGTTCTCACCGCGACTTCTTTACCCAGAACTGTAGAGCAACAAGTGACGAACATGTGAGTGGTTCCACCAGTACATGGAGAAGCAGTATGCAGACAAGTGGAGCCCTGCTATTTTAGCAGATTACTGTTGGACTGTCACCAGGGATTCTCTAGAGTTATTAACGTCAAGCGAAGTGAAAACGCTCAACATGAGATTATCAATTTCATAACACAGTCTAAACGTAGGTTATTTATATAAGTAACTTTCTAAAAGTTCTACGTTTTGTATATTTATATTTATGATCTGTTGATTTATATTTTGATACAGTATGAATTACTTTTTTATTCATGAAAACCAAACTTTAATTGGGGCATTGCGCTTCATAAACAGCAGCTCTGTGCATCCAAATTAAGAAAGGGACTACAAACAATAGGGATGGACTCCATTTGGAGAGCGAGTCAGGGGATTAGAAAGAGTGAACGGAGGAAGGTTAGGAACCACTTGAGGAATATGGATAGGCAGCAGACAATTGTTCAATCAGAGAGATGATTTCGCTGGAAGTACAGTCGGGGCTAAAATCGAATGGGGGGATCGAGCAGTACATCAAAACAGGGACTAAACTCATTAGACAGGGGAACGTGGCCCGGACTAGGGACATGCGAACAACTTAAGATCACTGACTAATATGAGCGGAGAATTTGCCTTATCAGTTAGGAAAGAGAATCATGGACATATTTTCTGGCTGAATGTAAAGATACAGAAGAATGGAGGGGAAAGTATCTATTGCATTCCTTTACAGAATCGAACAGAGGGGTCATGCTGGGCTTGGCCGGCTGGCAAGGAAGGAGAGGAGTGATTAGATAAATTTCTGATGAAAGTGAGACAGCTCAGGTCTGAAAAGGCTGATAACTGTGAAAGAATTTGGGGAAAAACATCTACAATGGAATTTATTTATAATTTATATGTATTTTTAATATTTTAAAAGTGTGTTCTTCAGGTATTTCTTATTTTATTCTATTTTTATTTGTTTTTATAGCTGAATGTATAAGTTTTATATCTTAGTGCGAATATCTAATATAATGTATTGTGTTAAATGAAACACAAAAGTACTGTCACGGGTGGCCAATATCGTTAAGGCGGGGAATCGTGAGCAGGAGGTCTGGGATTCGATTTCCACCAGGACCATCCTCCCCGACTGTGTTTTTTTTTTTTCTTCAGGTTTTCCTCAGTCCTCATAAATGGCAAATGTCGGAGAGGTACTCATACTTAAGCCTGGAACACTTCTTTCCTTAAAATATATCATTTCATTTCATATATCACCAGTGTTCACTGCCTGTGGTGCCTCAGTAGTTAAAATGGGCATTAAACACTATTGAAAAAAGCATAAAAGCACCGGTGGACCTTTGCGCCTGTTGAAATTGTTTTGTATTGTATTGCATTAGTACCACAGTAATAATTACACTACTATCACTTCTTCTTCTTCTTCTTCTTCTTCTTCTTCTTCTTCTTCTAGTACAAAGAAGTGTCCATATCCATTTATAATGCTATTTTATTTTGATGTCATAAATATGTTACGCTTGCATTTGTGAATAGCAATTGAATTTATCAGTACCTGATGTAAGCATAGCCTTAAAAATTCTTGGCTTTTAACTTTTTGGAATATATCTAAGTATGTTCACTTAATCCTTTACGATATCAAATAGAGGAAGATGGTTATGTTGTATTTTGTGGGCAGGCAAGGAGGGAAAGGAGCGATTAGGTAATTTTTTTGATAAAAATGAGACAGTTTAGGTCTGAAAAGGCTGATAATCCGAGAGAAAGTGTGGGGAACTTGGTTGAATGTATTTGTATATGTCATTTCTAACATAACGTTGGTCTTCGTATATGTACTTTAATTTGTTGTTAAATATGTATATTTATTTTATTTTATTTTATAGTCAATTGTAAAATATATAATTAATATCTCGTATTTGATCCAATAGATATATTGCATTATAAAAGTTGAACCCTTGCTCCTGTGGAAATTGCATTGTGTTGTATTGATATCATTGAAATAAATATACTGCTATTAGCGAGGACTTTGACTTTAAGCTGCAGTTGACTTAATTCAAAACTTAGAGCTAAGTGTTTTTGGATGATATTCGGTCATTTAATGCTTAAAAAATCTTTAAAAAATGTTAAGACAATTACACACTTTTAATGATAATTTGTTGCAGAGTGTAATCTAAGCCTGATATATTCATTCATTTTTGAATGAATGCGATAGTTAAAAAGTGTATTAAACGTATAAGGAAATAAAATTAAAAAGAAAATATAACACAGAAATGCATTTATGAGACATTTGTATTCCATTTCCAAAATACAGTATAAATTGTTATATACCCGCCCCTTGACTCATCGGGGGGCCAAACGCTCACTCAGATCCCACCAGAGTCGCGACCCATAGGTTGAGAATCGCTCTCTACAGTATGGAGGCTGTTCCTGCACATTTTGTTTTTATCTCGCTTCTACTGGTAAACATTTCAATATAATGTACTACAGTAATTTTACTTCACTAAAGACCATCAGCGCGGGAACCGTCTTGTTATGACAGGCGCCTTGGGCGACCTTGGCCCAACTCGCGCTGCTCGCAGCTGGAGATGCAGTCCAGAAACCTCTGTTTTGTTATACGGTGCATCCGACATCAAAAGAGGTTTGGAAGGAATAGGGTAGAGATGGGCGTTAGAAATAGAAAAAAATGTTTGGCGGAAAGTTAGAAGGTTAATTGATATTGATAGGCAGGTAGTGGAAGCTGAGTGTTCTAACAAAGCCTCAATAGAATTACAATCGTAACTAAAAGAGGCAAGGGGAGGGAAGCATACATAAATGCAATGACAGGAGAAGACAGAACGGCAATAGCCTGGCTGCGTCTCGCGAGGTGGAAAACGCAGAAAAGGACGGATGACACAGAGAAGAAAAAGTGTCCTATGTGTTGTATAAAGGAAAGTTGGGTACATAGTATTTTTTTTTTGATTTATTTATTTATGGACGCTCTTTAACATCTGAGGTTATCAGCGTCCATTCAACCCAGGACGTGAAACGCCCGACTAATTTTGCTCAGAAGCCTCTCTTTCAGGCTTGAGGTTCTTTTTCTTGCCGTAAATGTACGACACGGGACCCACGGCTTTACTTCCCTTCCGAAGAAAGCCATACTTAGGAATTTTACGCCCGAAAAAATCCATCGGTCCTGGCCGGGTTCGAACCCGCGATCTTGGGTATAGGAGGCAAGTATGGTAGCCACTACACCACCAGGATCGACGTACATAGTTTTGCAGAAAGTGAAGCTACAGATTGCTGGAGATCGTAGGTTCTCTCCGAAAACTTTGTAAGGTCGAGAAGGAATAGAACTGCATATCTAAATTTGATATTGGGTAAGAATAATTGGCAGGGGATATGTGAGTTTATTAGGAAGATAAAATCGACAAGAGAAAATCTCTGGCTAGAGAGGAGATAGCAGATAATATATCTACATGTTTTAAATGAACTTCTACTGATTATTATTATTATTATTATTATTATTATTATTATTATTATTATTATTATTATTATGTCTTTTCTGTTTATATATAGACATGTATATATGTGGGTCCTGGTGGTGTAGTGGTAACCATATTTGCCTTCTAAACCCAAGGTTGTGGGTTCAAATCCGGCCAGGATCGATGGACTTTTATGGGCGTAAAAATCGTAAGTATGACTTCCTTTGCAGGGGAGGTAAAGCCGTGGGTCCCATGTCATACATTTATGGCATGAAAAAGAACCTCAAGCCTGAAAGAGGAGGCCTCTGAGCAAAATTTGTCGGCCGTTTCACGCCCTGAATAGAATGAGACGCTAATGACATGTGATGTTAAAGAGCGTCCGTAAATAAGCACATAAAAAAGGCATTTATATATTGAATTTGTATTTCTCTTATTTAGTACCCTTTAATGACAAATTTGGAATGTTTATTAATAGCATTTTTTTCTATTTTCCGCCATGATTGGGGAGTGGTAAGGTAATTTCCTAAACATGTTAGTATATACGACTTAAGAATTTGTATGTATATCAGAAGGTGCCAAAAAGTATACACACTTCAAGCAAAGAAAAAACTGTTTTAACATAACAAAACTGAATTCACACAAACAGAAAATGATGAACACTTATCACTTTAGACTTTTACATTTACAACAATTGCTCAAAATGCTCACCTTCCGCGTCTGTACACTTCTGAGTACGTTGAACTACTGATTGAGCAAATTTTGCGAAAGTGTCCTCAGCGATTGCAGCACATGCCGTTTCAATTTCTTCCGGAAGTGCTGCTGGTGTAGCTGGTTTTCTACGGTATACAACATCCTTAAGAGTTCCCCATAGGTAGAAGTCTAATGGAATTAATTCCAGAGAACTCGCTGGAAACTCAATCCGACATCTTTGTCCTATCCCAGTGCCTTGATAGATTGTCATCAAGATACGCACATACATCTTGGTGATAATGTGGTGGTGCACCATCCTGTTGCTTACGGTACCATGAGTCTGAAATTTGTCTCAAAGTGTGAAATTGTTACTTGCTATTGCGATTCTGTTCTGTACACACGTCTCCATTGCCTTTGAACGTCAACAACATTCTCCGGGTTCCAATACACTTCTAATTTGTTTTCCGCTGACGATAATCTTGGCTCCATTTTGTTGCAGAAACCTTAGCATAACGTAATGTGACTCACATTTGTTTACAGAACATCATACGATAATCTTGACTTCATTTGTTCATTGTTGATTAACATAATCTTGACTTCGTTTGTTCATTGTTAATTTACATAATCTTGACTTCGTTTGTTCATTGTTGATTTACCTGTAACGTAGCAACGCTATTATAGTATATGTGAGTGACATTTGTTTACAGAACATCATACTGCACATTACTGTTGTTTTTCGGTCCAACTTTGAAATATATTAAAAAGATGTCTAATGTGAAAGCGTGTATACATTTTTTGGCACCCTCGGTGTATACATATGTAATTCTGTGCATTTCTGTGTATGTGTGTTTTTCTCCTTCTTTTATGTTTAACAGGAGCACCAAAAGTCTGGTAGACCCGTGCACTGGATAATTATTTAATATGTATTCGGAAGTCATTATTGAAACAACCACAACCACCACCACCACCACCACTCCTACTACTACATGGCGCACAAATATGGACGATAAAAAGACAAGCTAATAAAATAGTTTTAAAAATGAAAATTTTACTGAGATCAGCAAGGAAATCAAAATTGTATAAAATTAGAAAGTTGCAACTTTCAACCTTGCAACAATATTCCCTCGGCACTGTTGAGCATAGATGAAATGAGACTAGTAACTTGTTTCTAATCACGCTTCATATTACTTATCCTATCACTTGATAAGAATGCTCTTATAAATACTTATCACTGGGTGCAGAACTGATAAGGAAAAATCTATCGCAATCTATGAAGCGGTGGTCTATTACTGGGAAGAGTTTTTGAGTTTTCCTGAATTTGTTGGTTTGTTAGGCTCAGAATAAAAGTTTAACGTTTATCAGTTCATGATACTATCGGCACAATAGCCAAGAGAATATTAAACAGAGGCAGTATAGAACATGACAAAGTGAAAGAAAGTTCCTCTAAATTTATAATTATGACGCCAAATGCAAATGTCAAGAGTTTCTTAGAACAAAGAAGTCATAAAAGATTTAAAAATCTAATACATAAACAGGAATCAATCAACATAATTGCTGAAAGACATGATCTTTGTTTACACTATTTTGTACAGTGCAGCAAGTGTGTAGATGTTACTGACCAACACTGATGGTGTGTTATATTTTGATCGATGCCGGGGTTCATTGCGGGGGTTGCGGCAACGGATGTGACGTAGGTTCTGGCGGAACGAGCCATTAGTTTGTGTTTATGCAGGCGGGCGAATGAAGAGAAATGGGGCGGGACTCGCAGGAAATTTTAAATTTCTCTCTCGTTGAGTATACGAAAGTGTGTGAACTTTGTCGACGCGATATTCTGAAGTTATTTCGAGATATATCGTTTGTTACAATATCGCGCGTAGAGCTGCATACTCTGCAGTTTAAAGATAATTCAAATCTTATAAGATAATTGTTCAAGTATTTTTAGCTCCCAATGGTTTATATGGTTGGCAAGCATGTACTAACAAACTTTTGGTTTTGATTTTAAGAATCGCGTCCAGATTGATAATTAAAATATAAATGCGTTTTCCTTCAGAAGACGGTAGATTTTTGTTCTTATGATACTAAACTCATAAGGATAGTTCAGTTAGGTGGAACACTGAACTGCTAGGAGTTCCATTCTCGGTGTAGCAAAGTAGCATTTGTGGATTCAATTTTCTTTCTCTTGGAACGCTTCGATATTCATATTCGAAGCTCCCTTTCTGGTGTACAAAGTTCATAGCAGATGGAAGTTGTGACGCAGTACGATTCATTTATTGTTACATTCTTGGGAACAATAAGCTGACATACTTGCATGCTTTGTATACAGCATAATGTCTATATATGCTTTATCAAATATTTACTCATTTTGTGCATATTTTTCTGTTATAATAAGGGCTCCTTTCTCTCCCTGGAGACATTACTTCAGGACTTGAATAATATCTCCAGGGATGGAAACGAGACATAAATACTTTTTGTTATTTTTTTAAGTTTTGGGTATTATATCAACTTTATAGATTTTTTTTTTGAACACTTTAGTAATTACTTTAATATTTAGGTAATTTTCAAGGCATATTTTTCAAGTTGTGTGTCAGTATTTTGGTCATAATCTGAACTTACTGTGCGACCCAATTTCTTGTGTACATGCACTAACAAACTTTCAAATGACACTATGACAAACGCAAAAACTGAACGTCAACCAATCCCTGCGTGTAGCAGCTTTGTCAAACTAAGTTTGCGTGCGCGGACGTGAACACTGCACATCAAAGCAAGCCTCAATGACTAACTCTATATGTTGTCATATCACGTGCAGAAGCACTAGCGTCATAATTTTCATTGTTACAAAACTTGCAGAGTTTCTACAGAAGACAACATAAAAAATATATATTTCTAACTTAACTGAGTGTGCACTTATTCACATTTCTTGTTCGTGTTTTTTTAACGGTGTTTAAGCTCGTTTTTACCATTGAGACGCCACAGGCGGTGAAAACTGATGATGCATGAGATGAAACGATAAATTGGGAAAGGATTTTTTATTAAGGATGGAGTTCCATGGGAATCGAACTCCAAACCTCCCGCTCACGAGTTCCCGCCTTAATAACCTCGGCCACCCATGGCTATTTTTTGTGGTAATTCTACCAGACACACTGTATATAAATGTTCTAATTTGACTACACATTGCTTCACTTTTATGTTTAGAAAAACCAATTGTACCGGCTTCTTGTGATATTTTAAGTCAAGCAAACACAATCACAGACTAACACACACTTATCTAAACTCTGTCGTACTGTAGAACTGTTTTGATTCCATTTGATATTGAAAGTGAATTATGTTAGCCTCTTTGTTTAGGTTATAGTTAGCATCGTACAAACCAGAGATTCTACAGAAATTTAAGCACTTTCTGATAACATTTCTGCAATTGTATTTTTAAATAGAAATGTTGCACACTCAATTATCACAGATAGCAAGTATGTACCATAACAGGGCGGAGAAAACACATGATAGGAGCAGTCTATAAACATACTTTACCTTAATATGATATTATTTTTGCGTCTACTTTAGCAAATAGCAGCAGCTCAGCATTGTCTATTACTGATAGCATTTCTGACTGCTTGTAAACTAAAAATGAATTAACACGTGCGCTCGTAGCTAAGTTAAAATGTGACAATTTGTGGAAACTAAAGTCGTTACAGATGAATAGTTTAATGTTGCATAGTTTATTGCCTCCTAAAGGTAGATGAATATAAAGTCTTATGGTGTAATAGTTTAAAGTGTTTTGTCAGCCTCGTATTATTCCATTTTCCTGATAATCAAAACTTTCTAATCAGGAAGATTTAACAGAGAACCCTATCAAAATAAGAAATGCTTTGGCTGCATTCAATGAAGTTGTAAAACAGTGTTCAAGAAAGTTTGCTTTAACAAGATATTTTTAATCCAATTGATACATCACTCTGTAAGGTCGATACTAATGATCGTTCGAATGGATGTGGTTATAGTTGTGAAAAGAATATCAGTGTGTGTGTGTGTGTGTGTAATTTCTTTAAAAGTTATGTTAGAATAAACACAAAAATCTCATATTTTCTAAACAACATGCCATTGGTCCTTGAGTAGTAAAGAAAACATGGCATGTGATTTCTTGTAATGGTTTTCAGTCTCTTTTTGTTTTTATTTTGTTTATAGCTTATGGGTACAATATTTAAAGCCCGTAATTGAACCGAAAGTAAATTTGACAAAAAAAAAAAAAAATACTTGTATGGAACATCAGGACAAGGCCGACTATATTTACCAGACCTCAATATAGAAATAAATAGTGGCCCAACTATTGCCCGATAGCAAATGCGAAACGTTCACGTATTATTACGTTTACAAATTGACACCTATCATTAGAGAGTATTTCGACGGTTTCTAAGGATCTGAAATTACTTAAAAACAATGTATCTCATATGTAAACGAAATATAAAATAATATAAATTATTAACTTCCGTACAGGTAATCATAAATATTTATAAAATACACGAACTTTCAAAATACTGGACACCTTATAATTAATAACATAACATAGATGGGACATCATCATATTTATCATCGTCTATTTTAATGAAAAGGACATCCTTGGGTAATAGTTATAAACGGATGTACCTGTCTTGTCTTAAACTACCGCCACGGGTGACCGAAGTCGATAAGGTGCGGACTCATGAGCGTGAGGTCTGGGCTTCGAATCCCACCAGGACCATCCTCCCTGACTTAGGTTTTTTCCAGGTTTTTCCTCAGTCCTCATGAATGGCAAATGCCGGGTAGATACCCTAAGCTTAGGCCTGGAACGTTTTCTTCCTTAAAAGTAAATCCTTTCCTAATATATCATTTCATCTCATACATCACGAGTATCCACCGCCTGTGGTACCTCTGTGGTAAAAACGGGCGTTAAACAACACTCATTGTCTTAACCTCACTTGCAAAGTATTCAAAACGTAATATTCTGCTCACACCATTCATTAACACCCTCATTTCGGTCTAAAAGCCGCTTCATATGTTCTTCCAGATCTTTCCTTTCATTGCTAACTCTCATGTACCATATGATTGTAGATTAGAGAAAACCACACAGGGAAAATGTTCTCCCTTACTGCAAATTTTGGTATGAAATATTTAATGCATACTACACACTACAGTTTAATCATTAATTTCAAAATTTTCACGGTGTATATCTTTACCCATTCCTCCTTTAATTGATTACTGCTATTTAGGAAATGTAAATATTGTATTATGCGGTGCACTGCCATAATTAAGACATGCATGTTGTATCATCACTTTCTATTTAGCTAGTTCCCTGGTGTGATTTCACTAAATCAATAATAACGCAATAAAAAACAAACGAAGTAATAAACCATGTAACTGCAGCGGACCAAATTAACCAACCCATGTAATTAACAGCACGGGCCACAATTTCCAACATTTTGTCTATTATCGATACCTACATTGTGGTCTGGTAAATGTAGTCGGTCTTGGTCAGGAGGTCCGAATCGTACAATGACAAAGAAAGCCATCTATTGTTCCCAAGCTATAAGTAGCTGACTTGCTGGGCCTAAACGAGGGATTCGGTATCAAACAAGATCACATGACGTTATACATTTGTGACTTTCGAGAATATAAAGGGGTTAGCAAAACGCACAGAGTAAACATGCACACTGAGCGACTCCCTAAATGGAATCCAATGTCAAGGCCGCCTTGATAACAACACATACACAGAAAACATGAAAGGTAAATCCATGGCAAAGAAATACTAACGCGTCATTTGCTCTTTCTTAAAATTTACTATGGAAAATCACTTTAGTCAGTCACAAAGTCTGAAACTGGTACCTCCAGAATACGAGTCCCAAACTTTGCAGTCTCGGTCATATTCATTATTTAGTGGCACACAATCAAAGAGTAAAACTTTTCAAAGAGCTACTTTTATTTTTAGATATGTTGCGAAATATACACATTCCTAAACAGGATCACCACTTGCTTAACCTTCATTAGTCTTCCCCAAAAAGACTACTTCTGAACGTGCAATATTTTCAAAAATATATTCGACGTTTTGCATGCTTAAATTCTGTAGCTAAAGTATAATGAGATACTTCGTAACTACCTAAATTATTAATTTAATTTACCTTTCAAATCAGCATCGCTCATTACTTAAACATTATAATTTACGGAAATTGTATGAATTGTTTCATTATGTCTCATTTAAAGAAAGAAAACAAGTAAAATCATCTGGTCTTTAATGATATCAACCACTATACACAGTGGAAGTACCCAGCAGCACATAAACGCTGCGGTCATCACCGTTAGATGAGATTAGCGCTATCAGAAATTCTTTGGAAGGGATTAAAGAAATCGTGGTTTGATGTCATTTGTTTTTGGAGCAGAAACGCGACAAATAAAAACGAGCACGCGGATCGTAAACCGCAGTCATACGAGCTCACATCAAAACCTAATTTCACCACCGCTTGGAATCGTGTGTACCAACCGAACTCCAGAAACAGGGGTACACAAAATATAGTTCTGCCGTCGAGTTACATCTGGACCATCACTATAAGGATGCACTCTTAAGATAATCTGTTTAATAATGATACAAGGTGTTTCAAGTGCAACAGACAGAAGACTGGCGACTTATTGCCAAAGCTGATCTCTTGCTCTGGAAATAGTGTAAATGTTGTTCAGAATGCAAAACCTTCTCAAATCTCTACCAACAGGAGCATCCTATATGACTGAGCCTACCTAAAATTGGTGTGATGGCTTGTAGGTGTCAATTTTGATCTTTGAACTAGTGCGCAGTCTGTTACGTGCATAGCACAGTCACTGAGAATACGGTCGAGAGCTCAAACTTGCGCAAGCGTAGTAATGATTTTTTCAAATCACTGTCCGAGAGGGGGTTCCTCATGAAGTTTGCGTTACTGTGTAGGCTAGCCTTGGTCTCAATATATTTGATTATGTCTGCCGTGTTCTGCTGTTTTGCGAATATGAAGTCCAATAATAGGATCAGAGTGCAGAGGTATTAATTATTTATTTTTAGTTTTATTGTAATAATATGGAATCATAATTATTTTATTTAATAGCGAAGGTCGTTTGTTATGCCATTGTTTTAACACTCATTCTTAAAACTCTCTCAATTGCATTTTAGTTTACCCTGGACCACATAGAGGTCGGTAACATTTCAAGTTAGCCATTTATAATTGTTTTACTTCTATTCCCGCATAATTGTCAACTGCAACAGAACGTTGCGGTTGAAAAGAAATAAAAACAACTAAAACTGAGAAGTATAGTAAGTTATACGAGTTACGGGGTCGACAGAACGCGGCTACCTATTGGGAGCAGCCAGTCGCTAAGGCCATATAATGCATGTGCAGGTAGCAGATTGTAGATAGTTGGAAGGAGATTTTGTCAGCGAGTAGTACGCGTGTTACTTGGTGTTTCATAGTGCGTAAATTGTGTGCTAATTGTTCTTAGTTAATCATTCTATCATTACACAAATATAGTATTAAAGAACGGGTTTCCTACGTACCGGGTTCTGTAGAGATATGGCAAGTCGATTCGCAAGAAAATATCCTGGCAATCGTGTTCCAGTAGAGAAATGCTTGTCAACTTGTTAAAAGGTTACGAGAGACAGGATCTCACAATGACAGGAAATGTGTTCCGAACTGCCATTCTCTTACGGCAGAAAAATGAGATGAAATCCGAGATATACTACACAGATGCCAACATCATTTTTAACATATGAAACACAGATTAGTGCTTATCATCATCGTTTTAAATAAATGTTATTTATTGCTTTCAGTAAAAATATAAATACCCAGCGATTCGATCTGCCTATTTCCCGTTGCTGCGGCTGCACTTCCACAGTAAGCAGCCCATAACTCAAATAACCTCACTGTAAATAGTTTACTCTTTAATGTCTGAGATAGTAATTATGTAAGTTGGTAATTTATGTTATAAAATAGCTAATATTTAAATATTGCTAACTTAATCTCAATGCACATTTAAAAGGATTAAAATCAGCGTAGACTTACTTAATTCCGCATTTAAAATAGCTCATTATTATGATCACGTTTACCATAAAGATGAGTCATCTGGTTCCCAAAAGTAAATTAAAAAGAACACAGTTATTCTGTCGTGTTGTCGTTTAAGACTACTAAATATAGAAGAATGCAATGTAGTGTACATTTTAACAGACACAAAAGACATCGACCACATTTATTGCAACGCCAAGCTCTAAACTGTGAAGAAAAATAAACAAATGTTCGCAACAGAAAGGAAACTACAAGTGAACCAAATATCACTCGCCTTTTTTAAGTTGCTTTTTCTGAACGTAATGTTTGGATAAAGGCGGTCGTTACCCATAACGGGAGTCTTGCAACCAATGGGCCAATTACATAACGTCTGCAACAGCTGACCTCTCTATATGTGGACCAACAAAGAGCAACACGCACTCTTGCAGGATAACGTTGAGTGGATTTTAAAGTTCCATACAAACAATGTGTAACAGGACTTTGCCACAAACTTTGAGGAATAGTACGTTAAACAGAGAGGATCATTTTTAGTTGAACATATGTTCGCTGATAAGTCCTTAAGAATCTATGTTTCCGTAAAGTCAGACCTCCGGTAAAACATTCTGTAGAAATGAAATGAAATTTTACATGCATTTTTTCACAAACTTCTCTGTGGAACAGAACTACGAACATTCACTTGTACATTTGTAAGTATGGAGTAATAAAGTTTAAGGGTAGCAGAACCCATTGTGGAACAGAATTTTACTAATAACTACAGGTTACAAGTCTGTACACTGGAAATGTATCAGACCACACTTTTGTAGAACAGGGCCTTAGTCTGCATCCCAAGTTCGCTGTTCTGTGCAGTGCGCATTCAGTCGGTCTACCCTATCACACTGCAATCATATTATAATTATGTTTGTTGTTCTGGGTTAATGCAAAAGGCACCTCCAGGCCTGATCAACGATGTTATGATGTACCACTTGCTGCATGCAGGAACATGTAGTTCCAGCAGGATGGCGCCCCACCGCACTTCAGCACGACATTCGTGCACATTTAACCGTAGAATTCGAGGAATACTGGATAGGAAGGGTAGAACCTGTTGTACATACAACCTATTGAGAGCAAAGCGCGACTGATTACTTAAATAAAATTTCAATTTATTGACAAGCACCGGAAATTTGTATAAATTTCTCTACAAATGTAGGAACATTAATAACTTCAAATATTAGCACAACATTTATTATCTTTTTAATGATTTTGGGAGTGATTTAACCCAAATATGCTCAGTATTAGCGAAAGTGATAACAATCCTGAGTAGGAATATGTATAAAGAAAGAATAAATAAGTATATGTGTTCAATGATAAAGTTGGGTTAAGTGCAATTTAAGTACGGCTTATGACTGATATTGGCGTTTCATGTTCCAAATGCATATTTCAGACCAGCATCTTAGTTAAGGTATTTTAAGGTTCTTGCTACCTGCCACGAAAATAATTTGCACAATGTTCATAGTTTTTTGCTTATAATGAGAACGTGATTATCAGGCAATATAAACAACCAAATAGATATAAAGGATCACATGGACTAATAAAATAAATGACCGAGAGCAATCGGGAAGCTGGATTTTTCTGCTATCTCTCGATGACTGAAATCAAAAATGCTCCTAAATGTAACCTTATGGGACCGTTGTCTCAAAGTGAGTTATTATGCTTGAATATCGATAAATACATACTAAAGTATTTAAATTGTCATTATGTCTGAGAAAAAACAAGACCCATTCTATAGGAATGACAATGAAATGCTGTGTGTTTTAAAAGCCCCTAAAGAGTGGAAATAACCTAATTCAAGGTATAACAACGTATAGCAAACAGCTGTTCCTCCATCTTGCTCTTATAGGCCTTCTTTTGCAACTTTTACTAATACTTTACCAGTGTAGCATATCTTTCGTGGAACAGAAAGTCACTTGACCACACTTTACAAGAACCTGCAGTGGTACACTTGTATGTATTACACCATATTGTGTAACAAGGCCCAAGTCTGAGCGATGTGTAAGAAACAGACCAGCAAACTAAAGGATAAGCGACTTATGCCGCATGCTTCATGCGCGGAATACGCTTGTGAGCTGCCGCTCCTAATAAATGCTTGCAGTTACAGCGCGGTACGGTTCCGATTACAAAGACAGCAATAATGGCACGATAAGGGAAATCTTTTAGAACACGAAACTACGATACTTGATTCATCACATTACACTTTCACTGAGATGTCTTGCGATTTCCGGTGGCATTCTTTGTTAAGACTCAACAAATAATACTTTCTCCTTTCATACACTACATCTTGTTAACACAAATATATGGAGGAGGAAAGTCGGTTGTTTGTGTAAATGTCTTGTGTATTTTGATTGATTTTATTTACAAATAATATTGCTCTTCAACAAATTATAGCAATTGGTATTTAAACTGCTTCCTTATGCAACAAAGAAATTGCAAACGACTTAAAAGTAATTATTAAATTATGATTTAAAATAATAATTATTTTTGAAAATTTAGTAATCATTACGTTTAAATTAGTTTTTAGTTACCAATAAATCTGTAATGCCTTTTTACTGCACACATTACTTATTAATTATTTATTGTGGCGAGCTTAGTTTATTAGGACTTCTCTTCCGCTCTACTAAGATAATTATAATTGCACTAAATTTCAGTGGCAAGACCACAATTATAACATAAGCAGTAACAAGGACAATACACATATAAACGTATGTAAAGCTTGAAAAGCAGTAAATAAACGTGTGCTAATATCTAAAAAGTGAACAATGAAAGGTATTAACGCAATAACAAAATATTAATAATACACGCAGTAATAATAACTACTCATATATCTATGTAAATCATGAAAGAGGGTTGGAAATAAATGCACTAGTAAAACATAAAATGTACACTAACAATTCTATGAAGTGCATAGGAAGATTTGTGATATCAATAACAATTAATAAAATGAAAAATTATACAGTAGGATAAAACGAATAAATACCTATTGTAACATAAGGAGTCTAAAGCTAGAGTAATGTACTATTTCTAATAACCAGAGTACGAAAGCTCAGATATTTATTTTGGTTAAAATAGACAGGAAAAAGCACTCTTAAATACTGAAAATGGACAGTAGTATGATTAAAATGGACCATTATTAAAATTGAAAACAGATTAATATCACTCATTATTAATGAAAATAGACATTTAAGATAATAATCTCCTTATTAAAGCACTTAAGCTTAATTTTCTTGGTTATAGGCAACAAGTTGTTTTTTTTTTCAAGGTCTCAACTATCATAGTCACCGCTTGTCAGAGAGAATAGGAAAAAGAATGTTCTACCTCCACTGAAATGAGTACAGTTTATTTCGGAAGGACTTATTCCAATTACAACAGAACATTCACCTTTCAGAATTTTATGGAAATGTTGTTCAAGACAAGGTAAAGTAGTTTTAAATAGTCCTGGCGAATGAGCAAAAATCTCAATGGTTTCTGGTCGAGTTCATTGTCTGTTTAAGCATTTATAGGAGAATCAGAGGTTAATATCTCGTTTACTTCCGTACTGAAGGGACGGTTTATTGCACAGTTGTACCGCTCTCATCTTTCTCGCTTGCAATTGTTTGTTGCATTTATGCAGTTGAGAAGTTATCCCTCCACAAATTACCCAGAATTGTCACGCGCAGATCCATACAAGTTCATTTGCTAGGACTGCTCAAAACTACAGTACTTCCCTCACCCTCAATATTTCCTGGTATTCGTATGTCCGAGGTAACCATGCGTTTCTTTCACTAATGAAGGTCCTGCTATATAAAGAGCTTAAGTGAATGGGTTGAGGAGAAAGTGTTTTTTTTTTTTTTTTTGACTGCTTGAAAAGAAATAAACGATAACAAGATTCTCAATATATATATATATATATATATATATATATATATTATGAGGTAAACATGTAATTTAATTTTCATAACTTCTTTCATTTCGATATGTTGAAATCCTTTATGTGCGATCCAAAACCTTAAAATAGGCAACAGAAGCCTCCTCCCCCTTTCAAAATAAAAACTGGCTCTATCGATTCCAAATGTACGCAAACATGTGCATTTTTATCTGACTTTTAAATAGGTAGAAAAGACGTTTTTGCCTAATTTCCGGGCTCTGCTAATAACATTAAACGATTTCTTATGAAATGCTTCTAAAGTTTGGCAGTCTCTGACATCCCGTGGCAATGCCTTGCAGAAACGGGCAGTGGTTATAGTGGAAGTTTATGAGTAAGGCGATGTTCGGTGCAACGTAATAAATAATAATTAGTTACGTGCTGAATATCAGAAGGTTATAAGAAGAAGATAGATTATGAAATTAAAAAGATAGAAAAGACGAAGAATATTATGCATAGCTTTGATGTGAGACAATGAATGTTTACTCAGCCTTTCAAGTTGCACTAAGCATATCGAGGGAGCGTGTTAAATGGTGGAACAAACGCACATCGCTAGTGTAATGTATGTATGTACATATGAGAGGTTGTATTTGCGTTAGTTTAAGAGTTTAAGTCTGTTAGGAGAGATTTGCAGCAAGTATGTTTAAGGTTCTGAGTAATTGTCTTTTTGCCAGACTTTTTCTAATGCCTGAACATTCGATCTCAAAGGATCAACGTCCACCGCCTCTGATACCTCGGTAGTGAAAACGGGTGTTAGACACTATTAAAAAACTGCCTTTTCAACACTAGCAGCTAATAATGGTCTAATAATTGTTTGTAATTATTGTCATACGTTTCATTTCATTTTGTTAAAAAACAGTTCAATAAAATAAATGAATTAATATATAAAACAAATAAAACGTGTAATGGGAGTGTTCTACGAAATCATATTAATGTAGAAAAAAAACACATCATTGTACATTTATCTCAGTAATGGCGTCATTATCCTTAAGAACACAAAATTGTGTCAGCATATAATGAAACACTTGTTTTGTGCACATTACAGATAGATGGAAGTAATTAAAAAGAGATTTTCAAAACTACGCGTCTGATAAATCTCCAACCTGTTGAACAATTGCAGTATAACAGCTGCCTGGTAACGGCGCTAGCAGCCAAAACCGTACCGTCCTTAGGCTGATGAATCGCCACTTTATCATTATTAACCATTTTAATTAAAGACGAATGTAAATCAAACAAAATTAATGGAGCAGAAAAGATTCTGCTAGTAGAATTCGATATCCCTTTTCTTTGTTTTCTGAGAGCCATTATTTATCAAGTTACATTTCTCTATTTTCTGTGAAAAGTTTTGAAAAGAATTACTTTCCTCTGTGAGTAAAATCTGCAGAAATTTCAGTTTAATATTACAAGAGAGAAGTAATATGTGCGAGAAAAGAGAAGAGAGCATAAGAATTAAAAGAAAAAGAAATGAAGAAAGATTGGCAAAAGAAAATGAACTTTTCTACAAAAAAATAAAATAAAAATAAAAGGAGAAAATCGCTCACACGAATAAAAACTTAGCAAGAAAAGCAAATATAGGAAAGTATAAATGTGTGTAAAGTTCAGGGGCTGCGTAAACTTAGCCAATTTCTCAGCAACTTCAATAACTTTAAAAATGAACATAAAATACAAATTAGGCCTTATTAATTATTTAAATGAAATAGCTTGTTGCATTTCCATATCATATTACGGGATCAAAATTAAAATCCTTGCAATCTGTAAATATTAGAAAAAGAAACCACATTTTTAGAATTATATCGTTATTGTTGAGATCAAACGACAAAAAATAATGGTATACTCTTAATTAAATGAAATATTGACCACCGTTAGACAAAACTATGTGTGGGTGTTGTTAAACATGTTAAATGTAACCATATTTATAAACGATATGCCCTCGATATCATCAGTAAAATAGAGAAAAATAACAGAAGGTTTCGAGTTACATTTTGTATTTAAGAATATTTTTCTTATACTTCAATAAAACAAAAACATGTTACTATTCAGAAAAAAGACAATGTACATACTTGGCGAATATACGCAATCAACAATGCAATTTTCAGCGGCTTTTAAATTTAATTTAAATTTTATGTAATGCAAACTATTGCTGAAAGTTATTACACAGCGCTCTTGCATACTAATATAATTATCACACACATATTAGATTAATGTTTCACAGTTGCTATTTTCACCACAATGCTTGTGTTAAACATAAAACATATGCATCGTTTTAAATATAGTTTAAATGCTGAATTAATTTGTTCTTTTATTTTAAAACAATAGCGAAAAATTAAACGTTAGAGTCATTTTTAAATTTCGGTTTTCAGGTATGCCCTACCCCTAATGGATCAATTACCCTGATTTTCAGTATTTTTCTTATTTTGTTTAAATGGCATGAATAGAGCTTATTTTAAAAAAATGTTTAAAATTGCGGCCACAATTTTTAAATTTCGGTTTAACCTCCCACTAGTTAAATTTCGGTTTTCAGGTATAGCCCTGTTCTTAATGGCTGGATTTCCCTTATTTTCAGAAACTATTTTTCTTATTTTATTTAAATGGTACATACAGAGTTTCATTTTAAAAAATTGAAGCCGCTAGAGCAGTTTTTAAATTTTGAGTTTCAGGTAAACCCCGATTTCTAATAGTTTGATTTCATGATTTTCCGAAACTATTTTATTTACTTATTTTAATGCCATACACTGAGTTTCATTGAGCAGAAAACAAAATTGCGGCCGGTATATAGATTTTTAAATTTTCGCTTTAGATTAACCCCCATTCTCAATGATCCAGTTTTGCTGGTTAACTAACTCGTTGACAGTTTGTTAATTATGGTTATATGTCGAATTTCGTTGAAAAAAATCGTTGATATAGCGTTAAAATGTATACATTTTTTCATTGTTATTTTCGGTGCCTAGTAGGTAAGAAGGATGGAGATTTAAAGAAATTGTTCAAAAATAGTTTCATGGGTACAACCGCAATTCCTTCGGAATTGGCTAAAATTAATTACCAAAATAAATAAACGGAAGAAAAATAAAAATTAATTAGGAACATAAGTTTTTTTGCATAAACAAAGAAAAATAAATCATTTGCAAAGGTAAGGTTTAAAATCAACCAACTGTTCACATAGGGCTATTAAAACTTATTTCCTTTGTTACTTAGGAGAATAATTCTCTTTAGCAGGAATAACCCATAGCATTGATTAAAGGGAAGTAAAGTAGAGCAATGTTGAAATCCCGAGCATAGAAACAAGTTCTCTGGTGCGATGAACTGAAGGATTTGAAGAACAGCTTCTTTCTAAATTTGCTGTACCTGCTGCGAAATTTGCGGTATGACCTATGCCAAGATATACAAAACAGCAGTTGACTTTTCTGCATATCCCACGTTAAGGCAACAGTTGGGTGCGAGACGAACGAGATTTGTGCAGATGACATGGAAGTTTAATAACTTGTTTGTCCTGAACTGAATCTGATCTGACTCTTATAGAACATCTTCAGAATGAATTCAAAGAGCTCAGCATGCAAAATCTGTCTGGCGTTCTTGTAAAAGAACGAGGGAAAATTTTCCAGCACAAACTTAACAACTTCTGATGGAAAGCCTGCATTTTTTTTCTGTTTTTTTTAATGATGTTTAACGCCCATTTTAACTACTGAGGCACCACAAGCGGTGAACACTGCGATAAAATAATATATTGAGATATTTTTTTAAGGAAAGAAACGTTCCAGGGCTAAGTTTAGGGTATCTCCCCGGCATTTGCCATTTATGAGGACTGAAGAAAACCTGGAAAAAACCTCAGAGAGGACGGCCCTGGTGTGATTCGAGCCCCAGACCTCGCGCTCACAAGTTCGCACCTTAAAGACCTCGGCCAACCGTAGTGTATGTTTTTCTTATTAGATTGAAATGACGAATCAAACAGAATGTGTCCGAATATTTTTAGCCAAATAATGTACAGGGAAGACTTTATGTTGCTAGGGGATGATATCACCCGAGGGAAGATAAAGAGATACAAGATAAATCAACACAATGCAAGTCACCGAAATAACCAAGAGTTAATACTAAAAAAGTTGTAAATTTTCCGAAAAAATTGCTTACAGGCTGATGTAAGCCAATTATTCCACTTTTCTACCCCTAATTTTAAAGTCACGTTTATCTCTTACATAATATGTAGGGTTTTTAGCCGCCTCTGAATGTCTGTCCATGTCTCAAAACCTGCATATGCTCTAAATATGCACAAAGCCATTTGCTTTTCCGTTGGATTGCCAGTGGTTCCCAGTCTAATTGTTAAACCTTTTCGGAGCCAAAATGTCTACCCTCTTATGAACTTCGCCGCCTTTATATGAACTTTCTCCATTGCATAGCTTTTAACTGCTTTAACATGTAGCCTATCACTTTGTTCTCCATTAGCGGTCGAACTAATAACACAAAAGCTGTTTCCCTATAACGGGCGATCGACAAGTTTCTCCGCCCTCGGGTGATGTGCACTGCACAGGAGAAACTTGGTACTTCTATATTTCTGACATTCCTTCCTTCGAAACTGTTGCTAAGGATTGGAGTTCGGAATATGTGCTTGCTTTGGTGGTTAAGTGAAAACAATAACCATACGCCCGGCATGTGGTCAGTTCTGCCGCCCGAATTCACTTCCCTAATGAAATCTCGGCCACACAAATTTTTAATAGTGTTTAACGCCCATGTTTTTTAAAGGAAGGCCTAAGTTTAGGGTACCTCCCCGGCATTTGCCATTTATGAGGACTGAGAAAAACCTGGAAAAAACCTAAGGATTTTTTTATTACTCTCATAAATAAAGTACAAAGCTCTCCAAGTTTTCGGCAACTGCATTTGCGTGTTCGTCCAACCCAAAACTACTGGACATGCGTAGGTATTTACAACAATCTACGAATTTTTTTTTCACTGCTTAGATGATAATTTTGAAGTTTCTACTCTTGACATACAAAACAATATAGCTTTTCTTTTAATTTATTTTCATTTCAATTGTGAACTTTTTTAGATCATTTTGTAAAGCCAACCCATCCAAAGTATTCAAAAAATTTGTATAGATAATTCAATCGTGTGCAATCTAAACCTAGGCTGCCAACTTCCAAATTAGGAAAGAATATGACACCACATCAAAGATTTTCTAAAAATCTATTGTTACCGAGTCTATCCCGTCGGTCATTGCTACATTCCAGTAACAATGAAACAATCTGACTGTAGCGCGAGTACCAACTTCTGAAACCAAGTTGGTATTTATTGAACCCATATATTTTCCCGAAAATATTTTGCTACTACCATGCGTTCCATTTATAGCCGGGCAATAGATCTTTAAATGCGTAGTTTTCTTTTGCACTGCAGTGACCTCGGTATTATTCCAGTAGCGTACTAGCGGTGAATTACCCACTCAAGGCTATCAGTTATGCTATACTGTGTCAGTTGCTGCCTCTTGTTCGAGCTGTAAAGACTAGAGGTTGTTCATTGTGCATCTCAAAAGTGAAAGTTTATTCAACACATCTGTTTTGTGTAGATTATGCGTGTGGGTGAAAATTTCATCCGAAGATGCCAGGGATGTCTGAATTCAGATGCACAACACTTATAACATGGTTAGTGGTCATTATAGTGCGTGTTACTACACTCATGAGTAAGTAACGCAGGAGTTTTAGAACGGAAAACCCCCTGTGTAATAGAATGTGCGCGGAGCACATGATCCGTGGTCCGGCAAATAAGAAACGCTCTGTAGATGTCCCATTAGCTTACACACAACAAATATCAGACTAACTGATCTATTATTATTAATATATATCTTAACTAAGAATGGATTGTCTGGGGTGCCACAAATGACGAATGCAACTTAATTTTCGTTCGCTTTCTCTTTAAAACCAAACACGCTAAATGCAAGGGAGTTGGGGCATAGATTAAATCATTCACGTCCTCCAGCACTTAATACTGCCTCTGGTTACAATTAAGTTAACATTCAAAACAAACCTTTTACAACACTACAAAGCAACGGGCCATGGAGAATACTATTTATTGAACAAATGTATAACATTGTCCGCTAATTAAAAAACTTAACAGGCAAGCGTCCGATCCGTCATGACGAAAACGTGGAATTAGGGAGATGTGCTGCTGAAAGCCTTGCGGGGGGAAGGTAAAACCTTTTTAGTTAATTCCGTTAATTCCATTATAATTTGTTTCGCTGTTCTGAGCACAAACTAACGCTAATTTCACCACCAGATAAAACGCTGTTGGTATTAAAAGCATTACATAATTCTCTTGGTTGCATGTAAGTAAATATTGTCCAATAAATACACGTGTTTTAAGTCAATATGCCCCTCACTTTGGACAGAGAATTAACCTTGTTAAGTCGTGTGCTCCTGAACCTTTTTCCAACCCCTTCCCCCCAAAAAATCTCCTAGGGTGGCCGAGGTGGTTAAGGCGCGGACTCATGAGTGGTAAGTTGGGGTTCGAATCCCGCCAGAACCGTCCTCCCTGACTGAGGTTTTTTTCCAGGTTTTTCTCAGTCCTCATAAATGGACATGCCGGAAGTTATTCTAAACTTAGGCCTGGAACGTTTCCTTCCTTAAAAAAAAACTTACCCAATGTGTATCATCAGTGCCTACCGCCTGTGGTGCCTCAGTAGTAAAAACGGGCGTTAAACATTACTTAAAAAATTAAAAATTTAGCACATCACACATTTTTCAAACAAAGTTAATGAACGTATTTTGTGATCTGCGTTTTCTGCTGTGCTTTCTGAACAGTTTCTACAGCCATCTCTTTGCTTGAGTCTAAAACTCTTTAAAGGTGGAGGTGCAGCTTTGAAGATAAACTATTGGACAGTTTATGACGACTTATAATGAACCTTTCTCTTTTTAAAGCAAGAACCAGACATAAAAAATTCGGGTCACGGACCTTCGGCTAGCTATTTTTACATACAGGTGATCGGTCTTGTACATGTTGCAATGACTTGTTTATACAGAGGGTGACAAAAAAGTATACACACTTCAAGCAAAGAAAAAAACTCTGTTAACATAACAAAACTGAATTCACGCAAACGGAAAATGATGAGCATTAATCATCTTAGACTTTTACAGATGCAACAGTTGCTCAAAATGCCCACCATCGGCATCGATACACTTCTGAGTACGTTGAACTATTGATTGAGTAACGTTAGCGAAAGTGTTCTCAGCGATTGCAGCACATGCCGTTTCAATTTCTTCCCGAAGTGCTGCCAGTGTAGCTGGTTTTCTACGGCATACAACATCCTTAAGAGTTCCCCATAGGTAGAAGTCCAACGGAGTTAGATCTGGAGAACGCGGTGGAAACTCAGTCGGACCTATTCATCCTATTGCAGTACCTTGAAAAATTGTTATCAATCACGTGCACCATCCTGTTGGAAGTAACATTGCTCATTTTCATAGACTGTATGAATGAACACCATGCATCATGCGATAATTTTGACTTCATTTTTTTCATTGTTGATTTACCTGTCACGTAGCAACGCTATCACAATGTTTTGTTTAAATTTCGTGAAGGGAGACTAGCCAGTGTTGTGGAGCTCTGTCTCATGCGTATTGTAGTAATTTGTTTATAAAGGAGTATTCAAAATGATGCGACCAATTTATTTTTGCATATTCTTACGCTCAATTGCACTACATCTTTTTGCAAATGAAAGAAAAACAGTCAAAGTTCTATATGTGCACCTTCCGTGGCCTTGCACATATCGAACCGATATTCGATTTCATGTCACACTTTTTGTAGTGTGTTTACATGAATTTGCAAGATAGCATTAACAATGCGTTGTCTAAATTCTTGTAGTGACACCGGCATTGGGGACAAATAAACTATGTGTTTCATACAAGTCCACAAGAAGAAATTCAATGGGTAAGATCTGGAGGACTTGAGGGTCATTTCATCAGTGGGGTGTCCGCTTTTGTCGCACGATCAATCCATGAGACGTTCGTTTAGATAACCCCGTATTTTGAAAAATGATGTACTGGATAAGAATAATACGGGGGATCGAGTAGTTTGTCTGAGGGAGCAAATTAGGGAAGGGTGGGATATGGGATGGGCACCAAAAATAAGGAAAAACATAGACCAAATACTAGGGTATATTTGGTTAAGGGGAGAGGACATTACGCGAAATGGTTGCACTTTGTAAGATATAGATAGACAAAATACTGAATCTCAATGCGCAAAAAAAGTATCGCTTAACCTGCAGGCTCAAATAGATCAGGTGAGGGGGAGGGGAGATTATCTAGATATTTGTGGTAGAGAAGAAAGAAGTGGTCTCGCATGGTTCAGATTAGGGGCTTGGAAAGGGGGGGAAAAAAAAAACACTTAATGCTCTCGGGAAAAGAATTTGCTCATTGTGCGGAGAAAGCGATATCTGGAGGCATATTTTGGAAAAATGAGGGAAACGGAGATTTTAAGGAGTGAGCATTTACCACCTCAATTTCTGAATTCCAACAGAAGTTTGAACATCTGCTGGGGAGTGTTGTTTCTTGCGGGATACTCACACAATTTGGGAATATTTCTAGAGAAGACCCGATAAGGAAGGTTAAGGGCTATAGAGTAGAGGGGAAAGTTGGAGAGGGGGTGTGAGTAAATGGAAGGGGGGCTCTATTCATGTTTATGTATTTGTATATAAAATCACTCTTAGGAACCGTATGGTGTATATCGACGTGTTTGTATATTAGTATGCATGCAAGTAAGTCTTTATGTATGTTGGTGTATGTATGTATATATGTAAGGATTTATGTATGGCCATTTTGATTATTACAAGAATGGTATTAGCATGTACGACCATAAGGCCCATGCGACAGTTATACTTAACTGAATGTATTTTAAAACTGATACAATAAAAAAGTCTTAAATGGAAATGTGGTGGGACGCCATCCTGCTGCAAAATGAACTCGTTTCCAGGTTGGCAGCACCATTCTTCCAACATATCAAGGTACGTAGTACCGGTCAATGAGATTTCTTCAAAAAAGAATGCGGCGTACACATTTTGATCAGTCACTGATCATCTCAGAAGACGACTTTCTCGAGTAGATTGTTGTCGGTACAAGTCAGTCAGTCAAGATGTCAGTTCAAAATGTAACTTCTTTTCACGATAATACGCTTCCGTTCCTATAACAACTGAAGTTTTATATGGACGCAAATCCAGGCGTTTAAGTAGCATTCTCCAAACGTTTGTCTGGCATAATACAAACTCTCTGCTGGCTCTGTTTGTTCACTTACCTGGAATCCTTATGTACGGCTGTCGCACTTTCTCCACGGTCTCCTCGCTTATGCTCGGGCGCCCAATGCTTTTTCTGTTGCACATGGACCTACTAATTGCACCACTTAAGAATGAATAAACGAGTTGGTGTAGTCTTGTGATATCACGTTCGTTATGATCTTACCACTACTGTAGCTGGCTGTGTTTCGTGATACCGGAGCACACAGAATGACTTCTTTATAGGCTGCAACGCCATTTTAAAAGAAATGTAAAATTCACATCATGACTAAAATAACGCTTGAGCTGCCATCTGACTGTGCAGAATAAAATTGCGACTCATACTTAATTTTACTCATGTAATCAACGTATGCTTTGTATTTCCAAAATAATAAGAGGTGTAAATTGAACATATTTTGAATAACTTTGTATTTTGTGCACGAAAACTAGCGAGTGTTGTAGCTTGTAGTGTTGTAGTGATATTTTTGTGCAGGAAGCATAGTGGGGTTTTAACTGCGATTTTAACTGTACTTTTATAAGAGAATTTTTCCTGGCGTTTATTGTTGAGTTCGTTTTTGTACATGCATATCTGCACTTCATTAATACGTCCATAAATTGAAAAAGGTTGGGATATGAGCTAAATATTCAGGAATTCAGATGACAGTCAAACGTCTCAAAAGTGTAAACAGTCATTAACAGATGATAGAGAAGTGAGAAATGGAGCTTACTTGCTTAGTTAACGGTCCGGAATATAATCATAAAAATCAAGAATTTTTTACTATCTGGAGAAATTAATACAACTTTTGAACCCCCTAAACGGAAATCTCAGGAATTTAGAAAAGAAAGTACAGAAATAGTATTTAATTAATTTTTTCTCTTCATGGATAGACATGTAGCGGTTTCAAAATGAGACCATCTTTTTAATAAACGTCCCTGGGGAAGCACAATGTCAATAAGTCATTCCAGTTGGTTCTGAACCTGTCGGTCTAACCAAATTTCTTATCATTAGATAGGAGCAGCTTATGTAAGTGCTTGGATATTATAATTATCACATAGACACATACTGATGATTGATAAGGAGCAAATGAACCGTAAATTTGGAGACTGCTAGGAAATCATATTTAGTAACTGGAATCTATCCTGAAGTTGCGGTTAAAAATAGATTAAAGCAAATAATCTGCTCTCCTATATTATTCTAAAGAACGTGCAGTAGATCTATTGTTTATTTGTTTTATTTACAGACGCTCTTTAACGACCCATTCAATTCAAGGCGTGAAACGGCCGATAAATGTTGCTCAGAGGCCTTTCTTTCAGGCTTGAGGTTCTTTTAATGCTTTGTTAATCTTTGTAAATGTAATACTTGGGAAACATGGCCTTACTTCCTTTCCGAAGGAAGCCATACTTAGGATTTTTATGCCCGAAAAAAATACATCGATCCTGGGTGGGACTGAACCCGCGATCTAGGGTTTAGGAGGCGCGTATAGTTATCACTACACCACCAGGACCGACACACAATAGATCCATGACAAGCTTTCTACTTTTTTGAAGATATATCGCAAAAACATTTTAAGTCCCGCAATCTATCTCAATGTCATCAGTTGCGAGTGGGATTCCGAAGAGTCGGGCAGTTATGTTGTGCAGTCGAGAGTGAGATTTCTTTATATAATGCAGTAGTATTATGCAAAGGTGAGATATTCATCTTCAAGGAAAACAGAAGGTCGTGTGGCGGAAGGAGATGGGCATTTAGTGCATCTCGGGTGAAATACGAAAAACAATTTTAAATTTGGTACAGAAGTAACAAATTACGTGACTAGCTGCTAAAAGTGTCCAAGACTCCTCCAATGGAATTGCGTCGTATATTTGATCCCAGAATCATTGGTCCTGGTTTGTGGTTTCCTCGTTCTTCATATCTTACGCTTTGTGCCTTTTACCATTGGGGATATTGACAATAGAAAATATTCCACTAGCCCTCACACAATGGAGGAATTTAAACATTTAGAAATACAAAATTCATGGTATCGTGGTTTCAAAGGTTTAAAATGGTGAAGCGCTTGAGCACCGCGAGCCTACGCAAGAAAATACCGTTGCAACGCAGGGACTAACCGCCCACCTGCTAAGCTATGTATAGGGACTTTTAAACTGCCCTTACTGTAGTAGTAACTTAAGAAATTCTTGTTATGAAAATGCATATACTCCAAATAGTCAAATTATCTCTTTAAATATATTATTTCAGAATTTCAGAATTCTACAATTATATTTGCTAGAGGAGTTTCTGAGCATTGAAAAACTCTTAAACTTAAAATAACTGGTTCATTATTTATTTTTTTCAAAGATATTAAAATAATTCTAGATTTTTAACACAACAATTTTAACATTAATTAGTAGAAGCAGACGAAATTTTATTATAATTTACTAAAAACTGACTTTTTCGTGACAGAATTCGTATCGTGCCCAGTAGGTATCAAACTGAAGTCAAAAGTATCAACACTGAGAAAAAGTTTATGGAACGTCGTTAAGCTTTTGTTAGGAACAAAGAATTTGTAAAGGATTTCAAAGAGAATTTATTCCACTCCAGGCTTCAGCAATGTTTGCCTATATTTGGAGCTCACGGCAATAAAGGAATAATTTACACAAAGTGTCAGGCTTTGTTTGAACGAAAGGACTCCTCACAAAGGGAAAACTACTGGAGTACTTCACCAAGAGCTGCCTGGGCAAGACAAAGGACACGGCATGTGGTGGACAGAACTTTCTTCTTCAAATTAATGTGCCCACTTGAATGCGGACGACAACTTGGGGAAGACGTTAAGTTCGCGGCAGAGGTTTTGTAAACCTCGCACTTTGTGCATTTCTGTCCTCAGCAGCATCTGTTACTTCAAGCGGTTTTAATTCAGAGACCAACATAAATAGAGCTGACCATGAATTAAAGGGCTCCCTGCAAAAATGTTAATTATTTCTGTTAAAATGTATCTGCATATGTAAGACATTAAATGGTATAATTGGCAAGTATGCTGATATGTGGTTTATTCATAGTTAGGTTGCATTTAGAGCGCGTGAACAAAGGCAGAAAGCGACAAAGATGCATGAAGCATAATGCCAATAAATATAAAACATCTCCAAATGTAATACGTGCAAAAGTGGTCCATGTCCTTTTACTCTTATGAGTTTTTCTACACTTGCTATAAATTAATTTGCATAATTTATAAACCCAATTGCAAGCCTGTATCTCAATTTTCAAATATTTTTAATGGAATATTCTCACTGTCTTGAGGGGTAATCTCCATTAAATTATCACTTTTGGAACTTTTTTGGTATATGTTTACAAAATACGGAGAATATTTGGTCTTCTGTGTAATTAAATATTAGCTTTTTATAACAAACTTTGACGGATTATAACTACAGGCTATGAAAGTCACAACTATTTTTACTTCCAGATGTAGGCATTCTCCTAGGAATCAGAAGAAATGGAAAGGGGTTTATAACACCTACGACTTCTTGCCTGGAAACGTCTTGAATAAGATTGACTCCATTTAATCACCGATTAATCTAAAATACAGGGCCAAATCAGGAGTTTTAAAATATTTTTCTTTTATATTACCCTGGGACCACTCTTAAAAACATTTTAAAATGTAAAGCATCAGGAATTAATAAAATTAAGTGCAATTATTTAATATCAATCTTTAATGTTCTTAAAATAAATTGTTTAAATTAATAAATAAAATAAGTTGTAAGTAGTAAGTAAGGCAATATATATAAACGATCTTAGGAGTTGTATACCGGTTGAAGCATCTAAAGCTTGCACCATATATTTTTGAATTGAGACGCGCTATTGATTTGCTCTTTCACAGAATATAAGCTTAGGGAGTGGCTCTCATAGTTGCAGCCCATGAACAGACATTAATAATTATTAGAATGTGTACTTCTTAAGTTTCCGGTCTAAACATTTTCTAGGCATGATAAAGATGAAAACTATTTAACTTTTTAATATAGTTACCCTTTGTTGCAATACACTTCTCATATCTTTAAATTAACACTCAATACGCCCCCCAAAACAGTCAGAAGTCTTGTCTGTAAAATGGGCATAAACAACATCCATCACTTCTTCGTGGCACTTAAATTTCCTTCCTCGAAGGTCCTTCGTGAATTTTGAGAAGAGGAAATAGTTACGGGTAGCCAGATCTGGGCGGTAGGATGGATGGTCCATCTCGTTGAAGCCACATTTCTTTACAGCTTCCTTTGTAACGTTCGCAGACGCGTTGTCATGAAGAATGCGCACATCACCACTTAGCCTTCCTCGCCTTTTCTCTTTGATGGAAGCACGTAGTCTGTGCAGTAGGCCAGCATAGTACTCCCCATTTACTGCAGTGTTTCTCTCCTTTAATTCTTTGAAGAGTATTAATTCACAGTCCCATGATCTTCTTGGTTGACTGAGTGACCTTGGACTTTAGAGGCGGTGTTTCGCCAGGTTTATGCCACTCCTTTGGTTCTCTTTGGGACTAGGGATCATAATAGAGGACCATAATTTCATCTCCTGTAACAATGGTTTACAGAACTTCTCTCTTGTCGCCACGGAGAGCCCCAAAAATGCTTGACAACAGATGACTCGTTGCTACTTTTGGACTGAGGAAAGAAGTCTAGGGACCCATCTTGCATTAAACGTATTCATGTTTAAATGTTTATGAATCATTCGAAGGACTGTTGTTTTAGAAAGGCCCAACTTGCTGCTATTTCTGTAACTTTGAGCCACCGGTTTTCCATAATTTCTCCTTCCACAAGAGCGATTGATGTATTCAGGAGTGAGCACCTCCAAGGGCCGACCTGCAGGCTCGTCTTCAATGCTTTCTCGAACCATTCGAAAAGTTTGGTCCATTCTTCTACGGTAGAAAATGAGGGGGAGGGGGTGCTTCCCCATATACCGTCAAATCGTTGTTTAATTTCATTTGGAGTAAGTCCTTCTTTTGTGAAGAACTTAATAACAACTCAAAATTCCATTTTGAACTTGCTACAATCTTCTACACACTTTATGCAACTATATCTAAACAACTGAACACAGCTGAGCGGAAGTTACAACTGCAATTATTTACTTAACAGATTAGTTATGACACCAGATAAAGGTTTTGTGATGGCGATAATCCTTATCGGCAAGGCTGGAAACTTATGGACCGACCCTCGTACATTTTTTCAAACAGAATATGCCTATGACATCATGAAAATTAAACTATGGGAAATTAGAATATCACGATTCTAATGCAAGTAGTGTACGAGGTATAGTAATATGAACACTTTAAATATATATAGCTGTCTGCCCTATTTAAACTCTTAGTTACTAAGTGACGATGTTCGTAAACTTGTTTACATTTTGTTTAGTTTACAATGATTTTATTGGGACTTTCTTGCCAGGACTTTATGATAGTTCTTGAAGCAGGATGAGCTGGAAGATGGTATTTAATAATGCTGAAACAGTTGACACGAAGAATGTTGTTCTTTCTTGTAATGTGCACGCTGAAAGTTATCTCTATAGACATACTACGCTTGCCTTCACCGTTTGTTTCAAAATTGTTGGAATGGATGAACGGAACATGTACGTTGGCCTACCCATTCACTAGATTTGACCCCTTAAGACATTTCTCTTTGGGGAAATTAAAAGACACTGCCTACAAGGACATGCCTAGAGCTGCCTCTAATAAAAATATTGCTGAAATGCTACAAAATGTGCAGCAATGTTTGTATGACAGACAGGAAGCTTTTAGTTGTAACTGGTGGTCATAATTTTGTGAAGACCCGTTTCGTATTTCTTAAGGTGATACCGGTACAGTAAAAATGAATAGTAAAATATGTACCACGTATCTTCTTGGAAATTCAGAAAGAAAAAATAAAACTGTAGATATTTAGATTGTTCATATTACGATAGCTCGTAAACTATTTCCATTAGAATCCTGGGAGAGGGAAAAAAAAAAAAAAAAAAAAAAAAAAAAAAAAAAAAAAAAAAAAAAACCCACTATTGACACTCTTATTTCCCTCTATTTTCATGTTCCATTTGAAAAATGCAATGTTTTTTCATAGCATTTTTCATTTCAGAAACATTTGCGGTCCAAGTTTTAGGTGATTTAACATGTATATCTATAAAGTTTGTTAAACGTTTGTGAAGTACACACAAAACAGCAATATCAAAAATAGGACATAAATGCACGACATTTCGAATAGCTAAGTGCCCTTCATCACAATGTACAAATCACCTCTTGAATACCAGACTCTGCTACTCGAAATATTGTGATTACTTGCGCGCGCGCGTGACAGAAAGAGGAAGAAGAAGAAGAAGAAGAAGAAGAAGAAGAAGAGAGAAGAGAGAAGATAGAAGATAACTTTGATAATTACAGGGAAATTGGTTACTTAATAGTGCATATTTTATTTATTAAAATAGTTCTTCATATATTAAAACCAATAGTTAAAACTATACTCTGTGCGGAACAACACAGGTCAGATACAGTAATGACTGCTTTATTTATTATTAACTAATACAAAAGTTAGAGGATACAATATGGCTGCTGTATTAGTTTTATGGATTATACCAGATAAGGTAAACAGAATTTTACTATGGAAAATTCAATTAATGAGGAAATCACAATTCAATTAGAGTAAGGCAGAGGTTAATTATGAAACAGCATTACGGCACATACAACGTTAAATGTAAAGAAATCAACCAGAGTACGGTAACTTTTTTTATTTTTGCTATCCATATAATTTTTACATAGACAAGGCTATAAAAGAATAAATGGTACATTTTATGTTAAATATTCCTGTTAGTGGGGTAGTATAATATGAAATAATTAAAAATTTAATTTCTCAACATAAAAGACTTAAGATTGATTAATTTAAAAGTAATTTATCTCTTAGGACATACAAATACGTACCGCCACTGGTGGTCAAGGTCGTTAAGGCGCGGACTCGTGAACTTGAGATCGGGGGTTCGAATCCCGTGAGGACCGTCCTCCCTGACTGAGGTTTTTTCCAGGTTTTCTGCAGTCCTCATAACTGGCAAATGCCGGGGAGGTACCCTAAACTTAGGCCGAGGACGCTTCCTTAAAAATATCCTTTCACAATATATCATTTCATCTCATGTATTATCGGTGTCCACCGCCTGTGGTGCCTCACAGTGGCGTTAAACACTGGTTAAAAAATACTTGCGTCTTTGCATAACGAGAGAAATGATATTGAAAATACAATCAATAAATATTATCTAATGGGAACCATTATAAAAAATTTAATGAAGAAGTGCGCAAAGATACAGTTTTGGAAAGTCTGCAAAGTTTTGACTGTTTCAGAGTTCACGTAGAGGTCAGAAGTTCAGTTTATTAATAAATTTGAATGAACATTAGAAACAGCCGAAATGAAATTGTTGCTACCTATACTTTATGACATCAAGGAAATGAAAATCTCTTTTAACAATAGCTAATTTAACATAAGATGTACTAAACCAAAAGGAATCAATAAACATCTGTTGCGGACATTTAAGATTTTGTTTGTTCTATGCCAGTCTATTGCTTCCATAAACTTGCGGGCATTCTCTCTGGCATGGCGATATTGTACCCGACTTCCGAGACCGGTATGTGCACAAGGCATCGGTATGTTGTCCAAGTGGAGATGATCGTGAAGCAGATATAGTTATGGTAGAGATTCTTAAATCTATGAGTAACTAAACATTGTTTGAGAGCTGAATGAAATAAATTAATGATGGGGCAAATGATCTTGGAATCCCTGATTTCTTGTTCCTGTCTAGCATGCACCTTCTTAGGCTAAGGAAAAACTGCGAAAAAAAAAAGTTAAACAGAAAGCTTTACCTGACCAGAATTCGAACCCAGAATCTCCGGATTAGTATCGCAAACGCTACCGCTAAACCACGGAAGCGGCCGGACATTTCAGAATTAAGCGAAAACTTTATAAATTCCCAATTTTGTATTCTGTATATTGTCTGAAAACTGTTAATCACTGGTTTACAAAATTATAAATATAAACAAATAAATGCGCATTTTTTTCAACGGTTGCCTTTACTAAATAATAGTAATAATAATCATAGGAATAATGTGACATTCACAAAGTTTATAACAGGCATAAAACATTAATATTAATAACAACTAACAATATATGATGACTTAATACTACTTGTTAGTTTTATTTCCTGAATGACAGGGATGTAATGACCTTAATAGAAAAATTTTGTATTTTTAGTTCTAATCTCAAGTTTTCTATACTTATTTTTAGATAAATGAGTGCACAGAGTGATATTTACAGAACTAAGTTATTACAAATGGCATCAGTACTTTCATAACCTTCTTTGATAGTCTGGTGCTCTCATGCTTCAGTTTGCTACCAACAGAGACATGCTGTTGCCAGGGAAACTATGGCGGTACGTTGTGTTCTTTGTCAGATCCATATAACTCCCTCCGGAATAAATATCGCCTTCAATTTAATCCTTATTTACTTTACCTCAATTAACTCACATGATAAATTTATATCGTCTTTGTTTTCTCGTATACGTTCAAGAATAAATACTTCGTGAACACCCTGAGAGAGCCCTTATTGAGAAACTCTGAGCTGATGAAATCATCAGCTCAGTAAATCATCAGTTATCTCCACTCTTTCAGCCGAGAACTTCCGTATCACAACACCTGCACAGACGTGCTGACTATAGGTGTTAAGAAACGTCGTTATAGAAACGTTTGCGCCCGTATTTCCAAAAGCTGATAGATGAGAAAAACGAAACTTGGAAAAACATCCATTTACAACTTGGAACGCCGGGCGAGAGATTTGTGCCACACGTCACAGATAAGCTGCCTCCACCAGTACGACCCAGAGGTGAAGACACATTCGCTAGAATGGCAGTACCATGACTAGCACACAAGAAGTAATTCGAAATGAAGACTTCTACAGCGGGTAAAATATGGAGGTAGTGCAGTGGAACAGGATGGCATGTTGTTTCTGGAAGTCTTGGAGAACTCACGGCGATATATGGAAATATTAAAACAGTCAAAAACTTCTTTAAGCCAATAGAAACATTCTTTTACAAAGCACAAGATTTCACATAAGCAGAGCAACTGCAAGACCGGGTTCGACTCATCTTCCATTTAGCCCGAATCTTTTTTTTTATTAGTGTTTAACGCCCGTTTTACCACTGAGGCACCCCAGGCGGTGACACTGATAGTAGATGAGATGAAATGATAAGACTGGGAAAGGATTTTTTTTTAAGGAAGGAATGTTCCAGGCCTAAGTTTAGGGTATCTCCCAGGCATTTGCCATTTATGAGGACCGAGGAAAACCTGGAAAAAACCTTAGTCAGGGAGGATGGTCCTGTTGGGAATCGAACCCCAGACCTCCTGCTCACGAGTCCGCACTTAACGACTACGGCCACCCGTGGCGGTAGCCCGAATCTGAAACCTTCAGATGTTTAAGGCGTCATGAAAGACGAACTTCGTGATCGTCATTTTTCAAATGACTAAGAGTTGAAATAAAGCGTTCGCAGTAACGAATTTACTCATTATTTCAGTCCACCATGTTTTTTCTTATCATTGTGTTCTTTTGTACCGAATTACTGGTATAAATAGATCGTTTCTTGATATACGAAGCCAATACCCGAGACAGATTGCATAGTTCATATCATATGGTTATACGTGCAAGGAAAATATAGCGCTTTACCAACACAACCAGCAGGAGGCAGAAATAGAGATTACCATCCTTTCAATATAAGGATATGGCTCCGGGGGTTGGGAAGGTGGGTGAGATGATATTGGCCACCTCTCCCGCATGCTTCATTCCCCTCAGATTCCACGTAGCTTACCAGTCTTTAAAGCAGAACTCTCTCGAGAAGTAGCAAGTTAGAGGAAACAAGATGCGATCGTGAAGGTCTAAAGTCCACGGTAACCCAACTCCTTTCTCTTTTTCTTATTTTCTTATCAAATAACTCCTACTCCTAGTGAGAATCTGCAAATACATTATTATTCCTTTCACATTTTTTTTCATTAATTACTACGTTTGCAGTAAAGCCAATTTTAATATTTACTTTTAATAATTTAATACAATACAATACTCTAATACAAATTATATTAATGTACTTTTATTACACTTAAGTTTTTACTGTGACACTGTACCTAAGTAAAGAGAGATTATTTCAGTTACAGCCCGCCTGAGCGCGCGGAAAAAGGGAATTAAGGGTTGTCGCGCGTCAATTTATTATATATATTTTTACGGAAAGCATACTCCATTTAAAACTGAAAATGATAACCACTAAGTGTATTGTAAGAAATGTTGAAAATGATGCTCCCCAGCGGCAATACATTGTATAATGTTATTTCTAAACTATGTTTTAATTTTGGAGGCATGCAAATTTCATACAAACCAAAATTAAGTTTTTTAATATTATGTTCTACTTTAAATGATATCAAAGTTAACAAGAAAAATTATAATGGTAATTTCACTAATGTGTAAAAATTTCCCAAATTATTTGTTGTTTTAATTTTTATAAAAAGTTTAATTTTAAGGTTTTCATTTTATGTTATTTAGTAATTGATCAAAGAGCAAAGTTTAAAATTGACGATTGAAATCATTTTATAATAAGCGAGAAATTTTAAGTATTAACACATTTTTTTTAAAGTGTTTAAGGCCCGTTTTTACTACTGAGGCATCACAGGCGACGGACACTGATGATGCTTGGGATGAAATGATAAATTGGTAAAGGATTTTTTTTAAGTAAGGAAGCGTTCCAGGCTTAAGTTTGGGATACCTCCCCGGCATTTGCCATTTATGAGGACAGAGGAAAACCTGTAAAAAACCTTAGTCAGGGAGGACGATCCTGGTGGGAATTGAACCCCAGACCTCCAGCTCACGAGTCCGCACTTAACGACTACGGCCACCCTTGGTGGTAGAATGAACACAAATATCAAAATTTAGAGTAAGTAAAATAATTAAATATCCTTAAATAAATTGTACAGTGTACTAAGGCAAATTACTGAAGAGTTTGGGGATAAAATTTACAATGGAAAATAAATTGTAATATTAAAATCAGTTTCATTGATCGTAATTCAATTTAATCTTTGTACAGAATTTTCATACGTGTAAAAGGCGGGGAAAAATCGACGGTTTTAAAAATCAAGAAATAAGAGTTTAATATTATGTTATGCTTTAAATGACGTATTAAAATGATAGCAAAGTTAGCAAGAAAAAACATAAAAATAACTTGCAAAATTTTCTAAATTCTTCGTTGCTTTGATTTTTATAAAATGCATTAGTTTAATTTTTTTCATTTTGTGTTATTTATTAATTAATCAAACAGGAAAAATTAAAGAATGGCAATTAGAACAATGTTATAACAATTTTATATATATGAAAAATTATCGAAATGAACTAATAGACATGATTAAAATGCTTAAACATATTTAGGATAAATTGTAGAGTGCTCCAAGTCAAATTACTAAAGCACTTTGGAATAAAATTTACAGTGTAAAATAAGAAACTGTAATTCAACGATTTGTAAAACAAATTAATTTTGTAGGCCATTTAAAATCCATGATTTTTTTAATTTTATTTACTTTATCAATTAAAATAAAAAGTTGAAAATAATTATTTATTAATTTTGTTTAGAACAACAAGCCATGGAAATAATAATACGAATATTATCACAAGAAATATCACAAGATAGTCTGAGATTTCCGGTAAATTCACGATGGCTCAGACCCTCGAGTGACATTTATTAGGACAATTTCACGAATAAAATAAGAATTTGAATATAATTCCTCTAAACTTGGCTTAAAATTTGTAATTATTGTACATCTGTATTATGAATATAAAAACTTTTCAAGCCATCTCACAACAGACGAATGTCGATTGTCAATAATGTCAATAGAGAAGAGCCAAATACCGGTTTAAGAGTATTTAATGAATAAATTAAGAATAAAAGTATTATATAAATGAAATTTACGCACATAATATTAACAATTGTATAAAATGTTATACTTACTTATGAATACTTATTCAGAAATTGTGTGACTGAAATAGACGAAGTTTTAAATCGAATGTTACATTCGCCACCGTTCAATTTACTAATACCAACTGAAAAAAAACAAATGAATCGCGGGTTCATTTGTTTTACGGTTGCTTAGGTAGGTATTGTTACATAAATTACAGAATGGTTTTAGAAATTTGGGCTAGATACGTAAAAACAATTGAATTAATTAGGCATTGTTAGTTAAATGTACCGCCTACTCAGGAATTGGGGGTGGGTGAGAGTGGCTACTCTGACCAGAGGACAAATGCAATTTGCGCGGTAAAGGGATATGGTAAAACTTTACGACAATTTTACTGCGATATTGGGCTATGATTGGTAAATTTTTTTAAAATTTTCGTTTCGTTTCATTGGTCAGTTTTATGAAGACGTCACATAAGTGAAATGTCAGCATAAGTTTCACTGGGCTATTCCTGAAGAGTAAACAGAATCCTTGTGCGTCATAACTGTAGAGCAAAAAGGTCAGAGGTTACTCACCTAGAAAGTTGCGAAGTTATAAGTGTGATATTCGCCTTTGATGCCTGACTCCCTATTGAATAGCCCGGAGTTGTCGCTTCTCTCTTCCCTTAATATTATACTGAATCCTTCGTAGAAAATGTCGGTCACAAACACGAAAAGGAAGTAGGAAATCTGTGCCCGATTAGTAACTCATAAAAATTCTCTAAATATCATTGTAAAAGTAGCGGTTAGGAAACGTCTCGTTCTGGAATATAGATAACTTCCGCTCCCTGTTCCAGTCTTTCATCCAATTTTGAACGTTTTTCCCTTTGCAATGTGTTTTAACATATTTGCGAGGGCGATATGAAAATTTCTCGGTATAACAACGTAGGAACAAGCTATTAACTTGCATTTATTTTTATTTTTTAACATAATTCCTCCCAAGGTCAATTTCAGTAATCTCCATTGGCAAATTCCGTGTTTGAAGCGGTTTTCTGGGCTGCAATAATCTGCAACTGCAAACTCTTGATTTGATGAGAAACGCTTACCAATGCGGAAAAATTTAAGCATTGAGAACAGATAAAAGTTACAGCAGGCCAAATCTGGGAAGTATGGTGGATGCTTCAATAATTCATACTTCATATATCTCAAATTTAAAACCCTTTTATGAGAGTTGCATTGCCTTGAAACTTTTTTTTTCCGTCCTGCTGCTAACCAAGTCTTATCTAACGAATTCAGATTTGTTTACTCTCCTGTTAAAATTTTGCCCTTCTTAAGATAATCAATGAACAATTCCTTTAGAGTACTAAAATACTAATGCCATAACCGTTCCTGTGGAAGAAACAGACTTTGTCTTCTTTGCTGCAGTTTTCAGACTGGTATCGATAGTGAAGAAAATGGCGGTATTGGAGGTTCAGGCTGCACTAAGCACATGGACTCGTTTATCTTGTTCGTTGCAGTTACCTGGTTTATAGTTGGAAGCAAATCAACAATAGCGTGTTAGTTATTTTGTTTTTATTAAGTTAATATTGATTCAGTGAAATTACACCAGCAACTTGTATAATAAAAAGTGTTTAGAACAACATAGGTCGCTCTTGCTGTGTGCCCGGTTAAACCTCTAATTATGGAAATGCACCGCACACTGCCATGTTTCCTATAGAACAGTCATTAAAGTAGATGTGAATAAAGAGCATATACCGTGCAACTTTTGAACTTATGATAAAACTGCAGTGTGTATTAAACACTTCATATCAAAATTTATCCAGAAGAACACATTTTGGGTTTTGGAGCGAGATAATGAGTGGCGTGAGCTGGAGGTTATAACAATGTTTCGACTACTTTGCAAGTGAGGTTAAACATTATTGCCAACTATGTTCTTTTCTTTAACATAGCTTATTGTAAATATGTTGCTGTCCCATCTGAGTCGATTCGGTTTAAGGTGTCCAGTAATTTTGAAATTCATGTATTCTTTGAAGATTTGTGCTGGCCTATAGAGAAGTTCAGTTTGATCCTGAAGAGCAATGGAAGTAAGAAGCTAAAATGTAATAGATAGAGCGAATGGGATAATTTCGTGAACTGCCTTGCCAATTATAATATTAATTATATGTCGCTCATTTAAATAGTGACTTCATTATTAAACGATACAAGGAAAGTTTACCACAAAACATGAATTGGATACAGAGAAAGATGATAAATTTATTTTGCATTAAAACAATTTAATCATTATTATGCAAATAAAATTTCATGCTCAGCGGAACTCTTGATAGAGGCTGCAACTATTTCTTATACATACATACGATAAATTATATTTACTTTTCCCGAGTTTGGTTAGAATTGTTTATTTTACTTGTAGAGAGCATTGAAATTAGATATAAATGACTAACCATATTATACTTGTATGGCTTTATAAAAGTCAAAAGTCAAATCTGCATATACAAGCATATGTTTCAACAGCCCATTGCTTTTGCACTGCGGTAAGTCGGTCCTGATGGCTCATTGGTAACCATACTTGCCTTCTAAACCCAAGATCGCGGGTTCAATCCCGGCCGATGAATTTTTCCGGCTTAAAAATCCCAGTATGGCTTCCTTCGGCAGGAAAGAAAAGCCGTGGGTGCCGTATTGTAGATTTACGGCACCTCAAGCCTGAAAAAAGAGGCTTCTGAGCAAAATTTGTCGGTCGTTTCACGTCCTGAATTGAATGGGACGCTGATGACCTGAGGTGTTAAAGAGCGTTCGTAAATAAAACAAATCAACAAGACTTCAGTAAACTTGCTTAAAATATTTTCATACATGTTGTCTTAATGAAAAATACTTGTTATTCTTATTTATGCACGTTGAGGGTGTTAATTGTTCTTTTTATTATTATTTCATTACTTATTGCTGCACGGTAATGGCCGGTATTTGATTAACCATTTTTGTATGTGGATGATTTTATGTTTGCCGAATTCATACTGTTTTATGTTTCGTTTACATATGAGAAATATCGCTTGTAAATAATTTCTGATTCTTAAAAGCCATCGAAATATTTTCTAAAGATAAATAAACATAATAGTTGATAATATTTCGTGTTTGCTATTGGCAGTAGTAGGATGATAACCGTCTTTTTTTTCTGCATTGGGGTCTTGAATAGTGAACTTAAGTCTCATTCATTGTTATAAGCCGACGCACAAAATCAGCTATTTTTGCTGTTAAAGCGCTCCAAGATTCAACACTTGCGATATTTATATACGATTGGTTTTTAATCTGCTATTAGCAAGCGCTTCTCCCATCAAGTGCAAAGCTTTCTCATGTGCAATTCGTCATGTAAAATATAACCCACAGGTTCCTCAGAAATAGCTACAGCCTCAGCAGTTTCGAGCACTGTAACTCACCTCTCTTCTAATACCATATCACTTACTTGTTCAATGAATTCTGCTGTAGTTGCAATTTTGAGCTATCTTCATTTAATCATCTTCAGGACGTTTAAATTCAGCAGTCTGATTTCTTTAAGTCGCCAAGACCCCGAGCTTATTTGCGCTAAAATTAATTCATTTCATTCATCCCTACAGACTAAGTTTAGGTACCCATGCGTTTAAGAACACCTATGGTGCACCATAACCATATAATCTTCACCATAAGATGCGTCCCGGCCTCAGAAGTCCACTACAGTATCACCATGGCAGAAGGATATGCCCATAAGGTCATGAAAAAATTGACTGGCATTGGGCAAAAAATAAGTTTGATCATTGAAAATGAAAGAGAATATATCCCATACATTTTTATAAATTTGGTATGTATTTTCTTTGGCATTGAATTATTTTTAAAGAGAATTTTATCTGTATACGATACTCGATTTTATCCATTTTATTGAGATATCCACAACGCCCCTGCTTTAGAAAGCTCTATTAAAATATTTCAAACAATGACTTTACGTTTCAAATGAATGCTTAAGACATGTGTAGAGTAAAATGCCATTATCTTGTCAACTGCATGGCCATCTATAATCGAGACTGAGAAATGTTCTGACCGCCATTTATTTAGTAATAAAGGCCGCACGCCTACAAGCTACAAAATAAAAATTACCGACAATCTGATATAAAACTAGATAGAAACGTGTCCTAGTTAAAATGGAATTTTTGTTCTTTACTCAAATCGTGTGCCAGCTTGACGAATTGATTCTGTCATTATACATAAATTATAGTGTAACATGAAGACACGTTACGTAATCTGCCCTTGCCTTTTCTATTTCCTCTCTTTTCTTTCCCCTATTTTATGATGTTTAGTTTCTGAAATCTCCCTAAAAGTAGCGTCCACCGCTCACTGATTACCTTGCCACCTGTCTTCTCTGATAAATATTGTTTCGGCTTTCTGCTTGGGAACCGGGCTAGCCATTGCCCCATAGTTGGTGTTATGAATTGTTCCTTGCATCGAGGCCGCGCCTCCCCAGTGATTTATCTAAAAAATTCTTTGTTCTGCAGCGGTTAACTTCCTTGTTTACTGTGCCCACGTATTTTTGTTAACTTGGTAATTAAGGAATTTCTTTTTTGTTAAATTGAGTAATCCATGAAATGATTTTAGTAAAACTTAAAAGCCATATATGTTACAATTATTCTGAATTAAGTTTTCAAAGATAAATCTATTATTCAATTTTATTTTTGTGTTTGTTTTAATTTGTTAAACTTAAAATTTTTTAAGATAAATGTCTCAAAAAGTGCACCAGTTTGGTATTATGGATTATCTGATGATTAGTTTATTTGTTGAGTTGTTTTTGACATTTTATTTCTCGTCTTTAGTGATATGGTATAAATATCTTCCAGGATCAAACAATTGTGTATTTTATATGAATAGTAGGCCTCCTTACTACACAAGAGCCAAAACCCGCAGCACTAATGGCAGAATGCAATAGTCTTTGTGTAATACAAAGCATTCGTTGAGTCTTGACACACAATGTAATTAACAAAGACTTCCAGTTGAATGTTAACTGATAAACAAAGAGAAACGGGACAAAAGTGATCGACACCTACATTGCTCTCCCAGTGTTATGGAAAGCATACAGCCGATGCTCACAGTATGCAAGGTACTGTTTTACGGCGATTCTCAAAAACATTTTAATATTTTTCCAATACTTCTCATGCTCGTTTTCTTGTAGCGCACTAACAACTACCCAATCTAAAACTGAGTAAAGAAAAACGTTGTTTTCTAAGCGTATACTGTAGAACGCTCGAAGCTCTAGACTTCAAGAAGGTTTTATGTTTTGGCAAGTTGAACACAAAATAGAGAAAAAATAAAAATAGAAGAGCAAGGATGCAAAATCTTCGTAATAAAAGAAGTGCTGCTGATGCGGTAAACATGTTTGTGGCGGTGAAATTAGTTCCTTCATTTTCTCTTTATGCAAATAGAGAAGTTCAAGTTGTAATCTCCAAAAGTCTGTTCCACTTCTGGGTTAATGGAATGCCTTTTCTTAACACCTACTGATTGTCTATTTCAGAACTCAAGGGAAAAACATGGTAACGAATACAGCAAGGTTTTATTCTATGAAGGGAAAAAACGCCTTTTTTTTCGGAAGTGCGTTTTTAATGGAATAAGAACCTCATTTGACAAGCTAAATGTTTGTTCATGTAATAAAGATCTGAAATTGCTAAACTTAACGTCATTCTTAGAGATTTCACGAAACTCAACTAATAATTTGAAATAACATATTTAATATTATGGTCAACAATAGAAGGACTACCTGAATGAGTGGCCAGTCCAATGCGACGGATACCTCAATCGTGCACATCACACAACAAAGAGAGGCAGACACACACAAAGATAGAGGAAGATGAATCAGTACCAAAGAAACACTAATCTAGATTCACATTATTGGAAAATAGGATAAAATATTACAGGTTGTACAAAATAAGGGCAAAATGATTTTTGCGGTATTTTAAATTAAAATAATATCACCACGCAAGTTTGTTTTGACTATCACAAAATTATCATCTGCCAAAACTTTCAGTAGGAGAAATATTTTACTCTAGACAAATTTGACAGTACATTTGCACAATCTTAAAAAAAAAAAAAAAAATCAAAAAAGAATGCAGAAAGAATAAGTAATTGATTAAGGAACGTGAAGCAAATGAAATTGCATCAGCATTGAGAGATTATTTACATTCTTTAGAATAATATAATGAAAGAAAACGCACATTTTTTTTTTCCTAATCCTCTGGTTCTTGGCTCCTTGAATAAAAGCTCCACATTGATGGCTATACTTAGAGGAGTTCCCTGCAGGGACTTCATTTGAACGCGTGGCCTGCTTAAGGATTTGTCTACGCTGTTTCTAACCAATTCTGTTCCCCCGTCCCCTTTCCCGCATCTCCTTGTGCTGATGCGAAGTCTTTGTGCTCTACAGAAGTTGAATGTTGTGAGACCACGTGTTTCAGGTTATAGTATGTTAGTGCTGTTATATTGCCAAAAAGTCCGTATATTTTAGCACACAGAATCTTCATGTATGCTTCCTATGTGGCAACAAACTTATGTAGAGATGTGAGACGGCAATTTATAGACAGATTCCCTGCCCTTCGTGCACCTCACAGAGATACGGTTCGTAATCTTGTGAATAGATTTAGGGAAACGGGATCTGTTCTTGATAAGAAACCGAAAGTAAAACGACGTGTTCTTAGAGATGACATCGAAGTTCGAAGAAATCTCCGAGAAAGCTTGCACAGGTATCAGCAATTTCGCTAACTCCGGTTTGGAATGCCACTAAACTTTTAAAATTAAAACCATTTAAGATAACTGTAGTTAAGGAATTTCAACCACGCTGTAATGATAATAGAGTTAATTTCTACAATTTGAGATCGTCATAAAAGGGATAAACAATCGTTGAGCAATGCAGGTCTAGAATGTGTGTAAATTTGAAGTCCGTGTGCACACAAGTGATATTTGGCAGTGTTTATGTCAGATATATAAATAATGAATAAACATGGACTTTGTTCAAACCCTTGGGAGACACTTTCCCTCATGTGACGCCAGATGGAAACAGATTTCACTTGCCAGATAATTTTGTAAACTTTTCATAATGTCCACTTGGAAATTTCAGGCCAGTTAGTAAGTTTGAGCCATCATGCTCAGCTATGCGAGAGTACAATTGTGTTTATACAATGCGTATTTTCCCGCTTCTTTATCCTCATGCAAATAAAACATAGGCTGCTGCAGCTACAACTGTGCTGTATTATCTGAATTGGTGGAACGCTGCTAGATTACATGTTAAGGGGCTTCCCTTAGGGTAACCCATAACCGCAAGCGTATCGCTGTTCCATCTTCAGCCTATTACGATAATCAGTTGCGCTCGGAGTTCGGCGCACTTGTCTTAACTCACTTTTAGCAATTAAGATATTTCAAACAAAGGCTTTTCGTGCATGCGCCAGAGGAAGGCCATTTTGATGTATATTCCTCCGTGGTGAATCTTTGGTACCCATTTTTCTCCAGCAACTGCATTTCCCAATAAGGAATGGCGTTCAAAAGATGAAACCGCTTTATTTAAGGCAGAAATTCAACTTGCAACAGTTTTTTGGGGATATTCCAGGTGGATATTGGGTGGTCACCAACAAAGGACAAATGTGCATACAGGTGTGACTATTGGAAAAGTTGAAAGCAGCCTCTCAAACCAAAGAATGCGATATTCCGATCGTCAATGAAAATGCAGGACCGCATACCGCTATTGCGCAAGAGAAATCGTGAAGTTGCACACCTTAATAACCTCCCACCCAGTATATTGTTATCAAATATTAGGCAGAAACCATTAATATTTCCTGTTATTAAAAATAACAGTCTCAATAAAGAATAAACAAATAACATGAAAAGGAAGAATCAGATTTGGAAATTCCTGTCAAGGCCGAATTCTAACAACGGAACTTTAACCTTCTGTACTGATGCTCTTACAAAATGAACTTCCTCCAAGCATAGAACTACGAATTTCTCTCATCTGACTCTGTATATTCCGGACACTTCCTTGCGGTTTTCGCTACTTGAGATATTTTTTCCTTAAGAGGAGCTCGTAATGCTACAAGTACGTTTGAGCCAAGCTTCTAATCTCTGTTTGTTCTTATTTTACTCGGATTGTAAGCTTTATCCTTCCGCATTCTCTTGCCCTGATTGTTTCAAGCTGTTCGCGCCATAGACATGACTTGCCGAGCACCTGGAGGATCCCTAGCAGACGACACGAATATGAAAAAACATGCAAATAAAGCTTTGGAAGCATGTAAAACTATAATCTAGAATATAGAACTTTGTTAACGAACAAAGCTCTCTCCGATGAGCAAATTCGAGCGAATGCAGTAAGCACAACGCCTAACTTGAGGAGCAACCTCACTCCTACTTCATTCGCTATTGGTTTTGCAGGAACTCCGTATGCGTCAACACTATCACGCATCATACTTCATGTACTGTTGAAAACTAAAATTTCCCGAGATCCTTTAAGTATATGTAAGTATAGTGATTAATTATTACATTAGAGAACGAACTCAAATGTTATGTGCCCACTAGTCAATGCGGAATGGCAAAGAGGACCTGGTACTTTTGACATTCGGTTAAGAGAAACCCAGCATAGTTTAAAGTATAGTTTAATTCTGATTCTTTCACTCAAACTAATGCGCTACCATGCTAGAGAGAAAGAACCGTCTACGAATAAAGCATTTACTCTCACTTCTACTACCGAGCTCTAAATATATATTGAAAGAGATTGCAGAAACGTGACGACGTTGCTTTCCTGAGCTAATGCTGGTATATTTCAATCCCCGCGTGTATTACACCAACGCACATAAACAAGCAGCTGAATAAGATAATCTCAGATCCAGGAAAAAAGGCAATCAAAACTTTATCCCATACTACAATAGATAACCCTGAAACTTCCCCTTACTGTGTGACTATCGTTTAGACAGAAAGCTTTAAGAAGGCTTAGAGGGGGTTAGAAATACGTGAATAATAGGGAGTGGTATATAGAAAATAAATGTTTGGTTTTATTGAAGTATATTCAATTAAATGTTAGATAAAGTCTCGTTCCACTGTTGTACATTTGATACAATAATATAACGTAATAAAGCTATATAACTCTGTTTCGAAAATGAACGAACCATTAGGTCAATAAATAAAGCTCATCATAGTAAAGAAAGGGATAAAAATGGTCTAAACCAAGAATATAGCGGCCTCTGTTCTTCCTCGAGTAAATGGGATCAATAGCGGATTGATGCTGAAGAGAAACTTTCTGACACACTAGCCTAAATATCTATGCTATTTCATGGGTAATAATAAAAATGTATCTTTTTTGTTGCAGGTGTCATTAAGAAGAATAAGCCTACAGGTAAGATCAATATTAGACTTTAAAACAGGATAAGTTAATTTAAGCAGGAAATCTTACATTTTCTGACACAAAGGGTATATAGATACAACAAGGGTCGCAATACAATTAAGAGTTCACCAATGTGGTATAAAACTGGGAAATTTCAACACGTTTGCGAAGTTTTCTTATTCGTTTTATGCTATTATGAATCTCCCATTGAAATTTATTGGGATTTTTTTCAGATGATTTGAAAAAGAAATTGTTCATTTAAAAATATATCTGATACCGAGTACCCCTAAATTTAATAATGAAACTTCTAAAAATAATAAAAAAGGATCAAAACTATTTTTCTTATGTAACCATAAAATTTAAATTATATTAAGCGAATGATAAAATTTGGAGAAAAGAATTAAATTGTAGACGTATTTGAAAATAAAAATATTATAGTATTCATCAATTACTAATGACAGTCATTCAAAATCACCAATTTGCTTAATCTGTTAAACACACTATGACCTCCCGATGGAAAAATTTACCTACAGTTCCTGCATGACACACTGACTACGTTGCTCGAGGACATTTTGGATCGCATGTGGTAATAACACGACGGTGTACCTCCTCACTTCAATGCAGTACGACAGCATTTGAACCACGCCAATGTAATGGATGGACCGCGGTGTATCCATTACATGATCAATATGCCCGTTCTTCTGACCTCATCCCACATGGTCCTACTAACACAGCACGTACAATGCTTGGAGTCTTTGAACGAGTAAAAATTCACGTCGTTGCAGAGTATGTATAGAAGCAAGAGGTCTACTTTAGGGCAGATTTTATAAAAAGGATTACAAATGAAAATTAAATAAAATACTTTTATTTGGCCCCATCTAAAAACCTTTACAGTTTCTTATTCATCACAGGTTAACTAATAAATTTCAGACATATAACAAACAAGTTTTATTTCGATCTATTTTGTTGTTTCTAGAAGTAAGAGCTTTAAATTTGAGAGCACTTGTATATTTAAACAATCTATAAACGCTACGATTTCACAAATTTTAAAAGGTAATGGGTGACATATCGAACGCTTCTTAAAATTTGTACTAATTTGACTTTAATTGAAATTCTTCAGTACTTTTTAATCAAACTGTATATATCAGAAAAACTTAAAACGCCAATTAATCAAAATCAGGTAGTGCTTTAATTGTTTTCTTGTTAAGTGCGTTTAGCACATTGAAGATTGAATTGTAGTGTTAACTGGTTTATTTAACCACATGTAACTGTCAGTTATAATGCTTTACAGTTTTCTTGATAAATACCGTACAAGTGTGAGAAGTTTTAATGAAAGATCTCTCTCAATGAGCCCTCCACCAGGCAATGCACCTGGAAGTTGAACATAATATTTGGAAAATAGGCTCAATACTAAACTTACCTCTATCAGGATGATTTAAAAGTGAACATAACTACGGACGAAAATATTCAGACAGCTGCTGATTCGCCCAAGTCCATAATTGGGATCAGATAGAAGCACCTGAGCAAGAAGATTCAGGGAAGTGAAATTGACACGTTTTACACTAAAACTGTAATATCTTTTACTGAAGTTGATACAGACCAGCGCTTTGAGTTTTGCAAGCGTTTCCCTTATTCAACGAAGCAGATCCTCCGTTTTGGAAATTCATTATTTGGCCAGATGATGCCTCTTTTCCAACAAGTATGTGAATGTGTTCATTTGGCAAGTAATAACCCCTACCTAAAAATGCGATAATAGCTAAACGTTCCTGGCAATTGGAACATTGCCATTACTATTATAAGAATCAGTCATGGAAGAAAATTATTATGAAAATTTGGAAGAAAATGCACTCCCACATAAAAGAAAACCGGATATGGAAGGTATTGGTTTTATATGCTCAGTTGGTGCTCCTGCAAAAGTGAGAAACTTCTTTCAGCCAATCAGCCATTTTCACTGCTTGAAATGGCCTCCACGTTTCAATAACCTGACCCAACGAGGTTTTCTTTATAGGAGATTTTAAAGTATTTAAACTCAGACAAACAAATTTAAATGAACTGCGTGAATTGAAACCTTGGAACTATGGCTAACTTTAGGGGGAGAGCATTCTGAAAGCTTTATGTAAAGGAGAATCTGAATAAATCAGAACTTTGTAATGATTAACTTATTTGGTAAATTCTTTACATATGGTTTTCCGCGCATAGCAATAATTAATTTATAGGAGAAGTTTTTGAAAAATTTAAACCGCTGCCTACATGAAATGTAAAATGAGGTACCTGTTTAAAATGCGCAATATATGGTTTCTAGTGAGTAATGCATAAATTCATCCACAAGTGGAGGAATTTTCTAGAAAAACTTGCATCTGTCGTCTACACAAAGTTTCTACAGTTGCTTTTGTGTGAGCTATGGCGTTCATCAATAACGACCATTTATACCAGAAGGAGAATGTCCCTTTGTATCGCTATGCAATCTTTCATTTGTTTTATAGCAGGGAAGGGAATATTGCATAGTTCCTAACTTTGGCGCATTCAGAGAAATTAGCGAAAAATTGATTAAATTTCAAACAGTAGGGTAAAACGAATGGAACGTTCCTAAAATATGATCTATTCTTTACTGTCAAGCCTCTGACAACTCATCTACTCTCGCTCGTTTTATTGTTATTACATTTCAATCCCCAAATCCAGCAATAAATAATATATCTAAAAACAGCAATAAAACAAACTAGTGTTTTCAAAGGAATTCCCTTTGCATATTACACCCCTTCCACAACATCACCAAGGTGTTGAAATGAGAAATTTTATACACAACGCATACTTTTGTAAATGCTTACCTGTTAATAAGGTCTAATCCTAAGCCAATAAAGAGCAAAGAAACCTTGCCTAATATAATTATATAAACAAAAACATTTGACACTATGGCCTGGTGTGAACCTTGGCCTGTCGCGGCGACCTCCGTCTTAAGACTTCATTGATAGAGAGCAGTATTGCAGGGGGCATGTGATCAGCACACCGGCACCCCGCAGGTCGCCTATCATGCGGCGTTATGCAACACGTAGATACTTCCTGTATTTAAAAATAATGTTTAAGGTGGGTGCCTAATGTTAATATAACCGCTAATTCCTAATTCCAAAAATACTAACCGACGGAATTCAATTTTAAGCAACTCGGTATGCAAAGTTGTGAGGTACAAAATACGTAACTGATGACATCACAACAAAAGCCTGTGTCAAATTTAGGTAAGCACGGTTTCCGCTCTGTGCGTTGACGAAAAAGTCTGGCCAATTTTATCTAATGACTGTCAATGCAATAATTTTTGCGTACATATAATTACATCACTATTTAAACGAAGTCAAAAAGATGCCAGTAATAAACCTGTCATAATATTTTGACACTTCATGTTATCAATTATTTTAATATATATCGTAAATATGTTATTTCATAATGCAAAGATTGCAAATAGCTTCAGAATATTTATATAGTAAAGAAAACTCTTTTTGTCCCTGAAAAGGTTCAAAAATATCGAATATGTTGAAAATAATTTGTATAAATATCATTAAAATTTAAAAATAATTCTACACAAATACTTCGTGAAAATTGTCTAAGGAACAACATATTTTTAAATAAAATTCTTGGTATATCTAAAGAAATGATAAAAGTGAGTAAATAAAACTGCTTTGTTTATATGTATACATACTAGTTATCATGGTAGTAAGTAAATATCATGTGTTTTATTTTTTTAAATTGTTACATGAATGTAGCTAGTTTTCTGTTAAAATATAGGGAGAATAAACGTTTTTAACAGGTGAAGTGAATGCTCAGCAGTGCCACTTAAATCAAAAGTGTATTAGGCATGGCGACTGGAATAATTACAAATTAGACTTGGGGGCACTATCAAGAATTTAATAGTTCAGAAGAACAACATCCAGATAAGTCAAAGATTACAACTGCTGCAAAAATTATATTCCTGTGCCTAAGGGCCTTGAGAGAAAGAGGTCACCTACTGCATGTTAAGAAGTGTCAGTTGACAATGTAACTGTTTCAACACAAACTGTCCGAAATAGACTCCAGTCCAATGATTCACCGTGGAAATCGGACATGTATTGCTTCGAGTCGGGAGCATGCCAATTGACAGCAGGAACAATAGAGTCATGCTCTCTTCAAAGATGAATAACGCTTTGGTCTGCATTCGGTTCCAAGAGATTACACTTATGCAACCCAGAAAGACCGAGGCTATACAGGAAGTTTCCAAATTCACAGGAGACACCAACACGATGTGAGGAGAAATAGAAAAAGAGATCTCGTTCTGATGCTTGGGAAAATTAATGCAAATAAGTACATTCAAGATGATTTGCAGCCTGTGATTCTTTCACCCGCTGAAGCATCTTATCTTGAATTGCTTTACAAACATGACAATGACAGCAGAGCAGTGTGTGCGTTTGGGCGGTTAGAAAGAGACAACATTGCAGTACCGGAGTGGCCTGATCCAAATCCGATCAAGCATCTTTCGTAGACCCTTCAAAAGAGAGTTTTGGAGAATATTGAAAATGACCAAACTATGGATCAGAGATTCATACGTCTTCATCATCATAGGCAGAGTGTGGAACAAGATGAAATCCTTCATCCCGTTTCTTTAATTTCCAAGTAGTTATCGAAATCCCGGTCAGAATCAATGGATTTTTTCAGGGTAAAAATCCGAAGTATAGCTTCCTTCGGAAGAGAAGTAAAGGCATAGAATCTCATGTCGAAGATTAATGGCATGTAAAAGAACCTCAAGCCTGAAAGAAGGAAAAATTCTGATAGTGAGAAAAATGTAGCAGCCGTTCCACGGCCTGAATTGAATGAGAAGCTGATGACCTGAGATGTCAAAGACATTCCGTAAATAAAGCAAATCAACAACAAGTAGATATGGAGCAGCACTGAATGCAAAAGGTGATGATAACGAATTATTGATGCCATAACCATCGTGGGAAACTTTAAAATAAGGACAATATGAAAGTTGCGTTACTTGCATTTAATTTTTGTGCAGTATTGTGTTGTGTTATCACAAGCAAAGCCCCCAGAGGGTCTGAGATTCCTGATAAATTCACGAACATAGTCAGCTATCAAGACATCTTGCAACAGATGAATGTCAATTGTCGGTAATGTCAATAGAGAAGAGCCAAATACGGGTTTAGCGCTATTTCATGAATAGACTAAAAATAAAAGTAATATATATTTGAAATTTTCCCACAGAATATTAACAATTGTATAAAACGTTATACTTATGAATACCTACCTATTCAGAAACCAAGAGAATGAAACAGATGACAGTCGACTGTTACAATCACTGCTGTTCAATTTACCAATACCAACCGAGAAAAACAAAACGGAGATAACATTCTGAACAATGTGTTCATTAAAATTTATTGTTGTTTAAGCGGGTATTGTTACATAATGTACAAAATTATTTCGGACTGAATGAATACGCAAAAACGATTGTTTAAGTGCATACGCATTAAGTTAGTTAAATTGACAATTATCAAAAATACAGCTATCAAATTTGACTGAAGGAGATACAGTTTCATCGGATACAAAAGATATGTGAGATTTAGTAGATGAAGAAAGATGTGGAAGCAGAATTCTACACTTTATTTAGTATTGCCGAACGATGTTCTTGATTAATCTATATGATGCTCAGGGATTAGAGCCGGGATACAGAGATGGCTTCACAGACCAGAAGACAAATGCATTTCTCGCGGGATTTGATAAAACTTTGCGATAGTTCCACTGCGATATCGGACTGTGATTGGTCAAAATTCAAAATGTTGCATCATTTCAATGGCAGATTTTATGATGACGCCATATAAGTGAAATAGTCAATATAAGTATTGTTTACACATTCGTTACGATATTTCATTCAAAATTATTAGAGATTTTAATAAAATATGTTGTGTTCCTTAGATAATTTTATTTGTGTATGTCATATCTTTAGCAAATGCCTGATATAGACGCTTCTTGTTCTCAAGTTAGAGCTGCACTCTAACGCCCGCCGTCGGAACTTCATTTGTTTTTATGTGAAATCAATGTGTGTAGCTTGTGATGTAAATCACTAAAGCAACTCAACTGGCAGTGATAAACAGTAGGGGGCGTGTCTGTACATACGGCCCATATATATTGCCCCGAGTGTGGCAACATTTTATTTACTTAAAAAAACAAGTGAACACCGCGTTTAAGAGAAATAACTGTTGTTCTCTCGCAGGAGAAAGCATGGGAAGGAACGAGTTGACTTTTGTTTCCATGCATAGAGTTTAGGGTGTTTTTCAAGATTTAACTCAGAAATGTACTACCTCTCAAAGACAAAACATTCCTCAATCGAATGAAAATTACATGTACTTTATAGTTAAGGGTAAAACACTAGGGAGAGTTCCTACACACCTAATAGGCTTATGTGAATCAGTGAGAATTAAAAAGCACTAAGTAACATTATTAGATAAATTAATTATATAGTGTTTCTTAGTTTTTAAAAGCAACCCTGGCTATAATTAAAAGAATTGTATACAGCAGCTATAATACATAAAATTGTCTTTTTTTTTCTTTCTTTCTGTTTTTTCTTTCTTTCTTTCTTTCTTCCTTCCTTTCTTCCTTTCTTTCTTTCTTTCTTTCTTTCTTCCTTCCTTCCCTCCCTCCCTCCCTCCCTCCTGCCTTCCTGCCTTCCTTCCTTTCAGTTTCTTTCTTTTCTTTTCTTTTTCTTTCTTTCTTTCTTTCTTTCTTTTTTTTTTTTTGACTTGCTGAAGAAAGAAATCAACTGTTGCATGTAATTCTTTTGTATTGCATAAAAGCTGTATGCACGAAACTTTTCAGCTAAATCAGCCGACATGAACTCAGTTTTGCAGACTTAAATGAAGCTATGAAAGAGGGGAAAGTTTCCATTAAGGGACACTGGGAGTAAGTTTTTGGTCAAAATCAGTCCAATTTTTTTTATTTCTTTCTAAAAATGATTCCTTGAACCTTTGGGCGTCGCTCGCCCCTCCCTTCGAGTTCTATAGCTACTTAAAGAGCTCCGCGTCTTCTTTTAAATCAAACTGTTTTCTGGCAAACTTTTTTTACAAAACACATTTTTTCTCAAAACCTCACACACGCTTCACAGTTTTTGTTTAAATTCAATTAAATTTTCAAGAAAGTTCAGAAGTATCCATTGTAATATTCTATAGGACAGAATGCATGCTTGCATCAATAATAATAATGAAAAAAACTGTCAAAATATGATTCATCTTAAATATTGAAATTTCTTATTTGTTTAAAAAAGTATCACAGTTTACTCGTCAACTGTTTTTTTAATATCGTTCTATACAATTTTATACGTGGTTCAAATAACCAATTTTCTCAACTCATGAGCCGAGTGGAATATTTTGATTATGCGACATATTTGCGTAATAAAAATTATGAAATAAGTTATAATTCACAAAGCATTTATCCAATTTTAATGAAATTGGGTATATATATATTAAATTAACAGCAATACAATCACAGTAAAAGTTACAGAAAAATCGATAAATAATGTGAAACTTTAAAAATTCATTCTCAGCATCCCTTAATAATATGACGTAATTTGAAAAGTTCTTGGAATGACCCAAAGATTGCAGCAGCAGTTTCGAAAGAAATTTATTATCAAATCCCGGCATCTTCCACAGAAATATTTGTCAATAATACATAAATCGGTCAGGAATCACTCTAGTGACCATAATTTAAAATTTTAAGGAAAATAAAATAAGAAAAAATTTTTTTGAAAATCAGTAAAATCGGACAATTAGGAGGAGGTTTATCGTAAGCCAAAATTGAAAAATCGCTCTAGCGCTATTAATATTTGTTTTTTCGCAACGAATCTCCATATATGCCATATAAATAAAAATTTAAAAAAATATTTTCTGAAAATCAGAATATCGGTCATTAGAAGTTTAGGGGGGGTTTACCTGAATCCCAAATTTTAAAAATCGCTGTAGTAGCTCCAACATTTGTTTTTTCAACAATTTAACTCAAATAACTAAAACAGGCTGTGAAAATCAGCGAAACGAATTATTGGGGGGGGGGGGCTTTATCTGAAACCAAAAATTTAAAAATCACTCTGCAGCACCAATATTTACTTTTTTGCAATGAAATCACTGATATACAATTTAAATAAAATAAGAAAAATAGTTCTGAAAATCAGAGAAATTGGGCCATTAGGAGTGGGGTTTACCCGAGACCCAAAATTTCAAAATCGCTCTAACGGAATCTATATTTGTTTCTTCACAACAAAATTTGGTGTATACCATTTAAATAAAACAAGAAAAACATTTTCTGCAAATTATGGGAATGGAATCATTAGAAGTAGGGGTATACTTGAAAACATAAATTTAAAAAATGCGCTCTGTAATAAACTTCAGAAAACGTTTGCTTTACATGTTTTTACTACAATAACATTTAAATTCAATTCCAAAGTCAATGAAAATCGATGAAAAATTTAATTGTTTATTGTTGATTGTGTATATTTGCTAGTACATTATAATTATTTCTGATTAGTAACATGTTTTTGTTTTATTGAAACATGTGAACATCATCTTAAATACACAATGCAACTCAAAACTTTGTTATTTTTATATATTTTAGGGAATGTAAATATATCAAGGGCTCAGTTCATAAACATGATTACATTTAATTTTTTTTTAAAATATTCAGAGAGTATAGCTTTGTTTCTCAGTGGTCATATATTTCATTTAATTAATATATACCATTAGTTTTTGTGGTTTAATCTCAATAATAATAATAATAATAATAATAATAATAATAATAATAATAATAATAATTAATTATTATTATTATTATTATTATTATTATTATTATTCTAAAAATGTGATTTCTCTTTTGTAATACTTATAGGTTGCAAGAATTCTAACTTTGTTCCCCTAATATAACATAGCAATGCCATAACTTATTTCATTTCATTAATTAATAAGGCCTTAATTTGGCTTTTATATTCATTTTTAAAATTACTAGATGAGGAATTCGCTTAGTTTACACAGCTCCTGCTGACGGACTTTTAAGGTCTTATTTCAAGACCAGTAAAAATAGCTACACATCAATCATCCCCTTTGGGACCGAAATGTTTCAAACGAAATTCGAAACCTATAACTTTTGTATACATATTTTGTTAAGGCGCTTTACCTAACAGAGGAACTTGGTAATATTCTTGCTATACAAGCCTGTTCTAGTCTATTGCTTCAGTGAGCAGGCATAAGCAAAAGGATCAAAAATGAAATCACTGGAGCGAGTTTTATGATCGTATTTACGTCGTTTCATTGTGCAGTTTCCCAATGCTTCTGTGTAAATTTTTCTCTCTCTCTTCTTAGAGATAGGAATACAGTCAGTCAACCTGCAATAGAGAAACTTTTCTCCCTCTTGCTTCCCCCGCCAAGAGACTTTTTGCTTCCATCTGTTCACGTAATTCGACATATTTCCTTTATTTAACGCTGGAATTAGCTTATCTTACTATTAACGTCGGGTTTTTTTTGTTTGTTTTTGTAAAAATGTGATGGGATTAGAAGTCTATGTATATTGTTGGAAAAGGTTTTTGTGTCTTCTGAATGCAGTACCTTCCTTCCTGCATGCGTTCTTTGCAATCGTTGTCGCCTTGCTTCTCATTAATTACGTGTCACTTTGTCACATACCGTTACAGTACTATGCTTGGTGAATTCCATAGGAGGGTAAACCATGAAAACAATTTTTAAATTTTTCTTCAAATCTCCACCGATCCCACTTAATAGGCACCAAAAATAATATGTAGGAAATACGTTGAAAATGCACACACCAATATTTAACTCTTAAAAAACAATATATAATTAAATAAATACATGGAAAAGTAAATATTATATATAACAGAAAATTGTTTAAACACATAAATAAAACAAGCAAAAGAAAACAGTTAATAACTTACATCCCCTCACACATATATGTCAAATATTTACCCCCAAAAATATTGTGACTCATGTCTCCTATCAGCCTTTCCAGTTGTCTGCCCCTAAAATGTGAACTGTTTCACTTTGTTTAAAATTGACATACTCTCTCCTCCTCCCTATCTGATAGCAAAGTCCAGGCTGTCACTGCTCTCTCTCCGTTAACAAACTGGGCCGTTAGGTATCTCTTTCTCCATTCTTCCGTCGCTTTGCTGTACGCCAGAATATGCTCCCAATATTCTTTCTCCTCACATATAGGGCAGATTCTCGTATCTTCTCTGCCTGTTACTTTAGTCATCCACCATGCGCCTAACCTAAACGAAGCAAGCCCCAGATTGCAGAGCTTGTCCCCTGTTTGGATGAAACGCTCCATTCCCCATCCAATTTTCAGCTCCGATTGTATCTCCAGTGAAACGTTTTTTGGCACTCCGAAAGAGTAAGCTGCCTATTAATATCCTTCAAACGTTTCTTAATTTCCTCCAAATCCCTCTCCTGTTTCGCCATTCTGCGATTCAAATGTTCCCATTCCTACGTTTTACAGACACCTTAATTTTGAAACCCTGGTCTTATTTCCTCCCATTCTCAGCCGTTCCTGGTAGCAGATCGTCCTAATTAGTGTCTGATCTCCATGAAAAATTCGTAGTCAGTACTTCACTATAGGCACCAAATTCCCCAAGAATTCCGCAATTTGCTCCCATTCTTAAAATACCTTTCAGAAAACCCTTCGCATCCCATCCAATTTTTCTGTTCCGTCCCAACCCCAAATTTCGGCATCATATATCATTGTAGATCGTACTGCTGCCCTCCTACTATCTCTAACATCCCTATCGGCACTTCTGTTTCCTATACAGAGAATTTCTCCGCCTTTCATATTCGCTTTAAGTTTCGCTCCATCAATGTATTTCGCCCATTCCATTCATCGAGAAAATTATCCTAAGGTACACGAAATTCTTCATGTTATCTAGTGTCTGTCTTGCATATGTCCATGTACCTGCTTTCCCATAAATAGTTCTTGAAGGTCAGTAAATGCATATGTGTATAGTGCATGTGCGTTAACGCTCTAAGGGTAGCAATTTTTGTTTCTTCTCAACGAAACTCGGCATGTAACGATTAATTAACAAACGATTCGTCGAGTTTGTTAACCAGCAAAATTGGATCATTGGGGATGAAGATTAACCTAAAGAAAAAAATTATAAATCGCTCTAGCAGCCAGAATTTTTATTTTTCCTCAACGAAACTCAGTACATGTCGTTGAAATGAAATAATAAAAATATTTAACGAAAATCAGCGAAACTGACTACTAGGAGGAGGGGTTGTTTGAAAACTCACATTTAAAGATCACTCTAGCCGTACCAGTATTTGTTTTTCGCAACGAAACTCTGTACATACTACTTAAGTACAGATGGAAATATAATATCTGAAAATCAGAGAAATCAGGTTATTAGGAATGGGAGTTTACCTGAAACCTATCTATAATTTAAAAAGCGCTCCAGCGACATCACTTTCTCAACTCTAAGGCTCTGTAATAACCTTTACAATTTCCACTTGCTGAGGAATTCGCTTAGTTTACGTTCTTCCGTCATGGACTTTTTTTTTTTTATTTCGATTTATCCTAGTACATTGAGCAAAGTTTTTTTTATTTTGAAATATATTTTAAATCTAATGAGTTTCTCTTTTTTTAAATTGTTTTATGGAAATGTCTACTTATGTATTTATATGTTTGAATTATTAAGTTGCAATAATAAGTTTAATGTATGTTTACCTTCCGTCTCCTAATATCAACACGTTACAAAATTTCTTGGTAGCAGGGCATGATCGTTAAATTGTAATCGTAGTTACTTTGGTCGACATAGTCAAGTTAAAATTAATTTCTTTGAAGATTTCCATCATTAGATGTCTACAGTACATATAAAGTCAATTATCCGAATGTCAGTTATAGGAACCCACTTAAAAGAGTGCATGACTTAGTTTAAAACTACTTTCTACACATACTGTTCCACAATTTCCAGGGCAAGTTCCTTGGTCTTGTCAACCATCTGACTTGAGGAAGCATGTTCAGCACCGTCACTAGTTTAACAGCTGTCTCCCTGTCTTATAACTAGGATAGTGTATAAAGCTCATTTTCGAAACTACATTCCTCCTATATATCATGAGATATCCCTCTTAGTGGATAATATTACTTCCTTGCCTATGTTTTGTGCAGTGTACTATATACACTATGATCTTAGATCAAACAAAATATAATGTATTAACAATAGGAACAAAATAATGAAATTGTAGAACAATGAAGTTAATTAACACAGGAAAATTCCACATCTCTGATATCGTGCTAAATAAATAAATATCCATCAAATTTGATTTTGAGGATTATTTGAGGAAAATAAAATTTATAGTGGAAGCAAATATACATTCTAAAGGTAATATACCTTACAGAAAATTTAAATTTTAAGCTCTCTCATTACCTCTAGGTTCGGTACTCGAACTATAATTGGTCCCAATTAGTTCGAATAATCAACGCTAAGGCATATATCCTTAGGTAAATGAAGTTACAGTATGTTGGCTGACCATCGCTGGAAAATTAATAATAGTCAAACGATTAAAAAATCATCACTCACAGTTTTCATGTATGTCCGAATCTTTGTGCTTTTGCCTTCAATGTTACTTAACAATTTAAATATTTAAAACACCAAACTTGTGTCAAAACAAAACTTTGCCTGGTGGGATAAAAGAAACGTAAAAGCATTTTCTAATTCTGTATAAAAATTACGTTCAAGTTCATCTGATTTTGTTCTGGTGACAATAATAAAAGTTTCATTTTACAGATCATCTCCTAGTGTGTTTCCTTCAGGAAAGAAACAACACCCCTAAGCAGACAGAATTAGTAAATATTATTTCTTATATTCAAAAAGCAAGACCGTAATATGAAGGTGTTTTGCATTGTGTCAGGACATATTCTGAATATAAAATTAATTAAATGACATTAATTAATTATAGATGATATTTGATTTTTTTAAGATTTTAAATGCCTCTTTTCTGAAATAAAGTACGCTATGTATTACCCCATATAGGAAATAGCAAGTATCTCTTGAAAAATACAAAATGAATAGAATTTTGAATTCTTAAAGTAATCGCGAAAGTTCTGTAAAAAAAACTATGAATAATCTAATAAATATTTGTGCTTGAATATGAATTTCCAAGTTGAGGTGTAGCATAAATCAGTGCATATTAAATATTTGAAAATGTTATTTTCTACATCAGTTCAAAGAAATCTAGAAGCACGAGTTGTTATATTAGCGAATCTGGAATCTTTCTGTACAACAAGTTTTGCATAATCAGTCTTATGCCCTTTTAAAAAGTATACTGAATGGATTTTATGCAGCAGTCTTGGTGAATCATCGGTCATCTTGTTTCCAATATTTCATGTGCCTGTCACATCTGTTACTCTTCGGTACGCAGATGTTCTAGAAATATTGGAAATAAGATGGTCGATAAATTATAAGCAGAACAAAGATGGAACGCTTCCGAAAAAAGTTATTGAAACTCTGTAAAACTCTGCAGATCACATTGCATTTAGGATGTTTGTTTCAAGTCTCATAGCTTTATTTCAATTTGTATACATACTAGAAAAGGTTAATAACAAGTAAAAGTATTTAATTAGTAGGCAAAGACAAGTCTAATAAAAGAGTGTTCATGTTTGAGAGATGAACATATTTATATTTTAACATTAGTAGATAAATAACAAATTAATTTCCACCTTATTGATTTTAATTTATCTCGTTACACTTTGTTCTTCTTTATTGAGTACCTATATTGCAAATATACATTAAGAGTTATACTGGCATTGAACAAAAGTGTAGTTAAAACAATGATAAGCAATGATCGCGTATTATGCAAAGTTAAATGCTTACACACTTCTCCTGAATATTACAAAAATTAAACTAGATAGATTTACAAGAACTGGTTCTAAATTCAGAACATTAATGTAATTTAATTAAAATTCTAACATTCCTACAAAAATAACAAAAATTTACGCTTTATTTTATATGAGCATAGTTCGAATTTCATTGCCTGAACACTCAAAACAGATTGAATGCGAATGATCTGTAGATAACCATCATTTATACCAGTTAATAACCTTATTTTATGTACCAGTGCAGGCATCATGAAGGAAGCAAATAAGTAGTTGCTACTTCTCCCTGCGCCTGAATGGACCCATACGGCAAATCACAACTTCCTCTAATTATCACTGTACCCAAACCCCGCTCCATTAGTTAATTCTTTCCACGTTGGTTTGTTTTATTCCTGTCCTCTCTACTTTGATTCGGTTACTAAGCGAGAAAAAGGAAACGCGTGCAATTTTCTGTTTGATGTGGGCTACAACAAAAACTATACACCAACTCTAAAATTTTACTAAAATTTTCTGATACCTTCAACTGTTATATATATAAAATAAAAATAAAGTAACACTATTAACAATGTAACAAACTAACCGTAATTATAATAGTAGAAAAGGATAAAACACTAAGAAAAAGTCACACTTGAGATCGCTATATTTCGGACTCGTAGAGTCCTTCTATGGCAAGAAGGCAAGTGAAACACTAAAACACTATAAAACACCAAGAAAAAGTCACACTTGAGATCGCTATATTTCGAACTCGTAGAGTCCTTCACTTGTCTTCTTGCCATAGAAGGACTCCACGAGTCCGAAATATAGCGATCTCAAATGTGACTTTTTCTTGGTGTTTTATAGTGTTTTAGTGTTTCACTTGCCTTCTTGCCATAGAAGGACTCTACGAGTCCGAAATATAGCGATCTCAAGTGTGACTTTTTCTTAGTGTTTTATCCTTTTCTACTATTATAATTACTGTTAATTTATATATATATATATCATTGTTTGTTGAAGACACAGTATTTATACTATAAGCTTATGCTCCTTTTTCTCTTTAAGTGTTAAAGTTAAAATACTGAAAGTTTTGCTTCGAATTCAAAACTTGTATCTAAGCCTGGAGAAAGAATTGCTTATGGTGTAATGTTATTAAAAATATAGTTTTATAACACTAATTTCTCTTTAGTTTGTTATTATATTGTACTCTCTTTTTCTAAATGTACATAGTATCTTTATATTTCGTGTACAGTTTCATAGTACTTACAGCACTCATTGTACTTTTACTTTGTTGGCACTATAATATTGTAATACTTTTTTAATACACTGTATTATTTTTGTTATTATAGTTACTGTCAAAATTTTTTGCAAATTATGAGTATATATAAAGTTCATTAATGGTGGGATTTAAATAATTCTTCTTTCCTGTCTTCACAATGCCACTTACAATGGTGTGTGTGCGAATATGAGCTTTGTAGCTTTAACCATTTTTAGAACATAGGTAAGTGAGAAAAATTTAAGAATCGAGAAAAATATGAAGTTTTTTTTACACCGGCAGCGATTTAAACTGCTCGCCTCCCACTGAGTCGACTTTGGTTCGACCTAAGTACGATTTGTAGCGTACGAAGTGGTGCCTGGCAAATTTTCTTCTGGCACTTCGATTTCCAATGTCACTCATTTCATCGTTGCTCCATCATCACCTCACCCCTATCTTCATCTTCATCATCATTCAGAAAGGATTATCGGTGCTCACGTTATAAATGGACTACACTATTGTCCTCTAGCGCCAATGTACGGAACTTCAGTGCTTTGATCGGCAAGGCAAGTGAGTTGGCGTCAGAGAAAGAGACACAGTTTTGATGCATACTGGTGAACGGGAGCTTAGATTCGTTTTGAAAAGTAAGGCTTGGTTGTACGCTACACCGCCAACATACCAATCATCAATGTAAAATTTACCACAGAAAGCAAATAAAACTGCAAAATTATGCCAAGTATGGGCTGCATTTAAAGGTTCGAGGAAGCAAACGTTAACAAAATTACGCACGCTAATGCACCAATATATATATGCAGAATACTTTTTTTTACTTTTTTAGTGTATTAGCGCCGCGTTTGATTCTTAATTAGTACAATTACAACTTATGTGCTCTAGCCATGCAACTAACGACTTTCCAAGAAGCGACGTCACGGCCGAACAGTTCAGGTGGGATTCCCAGCCGATAGTTCTCCGGTTTCCCCCTGCAATTCATTTCGCTATTTCTTCATCCCCGTTCTTCTCCCCATCTTCACCTTCATCATCAAACGTAATGTACTCGAAATTATAAATGGACCACGCTTCTGCCGTTTACCACACCAGTGCAAAAATCCAACGCCAGTCGCTAAGCTAATTGCCAATAGCACTCACATATTTCTAAGTTTAGATATCATTAAGTCAATGGATAAGGGAGGCCAAACCATTCACATAAAAAGCTAGTTTACTTACAGCGATACACGAGAAGTTTCCACCACACTCATGAACGCTTTCCTTCGACACTTCTCAGCTTCTAAATCTGTTAAATAAAAAGTTCACTGTTAGTCTGTATGGTATAATGTTCTCATTTTTGTGTCATGTTTATTTGAAGCAGCTGCTACTCTACTGATAAAAGACCGGGTGTAACAATGAGGTACGGCAAAACCTTAAGGACACATCCCTTACTTGTAGAAGAAGAAAATATGTTATAAGGACATTGGTCCAGAAACGCTTTATGACCATGCTAGAGCTCATTTTCTGCAACTCTTCATAGCACATTAACCAAATATCTCGTGACCAGTTTAGATGAAAGCGATTACGCTCGAACCTTAGTGAGATGAGACAAGTCCATTAAGATTTGTTCCGCATTTTAAAGGCCCAACCCAATGTACCAGTTTACATGTGGGATTCAAATTGGTTTGAACACGCTTTTCGGATTGAGATGCATGTAAATACGAGAATTATACTGAGATCGAATTCAATTTGCAAAGCGTATTCAAATAGATTTGAGTTCATATTCAAACGTGGTAATGGTCTAATAGTCAGCGTTTTTCAATAGTACTCCTAGAGTATATACCAAGGGATATTTTCAGTCATGGTGCCCATGGTACGGTTAGGTTTAAAGACCCCTGTATACTTAATCGTATCATCGTCCGCATTGGGTTGATGTAACTGTGCCTTACGGGCGGCCTTAGCCACAGACTACAATATTGCCGCGGCGAGGGGAGCAGGGCAGGAAATACCCAATTTTAAGAGAACAGGGGGGGATTGGGGAAAATTTATATAATAATAACAACAATAATAATTTCATTTTGGTTTATTTACGGATGCTCTTTAACATCTCAGGTCATCATCGTTCATTCAACTCAGGGCGTGAAACGGCTGACAAATTTTGCTCAGAGGCCTCCTTTACACGCTTGAGGTACTTTTTCGTACCGTAAGTGTACGACACGGGATCCACGGCATTACTTCCCTTCCGAAGGAAGCCATACTTAGGATATTTACGCTCGAAAAATCCATCGGTCCTGGCCGGGATCAAACCCACGATCTTGGATTTAGGAGGCAAGTATGGTTATCACTACACCTCCAGGACCGATATAATAATAATAATAATAATAATAATAATAATAATAATAATAATAATAATAATAATAATAATAATAATAATAATAAATTAAATGTATGAGAAGTTGAACATTTGCAAAGGTCGAACCCACTGTTTAATTTTAATTTAACGAAGTCATAAAATAATTAAAATTGGTAAGTGAAACATGAGAGAGGCACAAAGTCTCAAAGTTAGGTAGGCTTTATGCCTCAAAGGTTCACTACTGCCTAGTGGCTAAGGCTATGTCCAGCACAGACTCTAGTGTTTGTTTAGTAGAACTTCGGGTAATGTTTGTATAAAGAATGAGCTATCGTATTTTTTGTTCATGACAAGCTCTCAAAGTCAGCAGTTTATATTGGCATTTGGTTTACACAGTCCAGATACTCCGAACTTCATTGTGCTCCATCATAAAGACTTGCATCAACCCAAATATTTTAATTTCTATTTGAATTATTCATTGCAACTATTTTTTCTTTTAAATTTAAAAAATCATTGTTAAAATTACACAGGCACTAAACGTTAATGCTTTATTCGAGCATATTGGTGAAATTTGATTACCTTGTTTTTACTTCATTTAAGCTCTAGGTCTAGTCACTATAAAATTGTTCATCAATAGTCAAACATTGATCAAACTCATAATGTATGAAAATCTAGGACCATTTTTTTCTTATGAAAGAAATGCATGACGTAGGTAATTGTGACGTAATTATATTGAACTATAAACTCAACGAGTACATCCTGAGGAATTCAAATCGAGCTCTTGAGGACTTAAGTGGGAAAAGAAAACACCTTAGAAGATAAACAGATAAAAGATACCGAAACAGACTTTACACTCTTGGACGCCAGGTAGAAAAATTAGGTGAGACTTAACGAACCATGTTTTCTACCATGCGATCACTTTTGGTTTCCCCCGGAGTGTTTTGCCTATGGGCGAGCGCGCCACTCTTTAGCTGTGTCCCCTTGAATAGTGGGAGGGTAAAAAAATGAGAAATACAACAAACCAACAACAATACACAAACCAATTTAACAGATCCATTATTTATCACTTTATCAATTTTGTTGAAAGTACCCGCCATCGTTGCCACACAGGAAAGTATTCATCAGCCGTTGTAGTTCAATATCCTGACTAATATTTTGTTTCGAGTTCTTGATCAGTGAGTGGGTTGGTTTTGTATAGGGTATTTTTTAACTTACCCCACAGAAACAATCACAGGCTGTTAAATCTGGGGACCAAACGGGCTATAAATCCCTACTAGTAACTCGTATTGTGAAAACACATTGAGAATTTCTCTCATGGAATTATTCATAGTGCAAACAGTTGTAGGATCCTGTTATAAAAATGCATGATAACACTCCCTGGTGGTTAATTCTCTGTTAGTATGATATTAACATAAGTAACAGAATCAACTTCATGGTCAAAAACAATTCGTCTTATGATTCTTTCGCTACGAGTTAAAACGTATGAATCGTACATAAACACACTCTGTGCCGTTGTAAAAACGAGGCATAATGCACTTTATATGTACTGTCGAATTAAGAAACGAACAACACAGCACACACCCGGGAACATCTGCGCTACTACATCGACAATTAGCAAGCTCAACAGATAAGCAAGCACGCTCGCTCATAGGAAAAATTCCTCACCAAGGGGGAAAGCATCGATCTCACTGTAGTACTTCGTTGGTATGCCACTCCCTTTTAGCCTTTATGTGTCTATAACCTTGATATAGATTCATTTATTGTTTAATGAGTTTTGTCAATGGACATTCTTTAGATACACCAAGTTTGAGATCTCCATTTTAACTTACCTTGACCTTTTCTCGAAAGGTAACTTTTTCTTGAATACTGGTCACTTGTGTTTTAACCAGTAAAGGAGAGAGAAAACGTGTTCCGTAACCATCTCAGACAATCGAAGCAATCGATCACACAAGAAATCAATTAGCCGACATCAGCAGTATTGGTTTTCCTATCTGCTCGAGTAGAGGGTGTGGCCCAGTTTTTATATATATCCTACCCTATGGAACCATCATTTCTTTTTATTATTTTGTGCACCAGTGGAGGGGTGAGTAAATAGTGAATTATGTTGTTCCTTCCGAGCAAATACGGGCAATCTCTAGAGTGACAATCAGCGCCTGAGGTGAGACGACCTGCAGCTTCGCAGAGCCAAAGTGCGTCATAAAGCGAGTACCTCTAGGGACTTTCCTCTGTGCGCAGAAACTAAACTACTTAGGCAGGTGGCGGTATTTATAAGAAAAAACAACTTTTGCACCGGCAACCCTGTTTGTGTATGGTTTTCAAATATATTTGTTATAAGCAGTTCCTTTGAATGTGATTTTTACCCTCTTTCTAGGACTTGTTCAATGTAGATGCTACAGGATCCCAAGAATATACCTCAAAGGTCAACTGTATTCTGCTAACTACAGTTTGAGAAAACCTGCTCACCACTAGTGCTACCCTCCCTTAATTTTTGAGCACATATGCTTTTGTGTCAAAACCACATCAAAAATACAACTACAGTTCAGTCACTTTTAATAACAAGATAAAATCACCTACCTTTACTAAAGAAAAAAAAAATTCATTCAATTTATCACGCTAAGGTCCAACAAAATTGAGAAAAAAAATCTTTAAATGATCATAGCAGTTTCTATCAGCTTGAAACCCGGCGAAGAGTGTTTAAACGTACTATTGAATTACTCTTATTATTTAAGCAACTTTTTATAAAAAAATAATCTTCAAAAACACAAATGCCAAAGGAGACCTTTTACTCAAATGTATTTTGTAGGTACGGCAAATATCATGAAAAAGGGGCAAAAATTAAGAAATAAAATAATATCCAGAATTTTTTATATATTATAAGAATTACGATTAAAATATTTATTAAGATCCATTTAAATAACCGCTGCTGTAATTTTGAAATCAACAATTAATAACCATTCCATTAAAAAAAAAAAAAAAAACATTTAAGCAAACGCTACACTAAACTGTATTCATTTGATAGATGCCTATTTATACAAGATGGATTTTTAATGGTTTTTAACGCCCGTTTTTACTACTCAGGCACCACATGCGGTGAACACTGGTGATACACGAGATGAAATTATATTTTGGGGAAAGAATTTTTTAAGGAATGAAACGTTCCAGGCCTAAGTTTAGGATACCTTTCTGGCGTTTGCCATTTATGAGGACTGAGGAAAACCTAGAAAAAGCATCAGTCTGGGAGGACGTCCTGGTGGATTCGAACCCCAGACCTCGCGGTCACGAGTCCGCGCCTTAACGACTTCAGCCCCTTAGCCACCTGTGGCGGTACAAGATGGATTTGATCACTTAAGGAGAAACACTGCAATGATTTTTTTTAAAAAAAAGGCAGGAAATAGCTCTAAACATTAATGGTGGGTTTTAGTGCATAATCTAAACAAGACGCAAAACTGTACAGATTAACGTAAAGCTTCAGAAGAATATTTTCGTTCTCTTAGTCGAATTTTCATAACACTCTTCAACTATGAACAGACATTAGTAGCTGATGGTATGATGGGAAATGAATACCGCACATTATGGGCTAATGCTGGACTATTTAATAAGGAAATGACGAAATGATATTCACGGAAACCCACTCTATGACAACGCGCCTGCACACAAAAGAGCCGCAAATTTGACGAAATTGATGAGTGCCGAAGGTAAAGGAGAGAGTGGTTTGTAACTCATGATCTATTGTACTCATCTTATTTGTTGTATATTATCCAGTATCAACTTAGTTTCATTCCCCTTCATTCTGGTTTTAGTACTTAGAAATTCCGATACCTACTTTAGATTAGAATAGAGGACTCTACCAGGGTAGTTCAGTAAATGCTCTATGAAGTGCAATGGGGAAATTTTAAGGGGTTTTAAGCCATAAGAGGTAAAACAAAACAAAAAAAAAATAACTAAGCTTTGATAAATATATAGATTAGTTCAAAATTTTGCGTCTAGAGTATATCTAAAAATTCAGTTTTGAAACAGAATCTACCAATATCCCTGAACACCTAGCTTGAGAGGTTTGTACTGATAGCATAATTTGGCAACGTGCCTACGAAATGCTTCTAGATTTGCGGAAGATCTGCTGACAGTGAAAAAAAGTGCAACGTTGAAACTTGAACACACTAATGCTAAAGTTCTCCAAAGTTTGGCAGAAGGTGTTAAAAATGAATGTTTTCCGTCTAAGATGGCGATAAATAAACGTCCTGCCAAGGACGACTTTGAAAGTTGGGACGGTGAAGAAAGAACGGATCTCTCTGCAGTGCACAAGGAACGCTAATGCTCCATCCTATAAAATGTTGGCGAAAAGAATTAGGGGAAAAAAAGTGTCTCTCCGTCACAATGGGAAGATGTGAAAAGGGTGAGAGATTGCAGGGAAGTGTCGACGTTTGACGAAAGAAATTACTGGTATGTCTAAAAGCGCTGCTGACAAAATGTCAGAAACAGCATCTCAGGCAAACTTTTTCGCGGAACCAGAACAAGCAAAGATAGGATAACTACCAATGAAAGCTTAAGAGGAGACCATGCAGTTAAAACGCTAAAACGAAAAACTTTTCTATTTCCTTTGCGTTCTTCAAACTCTAAATCTTTGACGTTCGTTTTAATTTTTGCCAGAAAGAGCACAGGAATACAAGAATCGTAATGCCTGCTCCCTGCTCCGGTTTCTTTTCGTGTTCCTCTAGGAGATTGCTGGTTCTTTATAAGTATTTGGATTCTATTTATTATTACTTAACCAAACACATCTCTATTATTTTTCTTAAAACTTTTACCTCCTAAGTTTCCTCTTCTTCTGTCAAACCTTGAAAGTATATTTGATAAGAAGTGTACGCTTCTATGTTTATGAAGATGAGTTTTGTTATTAAAATGTAAAGATATTGGGAAATGGAGGTGCTAACATGGATACCAAGGCTCTTAGCCTTGTAGGTGCTGCACTCTGATACTTTTCCTTACACATTGACGGATTCTGTGCTGGAGTCACTCCGCCTTTTACGAACGGCAGCAGAGAAAACCGAGCCCAATTCCAGGTACATACGAAAGGCGAATAACGGCGTGATAGCTCAGTTGGTAAGAGTCGTGCTACTAGTGGGAAGGTAGTGGAGTCAAACCCTTCCGGGGACCAGCTTTTTTTTAATCTTCATAATTTGTCTACACTGTTTCAATATAATATTATTATTACATTATTTGATTATTATTTACTTTACGTATTACATTCCTACATTACACTTTCCCATTTAATGTTGCTGTGCACTGAATATGATTAACTATTAATATGCATCCTAAAAAATTATTTTTTCGTATGATTGCTTGAATTATGATTTCCATGAGCTTGGACTGTTCCATCCACCTGCAATTGTTGCGGTTACACGATCACTTCTCTTGGTATTGGGCTCGGTTTTCACCCCTGGCCACTTCTCTTGGAATTTAACTCGGTTTTCTCCGCTGGCGTTCGTGGGAGGCGTGACTGCAGCACAGAATCTGTCAGTTTGTAAGGGCAAATCAATCTTATGGAGGTCAAATGAGATGGTATATATCGTAAAACCCGACCATTACAAGGCGTTCTTTTGACGGTAGAAGCCATATTTTACAATCCAAAGGGATTTTTTTTTGAAGAGAACAAGAATGTTTGAGAATAATAGGGTAGTAATTAATGTGATCGAAGTAAATCGTACATCATGGTTTAGTACACATATCAAGCGTGATTGTCATACATTATTTGTTTGTCTTTTATACGCGTTTCTTCATGTTTTGAGGTTAACATTTCGAAGGTTGTAGTGACACTAATATCGAACAGTAGTAATCGTCCTCAAGGGATTGTACGCTATGTAAGAAGAAATAAAACAAGCAAGGGAAATGAAAATGAACTTCTTGAAAGTATCACAAATATTTCAAGTGTTGAAAAGAAAAATTTAGATTGGCAAATTAAAATAAGTGTCAGCAAGTGGGGCTACTCAACTACAAATTGTGTCAAAGACAGTGATACCCCTTGAAATGGAAGACCAATTGCTTCAATATGATCTTATATTGGGGAACAACTTATTTGAGCTAACAAGAAGGGACTTATAGGCCACGACATTCCAATTAGTAAAAAGAAATATCTCGCATCATTTTTAAATAAAAGGGCAGGAAGGGCGTGACTGCGGCGTTTAATGAAGATGCTGAATATCTTTCAGGAAAACGTACAGTCACTTCATTTCCATTTACCAGGGAAAATGTGATCAAGCTCTTGTGTTAAATGTGCGAGTTGTGAATATATGCTGATTGTGATTACTGAAAATGAATATTAGATTTATGTGGGTCCCCCCTTTCTTTCTTGTTAGATTCATGTGAAAAAATAGTTCACTTTATCATTTTAATAAATATTTTAAACAGTATTCCATATTTGTATCCCGCATTTCAAAGGAAACCTGAAACCCAACATTTAAAAATCGGTCTGGTGGCATTATATTTGCTTTTTCGCAACGAAACCCCATATATGCCATTTAAATGAAATAAGAAAATCCGGGAAATCGGGCTATTAGTACGATTGGGGTTTACCTTAAAGCCAAAACTTAAAATTCGCTCTAGCAGCAGCAATATTTGTTTTTTCACAACTAAACTAGGCATATACCATTTAAATAAAATAAGAAAAATAGTTCCTGAAAAATCAGGGAAATCCGACTATTAGGAGGGGGTTACCTGAAGCCGAAAATTTCAAAATCGCTCTAGTGACACTAATATTTGTTTCTTCACAACAAAATTTGGTATATACCATTAAAATAAAATGAGAAAAATGAACTCTGAAAATTATAAAAATCGGACCGTTGGGAGTAGGAGTGTACTGAAAACTGAAATTTAAAAAGCGCTCTTACGTTCAATTTTCTCTCCATTATTTTAAAATAAAAGGACAAAGCAATTAACCATATAAACAGTATTTAAAACGTTCCATATATTTTATAGTTAACAAAAAGATTTACAAAATAGCATACGTGAAATATTAACCCAATATGTATTTGAGAATTTTATTTGTATGAACCTTCATAAAAGGTTTGCGTTACATGTTTTTACTACTATGAGTTATACTAAAATTAAAACTTTTTCTTGTTTTTATGTTTTTATTTTGTTATAAAATTTTGTTTATTGTGCATGAGAAATAAATGCTGCTGCTTTTATATAACATTTCAAGCCAATGAAAATTAAAGAACTTTAGATTGTATAGGTATATTGCTGATTGTGCATATTTGCTTAGTATATAGTTATTAATTTTAAATAGTAATATTTTTTTTTAGTTTTATTCAACTGTATGAACATCCTCTTCAATGTACAATTTAAATTGAAAATTTTTGTTATTTTTCTATATTTTAGTGAATATAAAGATAATATCAAGAGCTCAGTTCATAAACATAGTTACATTTAAAAAAGTTTAAAAATACCCACACAATATAACTTTGTCTATCAGTTTTCATAAATTTAATTTATTTAATGGTATTTTAATTGTTGTGATTTAATCTCAATAATAATAATAATAATAATAATAATAATTATTATTATTATTATTATTATTATTATTCTAAAATATGCCTCTATTGTAATTCTTATACATGGCAAGAATTCTAATTTTGTTCACCTAATACCACACAGCAATGCCATAACTTATTTAATTTTATTAATTATTAAGGCAATATTTTGAATTATGTTCTTTTTTTAGATTGCTCTGCTAGGCGAGGAATTCGCTTAGTTTACCAGTTCCTGCGTGGCGTATTTTTTGGTTACACTGGTAACTTTTCATTACAATGCAATACACTACAGTAAAATTTACTTCACTGAAATAATGTGACTAACACCTGGACACCAATAGCTTGTAAATAAAAGACACTTACGATTCAAAATGATCTTTTAACCACAAACTACTCAACACAAAATCAGAAACAATGCTTATTATCTTAATACCCAAATTGCAGTCAAAAGCAGGGAAACTGTATCTGTTATTAACTTATCAAGCTATCGCAAAAGACTGGCGTGATCTTAACCCAGAGCGCTGCTCTCAACTGCGGAAGCAGGTCAAAATTACCTTTCAGCACTCAAATGATTCAATTAGCTTAATTGGAACAACTAATTAACAAAAAAAAGTTCAATATTAATTTACCAGCATGATGTGTGTTAACGCTCTAGCGGGCGCATTTTTTTTTTTCACGGTGAACTCTGCATGTAACGATCAACTAACAAACGATTTATAGAGTTCGTTAAGCAGCAAAGTTGGACCATTGGGGACGGAGGTTAACCTAAAGCGAAAAATCAAACATCGCTCTAGGGAGCGCAATTTTTATTTTTTATCAACGAAACTCGGCGTATACCAGTAAAATAAATCAATAACAATAATCACAAAAAATAAGCGAAATCAAACTATTAGGAGCGCGGATTTTCCTGAAACTTAAAATTAAAAAATCGCTCTAGTGGTACCAATATTTGTTTTTTCGCAACGAAACTCTTTTTATACCATTTAAATAAAATAAGAAAATTATTTTCTGAAATTTATGTAAATCGGATCATTAGAAGTGGAGGTATGCCTGAAAATCGACATTTAAAGAGTTGCGGCTAACCTAAAGCGAAAATGTAAAAATCGCTCTAAGCGCCGCAATTTTTTTTCTCAACAAAACTCGGTATATGTCATTGGAATAAAATAAGGAAAACAGTTTTTTAAAATCAGTGAAATCACACTATTAGGAATGGGTTTACGTGAAATACAAATTTTAAAAATAACTTTAGCGGCAAAAATGTTTGTTTTTTCTCAACGAAACTCGGTATATACTATTTAAATAAATTAATAAAAAATAGTTTCTAACAATCAGGGAAATTGGGCCATTAGGAGTGTGAGTGTACCTGGAAATAGAAATTTAAAAAATCTGTATCATTCTGTAATACCCTTGACAAATTTGACTTGCTGAGGAATTCGCTTAGTTTCCGCAGCTCCTGCTTGTAGGCAAGTTGTCATAGGACTCGAAAAACAGATTTTTCTCTGCTGTTTAGAATACGTGTGCTGTCGTTTATATTGCCAAACGTTTTTCCAGGAACTGGAACACACCATTACATCACTTCATTGGAGAGGACTGTAAACAATCGTGTTGCTTACAAACCACTTCGCCGCAAATTATTGTCACATCTCTTCAGAAGAGATCTGAAATAATGTTCCTGTTTAAGTTCTTAGTTTTACAAAAGAACGGATTTCCATTTAACCGCTTATATGTTCTTTCTAATCATATTGTAAATGTTTGAAGTAACGTTACAACAAATATTTTGTTTCTCCAGAACACTAAATAAAAAATAAGGTGATAAAAGTTTAAGAAGCTTAACCTTTATCGAAATTTCTACATGTTCTTTTCGTTTCCCCGACTTATTCCGCCAACCTACCTATTTCTACGACTTCGTGTTCATTTGCTTAGCTGTCAGTTTAGCAAAAACCATGACATCTGTTGTCTCTGGTACACACAACTCTTCCTTTTCCTTTGCAATTCTCTGTTCGTATTTCTAATACATCATTCGACCCTAAGGATTCCACCCTGTATTTAAGAACCAATCGTCTCGTATTCACTTTTTTAACTCCAACAGGCCCTACACATGGGCTGTATTTTATGGAACATTTAACATTAATTTAAAAATGCATTAAAAATGTTTTCTATCTAAATTCCTCTCTCCACACTTTCTCTATGCCCCCTGCCCCAGCACTTCAATTCCATAAGGCGATCTTGACTTTATTAACGGAATGCAAACCTTTTCACACCCAGAAACATCAATCACTTGAGTTAGAATCAAACACTTTAAGGAATTTGTTGTCAAAAAGGGAAGAGCGGTGAAACTCTCTCGAGGATAAGGCAGAAGAGAGTGAAGTTAGTTTGTGGGCATCCCAAAGTTTTGAAACACTGCGGAAGTGAAGGAAGCATGTTTACGATTTGATGTTCCTTTGTGCCGTAGAGATCAACAATGGTCCTCTTGAGGAGAGTCTGCACGTGGAAAGTACGGGAAGCTACTCTCGCTTCAAACATCCTTGTCGACGGATGAAATGCCAAGGGAAGTCGGTGTTGACAGCTGACATATACCAAGTTTCCCTGCGGTGGATTGCTGCCATAGTCTTGAAATTAATAATGTTGTAGTGCGTGATTAATGGCGATGTGGTTTTGTTAGTTTCTCGGCTGCTCTACAGTTGCTGGAGTTGACGTGGAATATCTGCGTTACATTAGTTTAATGACTCCTGGCGACGGCTCGACCATAATGGCTAAATTGGAAATGGATGCAAAAATAAGAGTTTTGTGTCAAAGAGCCCCCAGATTATTAGGGATATTAAATTTCATATCGGAACGGGTAAAACTGTGTAGTAAAATGATACAAAAGGTGCAATCAATAACGTACGAGTGTTACACAATAAAATTAACGTATGGAATAAAGCCATATACAGAGTGTTAATAAAAATGGAAATGTTTTCATTCCGCATATGGCGGTCATAAAACAATGAGTTAGATAACCCAGGGACACCAACTAAAATGTCAGAAGTATGGGGCATTGAATTAATTGTAATTTGATACTCAGAAATTGATAGTAAAGTGATGTTAATTAAACTCCGCATTACGATACCGTCACGTTATCCTAGTGATCGAAAGAAGCTGTTAGTAGCCCATTAATAGCTTTTAACATCATAACATTGTGTTAACAAACCTACTACATTTACAGACTAACCGTGTCATTGCACGCCACTGCATTTATGTAGTAATATAAACTAATTTGTTAAGCAAACAGTTGTGATTCCACTTGTGAATACCTCTATAAGTTTGGTCCAGAGAAAGTCGACCGATATACGGTAAGGTTATTTAAGTTGCGGGCCTCCTGAGTACGGCTGGTTACTGAAGAAGAGCCGTTCTCACAACCACACAAAGGGAGAGTCGCCGTGCACAAACTTAGCATTTTTTTTTTTTACTGAACGCATTAAATAATACAATACAATACACCGAATATTTCACTATGTTATTTATGTGATATCATGAAATCTACCAATTAAATTAAACAAAATTTTGAATTTTGACCAATCATAGCTGGATATTGCAGTGAAATTGTCGTAAAGTTTTATCAGAATCCTTTATCACGCGAAGTATATTTACCTTTTGGTCAGGTAGCCAGCTCTATACTCCAACAATAATTTCTGAACATCATATAGATTAATTAAGAACATCATTCAGAAATACTAAATAAAATGCGGAATTCTGCTTCCGTATCATCTCATGTCATCATCTCATCATCATCTTTGTATCCAATGAAATTGCAGCCTGTTCATTCAAACTGATAGTTGTGTTTTCAATGATTGCATATTTAACTAACTTAATGCGTGTTCATTCAATTGTTTTTGTGTCTTCAACTACAGTCTAGAATACGTTTGTAAATTGTGTAACAATATCTGCCTAAGTAACCATAAATTTTAATAAACACGTTGCTCAGAATGATAAAATATTATCTCTGTTTTGTTTTTCTCAATTAGTATATATGTCGGTCTTGGTGGTGTAGTGGTAATCATACTTGCCTTTTAAACCCAAGATAGCGGATTCGATCCCTTCCAGGACCGATGGAGTTTTTTCGGGAGTAAAAATTCAAAGTATGGCTTCCTTAGGAAGGAAAGTAAAGCCGTGGGTGCCATGTCGTACATTTACGGCACGATAAAGAACTCAAGCCTGAAAGAGAGGCCTCTGAGCAAAATTTGTCGCCATTTCACGTCCTGAATTGAATGGAACGCTGTTGACCTGAGATGTTAAAGAGGGTTCGTAAATAATCCAAACAAAAAAAAATCAGTTGGTATTAGTAAATCGATTGTAATAATCGACTTTCGTGTATTTTAGTCTTACGGTTTCGGAATAGGTAGCTATTCGGAATTATAACTTTTTATACAATTGTTAATATTCTGTGCGCAAATTTCAATATATATATATATATATATATATATATATATATATATTACTTTTATTATTCTATTCATGAAAAACTCCTAAATACGCTTTTCATTCTTCTTTATTGGCATTACTGTCAATCAACATTCTTATGTTGCAAGATGACTAAAAAGTTAGCATTCGTAATACAAATATACAGTTATTACAATATTGTAAGCCATGTCTACAGGAATTATTTTAAATTCTTCTTTTATTCATTAAATATCCCTAATAAATGTCACTCGAGGGTCTGAGCTTACCAGGCTCTCTTGTGACATTACTTGTGATAATACATAGCATGCGTGCATCTGCTTAGGAAATTATTGTATTTCATGTAACTTTTCTTCCATAAGAACACGGCAGTTTGGAACATGTTTCTTGCCTCCTGTATCTCGTAACTGTTTAACAAGTTGAACAAACAGTTTCTCTATCTATCTGTTACCATACTTGCTTCCTAAACCCAAGATCGCGGGTTAGAACCCGGCCAGGACCGATGGATTTTTTCGGGGCGTAAAAATCCTAAGTATGGCTTCCTTCGGAAGGGAAGTAAAGCCGTGGATCCCGTGTCGTACATTTACGGCACGAAAAAGAACCTCAAGCCTGAAATAGAGGCCTCTGAGCAAAATTTGTCGGCCGATTCACGCCCTGAGTTGAATGGGACGCTGATGACCTGAGCTGTTAAAGAGCGTCCATAAATAAATCATTCAAAAAAAAAAGTTTCTCTATCTGCAGCAGGACTACCAGGATATTTTATTTTTTTCCAAATCGCATTCTACTTCTGTGCAAGAATCTGTTTTCACACAGATTCCTTTGTTAGTTACGTAGTGGCATAACTAACGAAGAACAAAATGAAAGCACAGAGTTACTCATTGACAAAGCCTCCTCAAACTAAAAGCTGCTAATTATGCGGCCTTGACGACTGACACATGACATAACTATTTTATTTTCAGACAGCTTTGTCGCACCTATAGAGTATAAAAACATAATATGTTTCAATGGAGTAAACTGCAATCGATAGATGGAACATCCAATGTATACAGTGTGACCTTGAGTTAAAGCGGGGGATCATCTATGGATAGGAAAAATGAGGGAAGTTGTGGCGCGAATTGGTGGGTCGCACGGCAGCCGAGGCAAGGGAAACGATAAAACGTTCGCGGTAGTGTTAAATAATTTGTAACAAACAAGGCTGCAATCTGAATTGGACAACAATCAACCGTCGATAAGTTAAATCTGATAAATTTAAAAGTAAACTTGAGTGAAGAGAGAACATTCACAATGTGCAGGCATATGCAGCATAAATATGAGCGGGCCTAGAAGCAACCGTGTTTCTTCATTCTTATACTTCACATTCAATACTGTATAAAGAACGACGTTATCACCAGAAGAATTATAGTTATGTCTACGATACAGCCCAACCAAATGTCGTCTGATAAGTACCTGTAGTGAATTACTTTATCATCTTGTCACCTAAAATATTGAAAGAACTGCAATTTAGTTTTCTTTTTATATTTCTTGCCTTAAAAACATAACTGCAAATTGTGAGTAGTTTATCTGAACACTAGCAATGAAAAGTAATCACAAATTATTGTAATATAAAAGAATTCTTTTAATAATGAAATGTTCCCTTTCACCCGACTCTAATACTGTAATTGAGTAAAAATGCAAGTGGCAGAAGTATATTAGAAGCTATTTATTAACGCTTATGATTGGTGGAAAGAACCAGTCATTTCAGAATTATTTCAAAGATATCTTGGTAGAAGTCAAATGAATATACCCTTTGGAGGTTTTATGGCTTAACATGGAAGTTGTAAACCATAGTCATGGGTTCCGTATCTCAAATTACTTGTCTACGATTCCTATATACAGAGTGATGTTCATTAATATGTATATATGTTGTAGAATTAAAAATACCTCATTGTTTTCAATGTGCCAATTATACAGGGTGTAATATAAAATCATAACAAACCGCCACGGGTGATCGAGATCGTTAAGTTGCGGACTCGTGAGTGTGAGGTTTCGGGTTTTATTCCCCCCATTCCCTGACGTAAGATTTCTCTTTCAGGTTTTGCTCAATTCTCATAATTGGCAAATGTCGGGGGGGTGGGGTAGCCTTCCTTTTTTAAATGTATTTAATCCTTTCCCAATTTATCATCTGTGGTGCCTCAGTAGTAAAAACAGGCCTTAAACACTATTAAAACATTATAGCAAAGCAATTCGTACTTTTTTTAACGTGGTCACAAACTTTATTACCTAAATATGCTGTAATCACTAATCTGATTCAAATTATAAGCTTGTAAAATATGAATCCATCAAAGTGTATTAACTTAAGGATTTTTGTGGTTGTTATTTGCATTTTATAGTAGGTTTTTGGGTATGACTCGTGAGCCAAGTGAATATTGGAGGCAACGAAAATATTCTTTTATAGAAACTGCAGTGAGAATGTCTGGCTCTGTTAGGATACATGCTATTCATGTTATTGATCAGTTTGTTTTAGAAGTTTCCTACGTGATATTTCTTTGGGGGTTTTCTATGTTCTGTAAAAGTGAGTGTAGAATAAATTGCTTCGCTGTTGTCTTCGTGGGTGAACACATAAGTTTGTAACATTTGCGCCCAATTTGCGCGAGATGTGGTAAAGAAGTTGGAACCTAACTCAACGAGAATATTCTAAATTATGAATGATGGTTTCTTTCAGCATTTCTGACTGGAGAAACAACTCCGAAAACCTGTTTACAGCTGATGTCTGATGTTTTGACGAAGTTGTCAAAAACTTAGTCAGCTGCAGTAACCCTAGCTTTGCTATCGGGATATCATACTCATTGCATAAACACACAGTTAGACTGATGTACAAACATTCAACGGTCAGAAGGTACAACCAGCGTTTTAGACGCCAAGGAATGAGGGAATTTGACGTTGTTTGTAATGTGTGGGAATAAACAATCTCTCCAATACGTGTATGTGAGGACTACGGGATAGTTTCTGCATGTTTCACTTCGCGAATGAATTGGAGATGCAATATTGCTTTGTTTTCAGTTTGTTTCGAACCAATAGCATATTATTCCCCTGAAAAGATCAGCCCAGTTTTGATATGTGCATAGTGAGGGTCACTCAGAAAGTTTTAGACATGATTATACTGTTTACAATAGGGAGAACAGAGTTTCATCAGCCTCTTGCACGGTGCTATGTTAATCAATAGTAAAAGTTTCAGCCTGATCGCAACCTCCATCCCTTGCCTGCAGCAGTTGGGACATTGAGGGATGCAAACTAGTTCATTACGCACAGTGGAGCTGCCGAGAGAACATTTTCGAGCAACGATTCTGTATGATTTTAAAAGTGGTTTAAACCAGAGTCACTGCCTTGAAAGACTCTCACAGACTTTTGGGGACTTTACCCCTTCCCATGCTAATATTTTCAATTAGTTTGCGGAATTTAGAAAGCGTGTGATATCCTTTGAAGATGCAGAAAGAAACGGGAGGTCATCCACAGCAGTAACTAAAGAAAACATCAAGCTGTGGAGAAAATGGTGAGAGAAGACCCCAGGAGCACATACCAGGACATCGAGGCAATCTTGAAGATTGAATCGGAGAGTGTCGCCAAAATATTGCATGGTTTCCTGAGGGTCAGCAAGGTTTCGTCTTGATGGGTGCCTTACAACCTCACACAGGACCAAAAGGTCATCACCCGAATGGAATAGGCCAAGAAATACTCCTGAAATTCGATAATGGTGGGTCTTGCCGTATTTCTGGGATCATTGCAGACGATGAGGTATGGAATCGTCAATATGTCCCAGTCTTCAGTGTGGGTCTTTCTGATGACTGTACGCTTGTGCAAATCAAAAGGGCAAAAAGTGTTGTGTTGGCAAGAAAATGGTGGTGACGTTTTTTGGTACAACTGGTCATGTGCCAACAATACATCAAGAGAGTCAAAGATCGGTCACTGCACAATGGTACACTACAGTTGCACTTTCCCGGTTGTTTGAAAAAGTGCGGGAAAAGCGACCAAGAAATGGATTGAGGTGCATATTACATCTGCCCATACTGCCCATGTGACGTTGGATTTCTCAGGTTAGCGCTATTCGACTGCTGACCTAACCTCCCTATAGCCTGGAACTGACACCCTGTGACTTCTTCCTGTTCCCTATGGTGAAGAACCGACTGTCAGAGAAGCGGTTTTCATCGCCTGAAGATGCTGCAGCGTACGAAGAGAAGCTGAACGCAGTAGATGAGAACGACTGGCGCTAGTGCTTTCACTCGTGGTTCAGAAGGGTGGAAAGATGTATAGAGGCTGAGGGATACTTTGAGAATATGTGATAATAAGTTTTGAATTAAATATTTTGGGGGGCTCGTGCCTAAAAACTTTCTGAGTGACCCTCATACGTACGGCATTCAACAAGTTTTACAACCAGCCTTTGCATTGTTAGACAAAGGATATAGGTAAGGGACAAGCTTCTATGACCTTTTCCCTTAAACTTAGATTATAGTCATTCTGTTGCTTATTTATGTTTATGTTACGTTTATTTGTCACGTGTGAGAAATGAAGTGCACCCGAACTCGCTGAGGAAAACAACGACGCTTCTCTAGAATCTCTTTCAGTAGTGTTTAGTGCTAATAGAGATTGGGTGCGGAAGTGAGGGTTAATTATTTACTAACTACAGCACCCTTATACTGGGTGATCTATTTGGCTGTAGATCAAATGAAAACACTAGATATTTACCACTGAACTCTATATTTTGAAACCTGGTGTATACAGCATTGAAAGATGGGAGATTTCTCAGAATGCTACACCCCCTCCCCCCAATCGCGCCCTATGCACTACTTATTAGATGATGGAATTCACCCCATGTCTGCTGTAACATCAGAAGGGTGGTATTTTGAAAAAAAAATTGAGTAAATTTTAATTGCAGATCATCAATGTTCCTTGATCTTATTTCGATATGTTGCAGCTGTGTCTGTTGTCACAACTTGAGGAAGACAACAATATGAACATCGTATTCCATCGAGATGGTGCACCCCTCACTGGGGCATGGGAGCCTTGTCATTTTCTAAATACTGCTTTCAGTCATATGTGGTGTGGTCGTGGCCCCCAAACTAAATAGACAGTGTCTTTGACAAAATTCGACACGAAGACATAAGGAGGGGTTAGATCTGGGAAGTTTGGGGGCCAAGATATTGGTCCATCACGACCACACCATATATGACTGAAAGCAGTATTTAGAAAATGACAAGGTTCCCATGCCCCAGTGACGGGGTGCACCATCTTGATGGAATACGATGTTCATATTGTCTTCCTCAAGTTGTGGCAACAGACACAACTGCAACATATCGAAATAAGATCAATAGCCTTTTCTGCAGAGAAGAATGCGCCTCACTTCACATAATACATTAACTCTTGTACTCGATCTAACATGCTCATAGAGATGTGTGGATTTTCCTTGTTCAAATAATGCAGTTATCCGCTGACAAACAATTACTTTGCCATTTGTTTAAGAAGACGTCGCCTTCAATCCGTTGGCACATCATGAATGTAAAATTGAAACAAGACTCATCGTGTAGGCTTGTGGACGTTGATATGGGTAAAATTTCAGGTACTTTCGAACAATACGCGGACAGGACGTATATGGTACATTCATCTCTGCTGATAGTCGTCTTAAACTTTTCTTAGTGCTCCTTGTCATGACTTCAGAGGTAGCTGCTTCTGTATTAGATTTTGCCTGCGACGGATTAACACAGAACCTGGTTCTATCAATACCATAACCTTATGGAATCGTATTACATTACGCACTCAATGCCCACATTGAAATTCTCTTTCAACTTGACTCTCAAATTTAGCATACCAACAGCTGTAGCATTGCGCTAGCTGTTGATTTTCAGAAGCCATTTCAATAATCTATGATTTTCATTTGTCGTTATGCATTGTTGATTTTATTCTTGGTAAGTATTAAATAATTTTAATATTATCCATGTCCATATTGTTCATCAATATATCGTTAATAATACGAGAAACGAAATATTCATAGCTTCTGAAGAGCGACAACGCTGGAGAATTGCCATATATCTCGTGGTAGTGTGTTACTGTATAGCCGAAAGTGATAACACACGACACTCAGAACTCGGTGAAGTGGGGCGAGGTTATTCAGATTTATCTTGGACTTTATAACACAGCTGAAAACAACGGATTGGAACTAAATGAGTATGCATCACTGTCAGTTTAAACTAGGAGGAGGATTTGTTAGACTAAGTCGTGTGTATTAGGGTGGTGAAATTTTTCACACACACACTATCAGCAGACGAAAGAGCGGAAAATCATGAAGACTTTGTAGTAGTTTCTGTTGATCAATTATGTTCAATTGATACAACAACAAGTTGAATTCAATCATTTAAAGCGGGGGGGGGGGGCAGCGAGAGACTTTGAAAGATAATCGTCACTCTGGTCAGCTTCGAGAAACTGTGAACTATAAAAATAATTCCCAGAGTGAAGCGCTTAGTGGGGGAAAATCGCCATGTCGTTATTGAAAGAAATCCCATGCTGTTATCCATGAACAAGTATTGTACTCAATATTATTAATTTTAAACATAACCACTTATATTACATTTAAATTCCTGTATTTATCGATTAAGCAGAGAGGTCTAGTTTGTTTTTGCAAACTGAGAGTACACCATAGTCTATTGCTGCGCACTTACCACAGACTGGGATCCTCCCGAATGTGTTGCGTAATGAGAAACCAAACGAGTGGGGTAGCTCAAGCATAACATGTTTGGGACTCTTCAGTAGATTCCGGGTTCAAATCCTTTAGATTTTTTCTTGGTTTAGCTGTACGCTTCCAGGCGAATGCTGGAATGAATCCTTGCTTTCTACGAATTTTCCACTATTACATTTCATATAATTTCACTTCATTGGGTTTGTTTGATGGTCAAAAGTTCCAGGGCGATGTAGAGGGCGCTGTTTAATGGTGACTTGTGCTTTGTAAAGGTTTCTGCCTCAGCGTCTGGTATGAAGTGGACCTATCGAGGGGCTCGAAATCCTTGTAAAATGGGGTGGGGGCTCCCCCGACTTCTGGGGTCTCCTCCGGAGATGTCTTCATTGGGGGGCGTACATACAAACTGCCAACCGTGAGCAAGGCTTAAGGTTTTAGCCCCAAACAATCCAATGCAAGGTCATGCAATGAGATTAATCACAGGCAGCGGTGCTCATGGCAGCATAAACCCGAAGTGCACAACTATTACTCTGAAATAAAAGTAAGATTCTATAGTCTTAATAGTTAGAATTAATATGCATACGTGCATGTCTAAACATACACAAAAGAAAGAGAGAATTTAGGTAGCAATTATGTACATATTTAAACAAAAAATATCATACTACTGTTTTCTTAGCAACAAACTTATCAATGCTCCTTTGATTATAGTTTGGAATCTTATCTCTAAAGGAAATATTGCATAATCCCTACATTTGGAAATTACTCTACCTACCCAGCATTTAATTTCAATTTTCTCTTTCAGTGTTTCTCAAGAAAATGTAAGCCATGCAGTTTTTTTTGTTTACTTTCTATAGGGTATAACTAGAAATATCTTCTGTTATCCCGTGATCTGCTGGAGGTAGGAGCTCCAGATGTTTCGTCCACAACTCTAACGGATATCTTCATTGGCATGGACCAAGTCTCTCTGGAGAAGATGTCACTGCGTCTGATGCGTTGGCCGTCAGTATCGAATATTTGTACTGTGAACCACCCAAACTCTGTCCACCCCGGACCAATCAGCTGATAGCTTCTCCAAGGAAACTTCGTCCACGCCATTGAAGATGTCCGCCGCAGTTATAGACGAAACGTCTGGAACTCTTATCTCCAGCAGACCACGGCATCACAGTCCGACCTCTAGTTATATCTGTGACTCCGGCCGTGAAAGATTATGCTCCTTTCTATAGGGTCTTCCTACAAGAGTGTCCTACATATATCAGCTGTCATGTTCATGAAGCTATAGCAGTCATATTTTTCACGTGGTTACACTTGTTGACAAATAACCACGGGAAGTTATACTATTCCACAACGCGGAAAAATTGTTCAAATTTATAATCACAATGGATCGCTAGTTTGTCAAGCCTTTCGAGCATTTATATAAAGTGTGGGTGTGTATAATGGTCTCTGCGAAAGGACATTCCAACATTTGATACAAAATTTGAGACAACTGGTTCTGTTGCAAATCAAACAACACCTGAACGTAAACGACGCAAAAGCTCCAACGAAAACTTAGTTGCCATTCGTGGGAGTGTACTCGAGAATCCGCGAAAATCTATTTTTCAGTGAGCACAACAAAGGACATCGACCGCAACTTGGCGGATTTTGCATCAGGACTTGAAGTTACATCCTTACAAAATTGTTTTAGCTCAAGAACTAAAGCCAAATGACCACAGGTTGCGCCGTGTATTCTCTAACTGAACTGTGGATCAAATGGAAGTTGACCCTGCTTTTAGCAGAAAAATCATCTTTAGCGATGAGACTCATTTTTGGATAAATGTTTCGCTAACAAATAACTTGGCGCTTTTGGAGCAATGAGAATCCAACAGAGATTGAAGAACGACCACTTCATTCCCAATATTATCGTTTGGTGTAGCTTTTGGTAGGAAGTTATTGGTTCATATTTTTCTCAAGATGAACGAGGACAGGTTCTGACTGTCAATGGAGAAAGATGCCGGTCTCTGATAAGATATTATTTTTGGCCTCCATTGCAAGATATGGATCTCAAAAACGTTTGGTTTCATCAAGATGGCGCCCCGTATCACACTGCTCACGAAACAATGAGTCTTTTGAAAGAGAAGTTCAGAGGCTCTATCATTTCGCGTGATGGAGATGCAACACAGTAGAATGACTCCAAGATCATATGATTTAACGCCACTGGATTACTTCTTAAAGAGTTATTTTAAATCATAGGTTTGTGCCAATAAGCTAGAAACATTTCATGACCTAAGGAACAAATATCAAGAGGGTTATTCGCGAAATTGGCGTTGGTTTGTGTTCGTTTACAAAAATACTGAGATATGAAAAAAAAAAAAAAAAATCAGTGAAAGGGGCATGCCATACAAACCTTTCAAGGTATACGCAGTGACTTTAAGTGCCTTTTTGGGTTAAAGATGTGCAACTTCCTATAAACCATACACATTCTGAATCAGAAAGATCACTTATTTTAATGAAGAACAAAACATGTAAAATGTCCTTTTACACTTTCAAGTTACCTTAAAGAAATATCACTATATCATTTATGAAGATCCCTTATATAGTTTTCTCTGAATTTGTAGAGATGTGTGCTTGCAAGCGAAAGTCTAGAGAAAGACCTCGTAATAAACAACGTTCACGAAAGTCGCCACATTCTGCAGGCAAGTTTCCAAATTACATATAGCCGAGACTACAATATCAGTGCGTCATTGAATATGCCAATTATTCGTGCTATTTAACGGCTGAATGTGTCCGCGTTCTAGTGATAGATGCCTTCCGTCATAGCTAGTGAATAAGGAAACAAATGACTGTGCTACAAAACGAGGCAGGACAGAGCGGTTTATAGCAGTACATCTTCATTACATCGATAAAGCGAGGTGATGTGGCACTTACAGTTGGCCAAGCCCCCCAGATGGTTGCTTTATAAAGCCCGCTTGAATACCGTGTAACATATCTTTGTTATAGTGTTCTTTATTGGTGATATAACTAGCAACTATCACAGTTTGCATTCGTAATATCCATGCAGCCATTACAAAAACAGTTTTTAAGTTATTTATTACAAATTTGAAATCATGTTCTTTGCGACAAAATTTAATGAATCAGATTAATCAAAAGTGTAATCTTGTATCTATTACATAGGAACACAAAACATGAACTATTGATACCTATCTTATAAAGCATTCGCATTTAAACATTTCCTGAACCCCAAAACCCAATTTTACTGCCTAAATAAACTATGAAATTCCACTACATTTACGAAATACCATTCTTTACGGGAAATGTAAAGTAAGTCCTTAATAACCAATTTCTTAAACTTACAGGTACAGAGAGCGACAATTATCAGAACTAATTAGGGGCCATCTATAATAATCGATAGTTCAGATAAACGAACCATCCGGGTTTTCTCTTGATTTTGTCGCCCGTTTCGCGGTATCTGGCGGGTCGGCCTTCAGGTCGGTAACTACTGGCGAATCGAATGTAATATCCGCGCAACATATTGAAGTTCTCGCAATTACAACTACTGTTACAATGTAAATAAGCAGGTGCCAAAGTTGGAAATGTTCTTCTGCTATATCCATACATATTTAGAAATGTATAATTCACAGGTATTAGTTCATTTTCCAAAATTGAGTCAATTTAAGTTCGAAAATATACAAAGTTATTTTCGTACAGG